>LOEQ01001961.1:57345-74806 GCA_001685075.1 Bramus lutescens | reverse complement strand
TCTATCTATCTATCTATCTATCTATCTATCTATCTATCTAATGTCTGTCTGTCTTTACTTGGTCCTACATCTTCCATTGGTCTTTGGTTTTGTTTCTTGGGGAATTTTTACCACTCTATTTCTCCTAAGGGTTTTGTGTTGTTTTCATCCCTTCTCTCCGTCTAGCAGTATGGTGATCTTTCTAAAATGGACTTTCAGTTATCTTCTCCTAGTTACATAGCTACATCCATTCAGTATTTTCCATTTTGGCTAACAAGCAAAATTTTTTCATTGCTTACTTTGTATTCAGTTGCATGTGCTTTTGCTTTGCTTCTCTTTTTGAACAGAAGCGAAGATCAGGTACTGTGTGTCCTTAGTTTTATATTTCCCAAAGTTTGCAGCAGAGTAGCTTGCTACACTCAACACCTATAGAAAACTGTACCAAATGGGAATGAGTGCTAGGTACGTCATGTTTCTCAGGGCATATGTAATGATGAAATAAAGAAATACGCTGGGAAACATCGACAGCAGGAAGCTGCCCCGCCTTCAACAATCATACCAAAAATTCTTCCATGTTATTTACACATTCATAAGTCTGAACTTATCTGAAAATATCAATCATCAATAAACTCACTAAAAAGCCTACTAATCACATGGTTTGTATTGGAGAGATGATAAGCTCTTTCTACTCTCATGCTTTTCCAAAGGGACTCCAAAGGAGGTGGAGGTGGGAAGTAGTCCACAGAGCTAGCAGCAACAAATAGGACAGACAGGATGACTCGGTGGGGTTTAGGACTCTCCATGGACAGCTAACGAGCATTTAATGAGTACCCAGAGGGGTTTGCTGTTCCATACTGTTGCTCAGGGACCATTTTCTCTTGGCCAAGACTACTTGGTAAATCTACACAGCCAAGTGGCCTTTTCCAGGGTTCAAACAGTCTTTCGGTCTTGTCAATTCCTCCCACCCTCTCCCTGTTTCAAGGACTGGAAAAGAGGAAATGAGATAGGACAGAGCTCACATTTGGGCCTGATTCAAGCACTATTTTGTAACAAAAACAGAACTCTGCACTGCTTCTCTTGAAGAGATGAAAAGTTTTGTGCACAGAATTCGTGACTCATTCCCCCTTGGATACAACTATGCTCTTTCTGGGGTGGAGACCTGAATTCAAGTACAGCTGGCCAAGTTGGATAAAGAACTTCAAGCCAGTTCTGGGAAATAACTTTACAGCTTCCCACTGATGATGAGAAGTAAGTTTCTCTTTTTGCAAAGGGTTAGAAGCATAAGCATATTACTCAACAGCAAAGTTGGGCCTAACCAGGGAATGCTTGCATGGTTCTTTCATGACCATTAAAGTCATTTTCGTTTTTAAATGTTAGTTTCTACATTCCTACATTCTTTTCTTTTTTATAGAAGTGATTTATTTTTAGTGTTGCTCCTGTGTGTGTGTGTGTCTTGTGTTTTCTGTGTATATGGGTGCCTGTGGAGGATAAGGGAGAACAGCAGATTCCCTGGAACTGGAGTCATAGGCGGTTGTGACCCCCTGACTTGAGGGCTTGGAGACTTGGAAGAACAACAAACACTCTTACCCACTAAATCATCTCTTCCTCTTCCCCCTTAATTTGTTCTTAATTGTTTGAGAAAGTCATGCAAGCATATATCACATTTGGATCAAATCTACCTCCATTCTCTCTCCTCTAATTCCCCCATCTCCTCTCCACTTTGCTCAATTAACTTTATGTGTTCTGAAAACAAAAGGAAACAACAACAACAACAAACACCCTCACTAAGTCTACTTATGTGCATGAGTGTAGGGCCATCTACTGGAGCCTGGGTAGCCTTTTAACCCCTGAATCATTGAAGAAAACTGATTTTCTTTTCCCCAGTAGCCATGTTGCCAATAGCCCCTCAGCTAGTAAGTGGAACTGTGAGACCTCCATGCTGAGAGTTCAGGGATCATCATGGAAGAGGGTCCAGAAAGACTGTAAGATCCTGAGGTATCAGATATCTTCAGAAACAACATTTGAAAAACAGGCCCGTGCTGGTGCCTGCATGATCTCCCTCTGTCTGTGACTCCATGCATAGGACTTGCAGAAGATCGTGGCAGCTGAGCAGATAATCAGTAAGGAAGCGATCTCATGTGCAAATGTCTAGCAGCTAAAGCCAGCAGTTTTCAATGGTGCATGTGTAGCTACCACATGTGCATGCTCATTAGTATTCCAGGAACTAAGGGAGGCACACAACCTAGAATGCGTCAGTCATTCTGGTCATATATTTGACATGAGAGATGGATTACAGCTCAATCTACATTTTCCTGAGACACAGAGGGTATTTACTTAAGCCTATTTAGTGACTAAATGAAATTTTGACAAAGGTAGAAAGGTTCACTTAGAGGAACTGGCATGTAATAGAATCTCAGCGAGGGAAGAGATGTTGACAGAACAAAGCTAATGGCAGTCTCTTGAGCATCTCTTCTTGCTTTCATAAACACAAAACATGTCTGGTTTAAGTTTTTGTAGTCTGTGTGTTCCTGTAGTCTGTGGAATTCTTCAGAATCCCTTCGCGCCATGCCCTCATACTGGTCATTGAGAACTCAGAAGGAAGGTAATTTTCCTCTTTCTCTGAGAACTATGTGAAGTGGACCTTGAGATGCTCATTATGGTCTAGGTTCCTATGTGAGTGGTAACCAAAGCATTTTCAGATGTCTGGCTAAAATCCCTTAATAGCAACTATACAGCTTGACAATTTTCAGGACAAATCCTCTTTAAGTGAAAAATAAACAAGGATTTTAGAATCCTTCCTTCTGTTTCAGACAGAAGTTCCAGCTGTTTGCTTCTTGCTTCTCAACAACAAAAGGAAAACAAGAGACTGTATTCATTCACAGCCCATAAAGCTTGATGATTGTCTTTGCAGGATGCTTCTGTTGCATGTCCTACCTGACTAGTGCTTCTAACTTACGCATAAATTCTCTCATCCCCCAGTGCTTCTCTAGCCTCATCTGACACTCTTTTGCTGTTGCTTACTAAACATTGGGTTGACTTCCAGTCTTGGACTCCTGATGGACCATGCTGCCAGAGTTACCTTTATAAACACCACATGAGTGTATCTGCCTCATGAGTGTAACCTGCTTGAAACTGGTTACAAGCCCCTCATGGTTTGTGAGAGTCTACGAAATAAAAATTTCAACTCCTTGGTTCTAAGGTTTGCAATGAGCCTCTTTCTTTATTGGATTTTAATCAACTGGATTAGATCCAGGAGTAAATGAGGCTAAAATGAAACATTTAATGGCTGCTGAAAATGGTGCAACTTGGGCATGGCAGGTGCGTGATGAACCGAGAGGCTGAAATGTGGCCATTGCGGTCCTTTCCCCAAGCTTTCCTGATGTCAGGATGAGCCACTGAGAAACTAGGCCTCCTTTCCTTTTGTTTCAGGCTAAGGGCCCTGAGGATTTGGAGCACTTTTGGATAAGACTGCAGGACTTTAAGGTATTTCTGGCATTAACAAGTCTTTAAATCTTAAGGGAGCAACCTAGTAGATTCTGTAAATGTGGTCAGCTGGTCTTGTAGACCAGAGGGTCGCAGGATAGAGTGACCTTTCTTTTGTTTCCTGTTCTTGGTACACTGAGCTGGGATAATGAAGAGGGCATGTCTCTTTGAAACAGGAAACATTTTTCTTCTCAGGTGGGGAATAGATGGCTGAAAGGCTGTGATGAGGACCTAGGAAATCAGTTTTCCCCACATCACTGTATTACATATTTTAAGATTAGGGATGATGCTTGTGGTTTCCTAATCTCTTTGGTTAGGTAGTATGTGCCCTGATGATGACTGGTTGAAAAAGCTGCTGAGATGCTTAATGAGGGCTGAAAAACATGGATGATTCAGTTGGGCTTTGTCACCAGAGTTCCCCAGACATAAAGGTTGAGTTTTGGAACATAAGAAAATATCAGGACAGCTATTCTACTAAACAGACACCACTGACCTTCCAGTTAAGAAAACATAGTAAGGCTGTAAAAATGGGTGCTATAAGATAATCCCACACTAGCTCAGAATTGAGTGTAATAAGGGTTATTTATTTAGGGATAGACTCATAGATCACAGTCCACTATGTGAATGGGGAATAGAAACCAAATCCAGAAGCCAGGAGTGAGAGCACATGTGTGCTTTATGTAGGCATTTATAGCATAAGATGCCACACCCAAGTGGGATAGTATCTTATAGGTTACTGGTTGAAGTTCCCACAGCATGTCACTCTTTTGTTTAAATAAAAGAATTCTAAGCCTAATACAAAACTATATACAATAAGAACAAATATCAAGTATAAAAATTAGAATTACAACCAGCATAAACAATATCATCCAAGAAACATATGATAAATGTTTCAATAGTTATCTTATCCTAAGAACACACTAAGTCTTGTATTAGAAATAACTTGGCCAAGTCAAGAGAGGAAAGTAACTATGATTATCTAGTCTTCAACCTTATTGAAGACCTGAGAAAGGAGAAAATATTACTTGAGTAGACAGGAAGTATAATCAAGCAACTTCCAAAATGTGTAGTAAATGACAGAGACAACTAGCTATCTGGGCAATCACCTAAAAAAGTCTCATTAGCAATGTTGGAGCAACCAACTTTGGCTAAGGCCTAGAGTAACTGGCAGACCATTTTCTGAGGCAGAAAAATTTTTAAAAAAACATTCTTACCCTGTCTTGGCAAGGTTTGGCAGTCTTTTTCCTTGTGTCCTGCTTGGCCTGTCTGGACATTGTGCACTTTGTCAGTGGTTGAGGCATGGGTACTTTCTTGCCCAAAGGCCAGTTTTGACAAGAAAACAAGCTGCAAGTGGAGTGTCTTTGGTGCTCAACATTCTCTTGGGAATAGATTGGTGCTTCCAGGGGGCAATTGTGTCTCATGTCAACAGAACCCTTAAATGCCAGATTCTACAGTTCTTTGAAGTGGTTGAAGATTACCTATCTTCCAGACTAATGTGGTTTGATCAAACAAGAGCCCCCACTGACACAATGGTCCAGATGGTCTAACATCCATAATGGCTTTGGAATGCCGACTGAGATGGACCTACCACACAGGACACCCCATGACAGACCTGATTAACAGAACCCCCAATCAGCAGGAAGTAGTCTAGACAACAATGCCCAAATTCCCTAAATGATTGTTTATAAATGTTTGTTTACATATAAAGAGGAATATGCTATGGAGATGAATACTTTTGAATACTTTGCATTGGTATGGATTTTGGTTTATTGCTACAAACTTAAGGTCAATTTTGTTGTATGTATATTTCTTCTCTTGTGATTATATCCTAAGTTCTTCATTTATCAACTGTTCCAAAATATGAATGTGTAACTTAGACATTGTTTCATCTTTACATGAAATTTACACAGACAGGATAGATGCACCATATCCCCTTTCACCCAACTTTTCTTTTAAAAGCTGTGATGAGTTGGGCAAACTAGAGTAGATAGTACTACTAAATACACATCACACAGCTTTTTGAAGCTCTATAGCAATATTTTTCTTTTGAGGATACCACATTGCCCTAACAGTCCTTTCAATTTACTCACAGAGTAAATTTTGTGATGCTAAGAGACTGGCATGGTAAACCGGTTGCCCAAAATGATGTGGATTTATCTTATTTCCTTGTAAACGTTCCCTGAAGTTTGAAATTTCAGCACTTTTTATGAAAGCTGGAGACTAGTCTGCCATTTTGGAATCTAGGCCTTCCAAGATTGGGACCTTCTTGTATTCTAAGAGGTCCTGTTCATTTTCTTAAATCCCAACCTGCTTCAAGAGAAGTTTCCCATTACTTGCTGGATTGAAAGGCTACATGAAATAGAGAGGAAATATGATAGCTAAGTGCAGAGACCAAGAAGACCAGCCAACCTCCTTCTTAACTTTCAGCTGATGTAGATCCACATAGGAATCCATCCAAAGTCAGTTAAGTCTTTGTTAGAGCTGAATCACTACCCAGGTGCATGGTTGACTTGAGGCCAAAGTAAATGTTTATTATTGCAACTCACTGAGTTTCACTGTTATCTTAATGTCTGGATACCATTTGATGGGTCCAGGATAGAATCTACAATTTGCCATGCATCAGCACAGTTTACACTCTCATCAACAAGTTCAGCTAAATTTGTTAAATTCTCAGATATTGGTTCATTCAATGACTTGACTTTGAAGCAGTTTCAGTGAATAGTTCTTATGGAAACTCTTTCCATCTCAGAGGGTTTGAATAGAAAACCTGTATATTTGCTAGTCTTTACAATATTTACAATTTTTATGGCCATGTATGTGTGTGCTTGCATGAGTAAATGTCCACCACATGCTTGCAGGTGCCTGTGGAGGTCAGAGAGATCACAGAATCCCCTGAAACTGGAGTGCAGGTGTTTGTGAGTCACAGAGAGGGTGCTGATAACTGAACCCAGATTCTCTGCAAGAGCAGTAAGTTATCATAACTGCAGAGCCAACCCTATAGTCTCTGCAATAGTTTAATATGAGGTACTCCTGGATAGTTTTCTAATCTTTGATGCCACTAATCTATTGACTAGTAGTGGGTCATCACAACGATCCCCAAGTATCTTTCCCACTAATACTAAGGACACAAATTACATTGATTTACCCTGTTGTCAGAATTGCTTGATGGCTATTGCAGGCATAAGTCTGGAATTTAAATGTCTTGAGCCATTTTACAGGTAAAACATATTATTTTTCATTTTCTGAGGTACCCAATATCATTAGAAGTGTTTTTTTTTTCAAACAGTGAGATGCTCCTTTAAGGGTTGGAATACATTGCAAGGGGGAAATTATAAAACTAATAAAATTTATTACTCAATAATGGTTTCTGGTACTTGGAACTAAGTGCCAATTCCCCTGGAGAAGGCCTTGGTCTTTTTTAAGAGAGTCAAGGTTATGCCCTTTCCTCTTTCTTGGATTCCTTCTGCTTCTTCTTGGGAAGTGACATTTCCCACAGGATTGTAAGGATACTGATGGCAGTTCCAAGGCTTTGGTGTTATCCCTCCAGAGGGTGTCCTACCTTACAGTCAACATCTTGGGAATAAGGGTGAGAGAGGGTCTACCGCTAAGATGCTGCCATCTACTGTGGCTCACACCATATGTAATGTCTACCTTTACCTTGTCAAGCATGAATGAAAGGAAGATAGCATTCATGTAGACTTAGAAAAGCACCCTTTCCCTGCGAGCACATTCCACAGAGATGAGGCATCTTAAACTATAAAGTTATCTGATTGATAATTAATCATATTTTCTGAGGGCCAGATGTCTTGCATGAGCAGAAACATTCAGGGCAGTATGGCCTTACACACGTGGGCCAGACTTCAAAAGGCAAAAGCTATAATCTCTTCCTCCTATTATTTACCATGAATATTAATTTCATCATTTTAAGTGAAGAATTTCATCATAGCAGTATATAGTAGGACCGAAATTCAAGCAAGTAAGTTGTTAAAGACTCCAAATGCCTACTTGTCTCTCACATCCTCGAAGACAGCAAAATGCTGTGATTTGACCATAACACTTGAGGGGCAAGAAGCCTCCACAAGTGGTCCAGCACTTTTACCACAACACAAGACCAATGCTTCATGTGGCCTCGGTCCATCTAGCTGCTCTTTGCATCTCTTGCTCCGTGCCTGACTCTTAACCTCATCTGTATACTCACTTGGTGTAATTCCACTCCTGATTCTTAAAATGATGACACAAGTCACTATCATAAAGAGGTTCTTAGAAGAAAAGTCATAGAGGATAAGTCAACTTGGAAAAATACATTTTATCCCATTTATCACATTTGTTCTGAGACCTACTTGTCCCCAGAAGATGGATGTAAGGGCATCCATGAGTCAGTTTTAGCCAAAGGCCATAGGAAGGGACACAACCAAGGTCTTTTCATAATCCTGTCTCTGCAGACGCTTTTACACTAGTTGATCGCTATGGGTTCTCTCAGGCTGTCCCTCTCTTTTGCCTACTTTCTCCACCCAATGTAGGCCATTTCTTCTGTGGTTCTTTGGGATCCTTAGTCCAAACTCTTATCATTATGAGCTTAATGAGTACAAGAATGCTAACATTTGGTTCTGGAAACTCTGAAGGTTTGTGGTAAAGGTCTCCCACTGCCACACTCTCAGTGACACTGCCATTCAGCCTTTTAGGGTGCAACTGTGTCTTTGGTGAACTGAAAAAGCCAGAGAGCTGGGCTGTTCCTGAGCCTCGTCATTCTGCGCACTTAAGCAGGCCTAACTATTATTCTTATTATTCCTTTTCATCTTCCTTTATATAGTCACATATTACTTAAAATTTAAAAGATATTTAATTATTGCAAAAATCTAAACATAATAAAAGCAGCTAAATATTAAAAAATAACTGACATGCCCAGAGGGTGTATTCTGTACAGTAGAATGTCTACTCTCAGCATAGCCTATATTTAGTAATATAGGCATCATGACCACAGGAGTATGTGTACACAGATTCAAAGGTCAAATAATTCAACACGATTTATGACAGGAAAGAGGCTTCCACTTTCCCCCTCTTCACAAGTCTGTTCTGGTTTTCAGGGACTACTTTTCTGTTTGATTGTGCACATTGCTCTCTGATCTTGAACTATGTGCTCATCTGAGTTTGGCCTGGTTTCAGTTTCGTTAAAACCAAAGTTCTCTATTTTAGTTTCATTTCCTCTTGCTGTGATAAAATTTGGTGACAAAAGATTTATTTAGGTGATCAAGGGTTTATTTTAAAACCGAGTTCCAAGTTACAGTTCATTGTTGTGGGGAAGTCAAGGGGTCAGGAAGTTATAACACCCGCCCAGGCAAGTCATATCAACAGATAAGATAGAGAGAGGCATGGATGAATGTATGCGTGCTACGGCTCAGTTCGCTTCTTGACTTTTATAGAACCTGGGATCCCACACACAGGGAATCGTGCTTCGGATGCTGGGGCAGTCTTCTGGCTAATCAAGATAATCCCTTTCATAGATTTCCATAGGCAAACATACACAGTCCCTTACTGAAAAATATTAGGATGGTGTGCCTATTTTCCCAATTCTCCCAGAATGTTACAGAGCTGGTGCCGGCTTGGAAATCTATATGATAAATTGATGAACGGGTATGCAAGGGATGTCTTATAGCTTCAGGGCTACATCTTCTTCACAACCCTAGTTAAAAAGAGTCAGAGTACTTTTAAATGATTTCTTCATAAATGAATCTCTGGCCTCATGCTGGGATGGGGGAAGGGCAGTTGCCTGAGTGTGCTAGGCGGAAGAGAGGATCTAAGGGTTCAACTTCTCACAG
This sequence comes from Bramus lutescens, assembly GCA_001685075.1. Lineage (NCBI taxonomy): Eukaryota > Metazoa > Chordata > Mammalia > Rodentia > Cricetidae > Bramus > Bramus lutescens. The sequence goes on along the minus strand of LOEQ01001961.1, from coordinate 65,528 downwards.
GCTTTCAGATGCCCCATTTGCCTAGCTTGCTGAGACAGTTGGTGCCTCCAGTGACTGGGTTACTCTGGTTTTACAGGAAGAAACAGCTTGATTCATGGTCACCTTCTTGCCTTCACTCTTGGTGTTCAGCTCTCACTGCTCTTTACTGTCCGTCTTCCCAGCACATGGAAACATCCTTCTTACTGCTTTATCTTCTTGCATTCTTGCGGGATTTATATTGCTTACACATCTAGTTGCCATGACAGACTACCTGGCAGAAGTTTAAAAAAGGAAAGAAGGATTTAATTGGGCTTGCTGTCCCACAGAATGTAGCCCATCACATCCAGGAAGCCGGCGGTAAGCGCAGTCATAGCAGATGGTAATGAAGGCTTGGGCTCCCCTTGCTTTCTCCTCTTTATTCAGCCCAGGCCTGCATCCCGTGAAATGATACAGTCCACATTTAGGGAAGGTCTTTCCTTTAAATTAACCCAGTGTTAGATAATCAATCACAAATATGCCCAGATGGTGTTTCCAAGGTGATCCTAAATGCCCATCAAGTTGACAATTAAGATTAGCCAAACTGCCTGTTGAGATCAGGCTGTGCCCTTCTTTAAGTTACTGTATAATTTAAGTTAAACAGTGGCTTTCAGGGTTGTGTGCCATCCTAGGTGGTACCTTCTGCAAGCAGTTTTGACTCCATTTTGGAGGAAAAGGATGACTACAGCCTTTGGGTAGATAGACACCTACTTTTAAGGTAGAACAGCACCATAGTGGCCTTTCTCCTGATACCTGGTGTGTGCATCAAGAACCGTGGACTCTTGATCCAAGAGCTCTGGCTCATCTCTGTCCCCCACTGCTAACACAGCCTTTCCCACTGCCCGCCCATCCATGTGTTTGCCTGTCTGGATATGATCTTCAAATCCAGCCATACTTGGCCTCATTAACATCTGTTTCTATCCAGTTTTTGTTCAAGAGGATTAATTTCTTTTCCTTTCAATCACTCTCATTGCTTTCACAAGCACAGTCATATAATTTTAATCATCATTTTCTTATTAGCGTGATAACCAAAGCAGGAAGTGACACTCAGGAAGCCGGGCCGGGCAGCGTGTTTCTCATCTGTGAATTGTTCCTGGCTGAGGACAGCAATAGGATGGGCAGCCACGTCACAGGTAAGCACTCACACGAAAGTCTTGGCTTTGTTTTGCTGAGCAAGGATAACACCAACAGACATGTGAAACTGGGCCTTAATCTATACAAGGAACTATAGACAACTAAGAAATACTGAGAGCAGGAGAAACAGTCTTTCCCAGGAATGAGAATATACCAGATAATTTCCAATGGTCAGCGTTGGAAACATACATACAAACAGCATACATACTGAGCAGATCATATTCAGGAATACATTTGTATATTTATTTGTATATATGCATGTAATAACAATTGATGACTAGAGAGCCCATGAATTTGAAAGACAGCAAGGAGAGGTATATGGGAGGCTTTGGAGAAAGGAAAGGCTAGGGAGAAATGATGCAATTATATTATAATCTAAAAAATAAAAGAAAGGAAAACAAAACAAAAAGAGACCATCATACACCAACTCTTTTGTAAATTGATCATTTCTCTTTGCATATATGTGAACTCTTTCCATGACATTCAAATCATGTAATTCTTTTCTCCCTAAGCATAATTTTCATATTGTTTTTAATTTTCTGGAAAAGTATTCTAATAAACATGCTTTGATATACTCTTCTGCTTATTTTTTTACATATTTCTGAAAGATTTTTTTCTTCTGGAACTAGACTTCTAAGCCAAAGAGTAGGAAACCTTCAGATAAGACTTAACTGCCTTCAAAAAGGTGTCGTCAATGCTTCCTCACCAGATAAATATCAGAACATCTGTGGTTTATCTCCAAGACTATGCTTATTTTTCCCTTTCATCTTTGTCTGTCTGATACACAGAGTGTTGTCTCCGTTTCCATCTTGTGTGTTTTCCGTGAAGTGTGTTGGTTTTTGCTCTTACTTCTTGTGGTTATACACAGATGCCTTTCCCCCTCTTTTTGATAAAGCGTTGAGAAAGGAATTGCTCAGCCTTAAAGTTTTCAACAAGTCTGGATGCTTGCTCCCTTGATCACCCCAATGACCTGGCAGCTCCCTTATCTTCAGCATCTACTAGTTCTGCCATTCTCTATAGAGAATATTCTGGAAATGCTTGTCATATCAGGGCTCACAGGTGCCTGTTTCTGTAGGGTTTTCTGAGAGCCCTCTGATAGCACAGTAGCCACCACTTCTAACTCCAGGGAAGGTAATCTGCCTCTCTTGCTTTTGCCCAAACTTTGGGAAATCATGTGTGCTCCTTACATTATTATACTTACTAGAGATAAATTGCTGAGGTTTGCAGTAGCTTAGAGTGGAGACGTGAGCTGAGAGCCTTTCGTCAGTTTCAGAATGTCCCAGTCACCTCTTACCACTACAGCAAATAGTCTCAGGCTTCAGTGAATTTGGGGAGGGAAAAGAAGATCCTTATCCTGTTTCAGGACTTTTCTGAATCTGGAATGTGGAATTCTACTGCTCAAAATGTTCTTGGACATGAAGAAGAGTTAAAACCCTGGGAGTCACTTTGACCAATAGGGATGGTGCTGCCAGATAACTTTGTCTCCCTCTGTTCCCGACCTATATAATTAGGAGATGCGTTTGCAATGCTAATCTGAGATTCTGAAGGAGCAAAGTTCCCAAAGGGGCAACCAGTGCCTTGGTGATAAGCTAAACAATGACATCTCAAGGACTGCTGTGTCCCAATCCCTGGCATCTGGATATCTGTGATGTTAATAAAAGAGATTTTTCAAGTAGGGTTAATTTATGGACTTTGGGGTGCATAAATTGTTCTAGGTTAGTTCCATGGGGTCAGTATACTTATAAGAGTACTTGTTTGAAGAAGGCAAACTAGTTAGAAGTAATACAAGATGCAGGGATGGAAGTAAGATGTTGAGTAATGTGGGAAAGAAATCATGAGCTTAGGCATACTGGCTTGTAGAATTGGAAAAAAAACATGAAAGGATTCAAGTCTTTGAGGCTCTGGAAGAAATCATCCATGCTAACATGTTGATTTTAGCCCATGGGACCTATGTCTGACTTGTGAAGGAAAACATGTGGATCATTTAAAGTTTGACACTGTTTATGATAATATGATACAAAACTAGCAGGAAACTCATACAGTGTCCACATTTCCTCTATTCTCAGTCTTGTTTCTTGAGATTACATTTCCAAATCCAATGCCTGTTCCTTTGTCTCAGAGACTACCTTGGGAAGTGGTTCTCAGCCTAAGAAAGGAAGGAACTGGGCTCTTACTAAAAGATTCTAAGTTGGATTTATCCTATGGATCAAGCACCAGACACATGATCATGGTTCATTATTGGTTCGATCAAGAATCCCTCTTATATCAAGAAAACAAACCCTTTACTTGAGGGTGTTTAAGTGTCTACAGAGACCATTGGAAGACAGTATGGCAAGCCAGAGTACTTTCATCTTAGTGAATTGTAGGTGAGGTCCCCACCAGTGATAGGAAAAGAAAAGTTAGCCATTTGTTTCTGTGGTTGATGTGGTAGGTAGCAAAGACAGAAAGAGCCAGGCACTTGACCTCATCCCTCTTTGGGTCATGTGACATCTCCTGCAGCAGGAATGAAGTACACTTAGAGCCTCTTTGACCTCTGCCTTTCTAGTGAAAGGGCTGCCTATTATGCCCTCTTCACACGTTTGTAGACACTGGGGGACACTTAAACGTCTTCATCTGATTGTGAAGTCAGCCCTCTTGAAAGAAAGAGTGATGACAAAGGGAATGGGAAGTTGTGAGATTGTTTCGGTCTGTATCTCTGTCTGCCTGTCCATCGGTACACAATATACTGTAGTGGAAGTGGGACTGGGAGACAACTGTGCCTCAGAATGTGTGAAAAGTCACGACTAAAGAAGTCGTCCATTTCAACGACTTTCCCACATGCGGGAACCATTTCTCAGTGAGCAAAGCCATTTATACCTTTAGTTCCTGTTCATGTTGTGAGCTCAGGGAGCCCAGAAGCTCCAGTTAAATAGCAGGACCTTTCTCTGGAGGTGATGTCCTAAAAAAAAGAAAGAAAGAAAGTACTAGTTTCTTCATTTCCTACTACTGTGTCATTGAACTAGAGCAGATGGAGTCTTTGTCTCTGAATTAGATTACACTGGAGCACATATGAATTACCCAAACCAGGCTGCTTCAGGTACTAACTTAATGAGATGACATCCTGCTATCTGAAAAAAGCCAGATAAACTCTGGGGGACTTTCACAGGGACATTGTGAAGTACTAGGAATAGTGAGCTTTTGCTCTCATCTCTGAGAAGATATTCAAGGATGATTTGAGAGAAAACCCCACAATTATCTGGACCATTTTAATCCTAGGTGTGCAAGGAAGTCTAGTAATTGGTCTGCTTGAAGTTCTTCACAGCTGACTAGAAGCTGACAAGAAAAGTACAAAACCTTGTCATTTATATACTACAGTTGGGGTCCCAGGGTCATGAGAATTTTTAAAGTAACTCTTCACTGAAGGAGCAGAAGTGGAACAGTTGGCATTTGGCATATATTATTTTGAGACTTCTGTCACAATTCAGACAGAAACATTCTATTTTAACATTCTCTAATACTCATGCTTGGGACCATTATGTTTTCAACCAGGAACAGAAAAAAAAAGCGTGTGATGTGTGTTGAGCCATGAAGATATCAGCAAAAAAAATCTCACTTATGGCACCCACTTCTTATAATTGCAGATATTCATACCTCTTGCACACATACAGTTGTCTAGAGTTTTGTAGATGACCATGCAAGGAACCTTTGCATGGATAAGAACCAGAACAACTGTCCTGAAATCAGTGTGGCTACAGAAAATTGAGGAGCACACAACTTCAAGTGTCAATGCATTTGAGAGCACTGGCCTTATTTTGGAAAGGAGGATGCTGTGCAAGCTTACAGGATGAGTGTGGAAACCAGAGCATGTTAGGAAAGTTGTTACTTATTTAGAAGGATGAATTGACTCCCATCACAGGGCAAGAAAAAAGATCCTGCAGTTTGGGATAGGAAGGCTTAGCAGAGCTTGAAGATTTACAGAGTCATATAAAGACTATGCTTTATACTAGAAGACTGCTGGCCAGAGGTTCATAACCCTGGGAAGAGAAGGACCAGCAAGGGATCTGGTTAGGAAGTCACCAGGGAGTTCTCTGTGCCTTTAGTCAGACCACTAGTTGCTCTTCTTGTGCAATGACCCAGGTCAAAGGGAGCCTTGCTAATTCTTGACGGGAAGTGGTCTGTGTTGGATTATAACAAATGATGTCTGTGATGATGAGAATGATGGGGGGGATCCCCAGAAAACAAATAGTGATGGTCACTGGAAAAATAAGTAGATTTTAAAAGATATATATCTGATGTTGTTGGACCCTAGAGTCCAATCACTCCCTAGAGTCCAATCACTGAGGAGGAGTCACCCCAAGAGACCATCTCTCACAGCACATCTGATGTAAAAGCATGAGTATTTTATTAATTCTGTCATGACAGGGTCTTTCAGCATTCGAGAGGCTAGAAAGACCCTGAATGGCTGGTACAGGCTATTTTTAAAGGAAAAAGCCGTGGAAGGAAGGGGGTGTCTGGGGGTTGTTCTTTAACTATTATGATTCACGTATTCAAAAGGGCTATTACCAATAATTGGCTGGAGAGTGGTTACTAGATCAGATGAGGTAAGGGAAAACATTTGAGAATCACTTTGCCCCTTTCCCAGGGCCTAAGTCAAAACATCAGTAACTGAGTCAACACCTAAGGGTTATCTTGTCTCTAACTGAGTTCTATTTGGAGAACATAGTGTTCCTGAGTCCCTCTACTACCTTTCTTCCCAACATTTCAGTATGTGTGTGGGCAATTGTTAGGTCCTTGGTTCCCAGGGGGAAGGGGGTAGCATTACTGCTGAGACTGAAAGGGCTTAGAATTGTCAGAAATGGCTTCAGAATTGTCTTAAAGTTCTACAGTGCAAGTGCTCAGAAAGTCCAGACTTTTTCCTTGTTCCCATCTTTTGGGAAAAGTAGTTGTATGGAGTAGACTAAGGTATCAACAAATGTCAGTTCTATGGATACAAACAGAGTTGTGGCAGCCTACGTGAGGCTTGTTCCGTGCTGCAGATGGTGCCGGAGGAGTTGTGCATAGATTGTGACAAGTGAGAGAGGTATGTAGCCACTGTGACAAGGGAAACATAAACAACAGGAGCAGAACCTCGAGAATCTGCTTTTTTCTTTCATGTGAACATTACTGGGGACATTCCTACCTGCTTAATACCTTCCCATTCCCACCATATGAAGTGTACCAACAAATTGGACAAAGGAGTCACAGCTGTCATTCAAGTGGCTATCTGATGAGTACCACCACCTGCTGATGAATTAGGCAAAAGAGATGCCTGTGGAGCTCTGTATTACCTCTAGGAAGGATCTCTCCACTGTACGATTTCATGGTTCATTGAAATGACAACTTCAGCGTCATTTCTAACACTGGCTACACAATATAAGCAGAAGCACCAGTACAAAACCTTGACAGCCAGGTGGAGAGGGGATATGGAACACAAATTCTTACATCTTTAGTCAGTACTACTGACAAGGCACAACTTTAGTTTGCCCTCGAGAGCCAAAAGATGAAAATGGGAATGTGTGATATCTTCATTACATTAGAAAGAAGTCAAAGCTTTCTGAAATTATCACTCTGTCCCATAATTTACAAGACTGTTTTAGTAAATCTCCATTAACATTGTCCTTCAGCTTATTTCCAAAGTGTGTCTGACATAAGGATGCCATGGAGACTTTTTTTTTTTTTACATTTCTCTTTGGCATTGTACTATTTACCACATCCACAACCTCAGGGGGACAAATGCTGCCTCGTGATTGATGTTGCTGCTATTTCTCTTGATAACAGCCAAGAAACTGAGATAGAAATCAAACATCACCCTTCACTATAGCAACAAATAGCATAAAATATCTCAGAGTAACTCTAACCAAACAAGTGGAAGACCTGTATGACAAGAATTTTAAATCTTTGAAGAAGGAAAAAGAAGAAGGCACCAGAAAATGAAAAGACCTCCCATGCTCTTGGGTAGATAGAATTAGCATAGAAAAATGGCAATCTTACCAAAAGCAATCTACAGATTCAATGCAATCCCCATCAAAATCCCAGCAAAATTCTTCNAAAATATCTCAGAGTAACTCTAACCAAACAAGTGGAAGACCTGTATGACAAGAATTTTAAATCTTTGAAGAAGGAAAAAGAAGAAGGCACCAGAAAATGAAAAGACCTCCCATGCTCTTGGGTAGATAGAATTAGCATAGAAAAATGGCAATCTTACCAAAAGCAATCTACAGATTCAATGCAATCCCCATCAAAATCCCAGCAAAATTCTTCACAGACCTCAAAAGAATAGTACTCAACTTCATAAGGAAAAGCAAAAAACCCAGGATGGCCAAAACAATCTTGTTTAATAAAGGAACTTCTAGAGGCATCACAATCCCTGACTTTGAACTCTACTACACAGGTAGAGTACTGAAAACATCCTGGTAGTGGCATAAAAACAGGCAGGAGGACCAATGGAACAGAATCGAAGACCAGATATTAATCCACACACCTACAAATATCTGATTTTTGATAAAGAAGTCAAAATATATAAAATGGAAAAAAAGAAAGTATATTCAACAAATGGTTCTGGCAGAAATGGATATCAACACATAGAACAATGAAAATAGATCCATGTCTATCAACATGCACAAAACTCAAGTCCAAATGGATCAAAGACCTCAACATAAAGCCAACTACAGTGAACCTCACAGAAGAGAAAATGGGAAGTACACTTGAACACATTGGCCCAGCAGACCACTTCCTAAATATAACCCCAGCAGCACAGACACTGAGAGAAACAATTAATAAATGGGACCTCTGAAACCAAAAAGTTTCTGTAAAGCAAAGGACATTGTCAGCAAGACAAAACAGCAGCCTATAGAATGGGAAAAGATCTTCACCAATCTTACATCAGACATGGATCTGATCTCCAAAATATACAAAGAACTCAAGAAATTTGTCATCAAAAGAACACATAATCCAATAAAAATTGGAGTATAGACCTAAACAGAGACCTCTCAACAGAGGAATCTAAAATGGCTGAA
>LOEQ01001961.1:21702-57006 GCA_001685075.1 Bramus lutescens | reverse complement strand
AATCTACATGGGAAGTAGAAAAAGACAAGATCTCCTGTGTAAATTGGGAGCATGAGGACCTTGGAGGAGGGTTGAATAGGAGGGGAGAGGGAGGGAGGGGATCAGAGAAAAATGTAGAGCTCAATAAAAGTCAATAAAAAATAAAATGTAAATGTAAAGTCAGAGAGATAGATTAGTCAGTAGAGTGCTTGCTTTACAAGCTTGAGGATCCTCAGACTCCACATCTCAAAGATCCAGACATGGTGGAGTGGTCTTGTAATTCCAGCCCAGGGCAACAGAAGCAGAATGATGCCCCCAGCCTAGCCTACCCGATGATTCCTACAGAGAGAGACCACATGTGCTTGTCAGCTTTACCTGTCAGCTTGATGCAATCTGGGAGGAGAGATTCAGTTGAGGGAATTTGTCTAGATCAGGCTGGCTGCGCAAGAGTATTTTGATTATTAATTCAAGTAGGAAAAGTCAACCTGCTGAGGATGGCGCCATTCCCTGGTTTCAGGACTCAGGCCGTGTGAGAGCAGAGAGGGATAGCTGAATGCCGAGTGGGAAAGCTGCGTGGATTCATTCCTTTCTCTCCAGTCTTGACTGTAGATGTGAGCGGGACTAGCTGCTTGAGTCTCTGATTGGTGGCCGCACAACGATGCGTTATGACCTGGAATTGTAAGCCAAATAAGCTTTTTCTTCTCAGGGAAAATTGGGCAGGGAATTTAATCACAGCAACATAAATTAAACTATAAAGTCCCCTTTCCACAGAAAGAGGGAACACGTGTATGGAATAACACCCAAGGCTGTCTGCTAGCCTCCACATACACATGCTCTCATGTGTGCTTGCAGCTTTGCACACACAAGTGATACCCATGCATGTGTATGCACATGCATGCATGCTCTCTCTCACACACATGCAAGCACACACGCACAAATGCACATATGCACACTGTAAATACAGATGCTGCTAAAAGCATGCCCTTTCCCTTCCTCCCTCCCTTGCCTTGGAATCTATTTGAGAAGGAGACTAATAGATTATGTAGGCTGCTTCTTGCCTAATTTGGATGATTAAGAGGTACAGGCAGAAAAAATAATGGTTATTATGGAATTATTAGTCATTGATGAATATTTGATATAATAGCACATAGACATAGATTTAGTTCATTTCACAAGTGCTTTATTTACAAGTCTTAATGATCATGGCTCAACTCTATATAATTTATAGCAGAGGCAGAGAAGACAGTTTTGAAGCTGCCAAATGTGAATTCTCCTTAAGTGGAGAGAGAGAAAGATCAGGCCTTTGGGCAAAAATGTGGTGGGTGTCTTTCCCGAGTGATTCCATAGAGGACGCCCAGGGCATAGTCAAGTGACCTGTGGTAACCTCTCTAGCTGATAACACAACCACCAGGGAGATGCAGAATTTGGAAGGATTCTAGGAAGTCTCCCTGTCTACTTGTTTTTGTTGTTTAAATAGATTAAACAATTAGACTGCCTCGAAAGGTAACTGTCTTGTCAATTTCAATTTTTCAGAACTAATCTTCTTTGAGTTATACAAACACTGATAAATACAAACCTGCTTTTCCATTTTAACTAATTTATAAGCTAACTGATTTTAGATAAAATGCTCTCCATAAGCAAATGTAAACTTTAGGTCCCAAACAAAGAAAGAAAAACAACTTGAACTCAAAAGCCTTTTATTTCGGGACGTCCCCTCTGAGAAAGTATTATCATAACACACAATGCTTGAGGTTTAGACCTGCTACTGCATATTGAGTGAAGTAACTGAATATTTAAATTTTTACTTGTAAGGTTTTTATGTGTGTGGGGAAGTAGGGGTGAGAGGAAGTTTTTTTTCTAATATTGTGTTTGTTTTGTGTTGTGTTTCTTTTGGTTTTTTGAAGAATGATCTCATCCTTGCAGCCAAGGTTGGTCTTAAACTTAATATGACATGCCCAGGTTGGTATTGAAACCTTAACGATCAATCATCATTCTATCATGTCAAAGACCTGGGATTATGCTTGGCATGAATTACCACTTCTGTCTAATTTTCCTGCAATGCAGTTGTAAGGCTATAGAGGGAAATAAATGGAACTGAAAGGTCAGTAGTTGGGACCCTATGGATTTAGCATAATGGTTGATAGCTACAGAGACCTGTGCTTCCTGACTTTAGCAGAGAGAAATTGACTAAGGCATGGAAGGACTATTAGAAGAGATCTGGATCAGTAATAAGTCTTGGTTGCTGAACCAACACGTGTTTGGAAGGATGCTTCTATGGAGTTATCAGGAATCCATTCAATGTCTTTGATCAGTGTCCTTGAGACAGTCAGCTCCTGTGGCTTGCCTTTGTCTTTCATTCTCTTGTGGCTTGACACATTAGCCCAGGAAAGGAATTCCAAGTCATGTGTCCTTTCTTAAGAGTTCTGTTGTGGAATATTTGTTTACACTGTGTGAACATGTGTCATTGTGATTGGTTTAATAAAGAACTGAATGGACAATAGCTAGACAGAAGAGAATAGGCAGGATTTCTGGGCAGAGACAAGAACTACAGATGAATCTAGGAGTGAGAGGTGCTAGAGAGGCAATGAAGAAGTCAGGCATATGGTACAGAAGAGAGGTAACCGAGCCATATGGCAGAACATAGATTAATAGAAATAGGATAATTTAAGTTATAAGGGCTATTTGGGAAGAAGCCCAAGCTACTGCTAAGTTTTATAATTAATAAAAGTCTCCATGTCATCATTTGGGGGCTGGAAGTCCAAGAAAGTACAACAAGAAAGCTGTCTACAGAGTATTGAACACAGATCTAGGAGACCAGAGTAAATAGTCCTCCAAAGGAAGAGCTGAAGTTAGTGACAGGATATGGGGTCTAGAAGCCTGGGTTGGTAACCGCTGTTCCGTGGTAAAACAGAACTATTTATTTTATTTATTCTTGTTTCTAAAGTTTTATCACCAAACACAAAGCCAACAGGGATTCAGGTATAAAGATGATACTCAGATTAAGAATCTGCATCTGAGATGCGTGTTTTTGATGTTCTGTTGTATAAAGTCTTGGTGGAAATTTTTAGAAGAAATGTCCTTGAGCTGGAAGAAAAACATAGGCCGAATAAAGTTCAACCAATGGTTGAAACAGACTGACGGCAAGGTGTGTTCTATTTTAGACACACATTCTTCATTATCAAAGGTATAAAAAAACCTGCTTCATTTTACTTTCTATTTTCTCCCATAATCATTGTTATAATAGTGTGGTCCATAATCCATGCAAATTCTTGACAAGTTCTAATGAGTAACTGAATAAAATTGCAATCACTATTCTATATATGTTTACCTTGACACTGGGAATTACTGTGCATTTAAATGTAATGACAGAAACTGCTCCGATCTGATTATAGGAACCTAACAAGATGGTTTCTATATTAGGTATGCATTTAATTAAAAGAATGTGTTAAAGATGGGCACACAGGAAATGATTTGGATAATTAATGACAAATGCTGACTTTGACTCAGAGGCAGAAGCGGATCTACTCTGAAGTTAATGAAGCCTAATTTCAACACCCTCACTTGTATCACACCCTTTCTCATCTCTGTAACGAGCTTTATATTTATGTGGAGTTTAAGAAAGATTACCAATCAGATCATACCGATCTTGGTGCCTTCCAAACTAGACATAGTTATAGATTTTTATATATGTGATTTTGTCAGTGTCAGCTATCCCTCAGGATACCTTGATTGCTCAGTTTGTACCAGTCTACCTGTGCTACATAATACAGTCAATGGTTTCATTAAGAATACGTGTGTGTGTGTGTGTGTGTGTGTGTGTGTGTGTGTGATAGTTTCTGAATGTTTACTAGAGCACATTGTGGGGATTGTATGAGAGTATAAGTCCTATATTAAGAAACATTAAAGCATTAGGGACACATTCAATACAGATGTTCAGTGGACTCTTGCTGGCATGATATCCATGAAGATGATGATCCTCTCTGCCTCCATTGTCTCACTGCATTTTCTTCTTTCCTCTTCCCATTCCTTGAGTCATCTGTGTTCTGAATTTTCCAAGGGGTCATCAACTCCTTTTGTCCCTCTATGCACTATGGCCAACCTCTTCTGATGTCTACCTCCAGCTTGCTCACCCACCTATCAGGGACTTAGAATTGGTTTCTGCTCTTATGCAAACACGAATGAGCATGTTTTGCTTGGATGGCTTCTGCAATCTCACTGACCTGACTTCTCCACATATTCTGTTTTCTGTAAGCACCAAGAGGAGTTTGGGAAATGAACTGTTTTCTACTTACATTCTTTTCACATGTATGTTTTCACACTTGAACCTTATTTCAAGCCTGTGTGGTTGCATACCTTTGTGTTATGCGTCTGTGATGTCTCTTCATCTCCTAGTTTGCAGCACACAGTAGAGGCACAACACATGAATGCTGATGTTTATAGAATGGAGTTAATATTTTCATCAAAGGGGCTTGTTGGAATCTGTATTTCAGACATGGTTTGATATAGAGTCTACAGGAAACATACACCAATTAAACCTTTTCCCCCAGAGGGTTTATGGAGTCTGTGTTGATTAGAAGAATAGAAAAAGAAACACATCAAGCTATTGTTACTATTTATTAAGTGATTTATACTGGGAGCGTTTAAGTAGTTAATTTCTATTATTGACAGATGTCAATATGTCATAACATTTTATAGATACTACTTAATGGGTTTTTAAGTTTTAATAAAAGTATAGATGCCACAGAAAATGATATCTTTTCATATTTAATATTTAAAAATATTTTACACTTGAAAATACAGAGATAGAATATGTAAAATGACAAAGAATCTATTTTATTTTTTGAAAAATGTGAAAGCAACACAGGCCCTAAAGTGAAACCAGTAGGAAATAAGAGACCAACAGAGAGGGATGGGGTGAGCACAGGTTAAGTACACTGTATACATGTATTGCAATTTTCTGAGTCCTATCACTTTGAATAAATGATTTATGCTAAAAGAACAGATTTTACAGTAAAGAGGAGCTCTAACATGTCTTTCCCTTCAAATCTCCCAAATCTATCAAAATTTAAAAGAATATTATCATAAAAGAATGCAATTGAAGAAACAAAGTATTTTTGGGTACAGTAATGAACTTTTGGTTGTATCAAATAATAACTGACATTTCTCTCTGATTAATGCCAGTTACAAAGAGTATATTCTAATTCTACCAAAAGTCTCCTTTAGTATCACTGTTACTTTATTTCTCGTGTGTGGGAACCAACTCTTTGGCTCATGGTCTCAAGAATTTTCTAAGCAGGGGATGCATGTCTCACTGGTGCATCATGGGATTTGTTTACATATTAGAATTTGTCAGGTAGGCCTTGTTTGATGTGTTTGTTAGTATTGTAAACTTGACAGGATCTAGAATCATCTTGGAGACAAACCTGTGGGGATATCTGTGGTGGGGAATTCTAGACTGGGTTAGTTGTTGTGCATTGGAACCATTGCAAGGATTGGGATCCCAGATTTAAGAAGAGAGCTGAGCACCATCTCTCTCAGGTTCCACACGTTTCTGCCCCCTTTCTTTCCTCACCCAGACTGTGAGCCAGCATCAACCTTCTGTTCTTAAATTGCCATCCCCAGATATTTTGTTATAGCAACACAACAATTAAGCAATACACCTGGAAAGCGAGGAGTGAGCACCATGAAGGTGACACAGTCATACTGTTGATAAAAGAACACATCTCAGTGAGGGGGTGAAGGGCTGTGTAAAATGTCTCTTCATATCTTAATGGGCTTTTTTTTCTATCAGTCGCTCCATTGAATAAGTTTACAACACTAAGTCTACTCTTAAAGCTCAGTATCTTTATTTCTAAGAGACAGCATCAACACTAGAATTTTCTATAAGCCATAATTTGGTATCTACATAGGCTCAGGATAGCTTAGAACCCGTGAGAATAAAACAGAGATTAAAAGGAAGAAAAGAAAAACTATTGCCTATTGCTTTTATAGTTTTCCATGGCACTATTAATTCTAGCTTCATTTCACATTCTCCTTCAAGAGTTTAGACATGAAAACCTGAACCCAAATTATTTTAGGAACTGGATTAGGTAATCGTATGAGTTTCGGACAAGATATCTTTTAAAGAAAGTATAGTTGGGCAAGGATTTCCTTAAGAATTTATTGAGTAAATTTAAAACTATATAAAGCAACCATAAGAAAAAATTGCCATCCACCTCCCATTATCACAACATTTAAAAAATGACAGCCACCAGCATTTATCGCTTAACCTATTGATGCACTCCTGGAGGTACCATTGATTTCCAATCCCAAGGCAACCTCTTCTTGCTGCTGGGAGCCAAGGTCTATTCATTTATTATTGTAGGTACTCATGGGAGGGAGATGGGTCTCATTGATCCAGCTGTGAGCCAGCTGGTAAATATTTAATGTTTATTCCTATCACTGGAATTATTTCAGATTTGAATATTGACCATCATTCACATAACAGATTTGTGTAGTCTGTAGTATATAATACACTCTTTAATAGGCTGTGGTCTCTTATTATTGCTGAGGTTATGTGCATGTTGTAAATTTACTATGATGTGTCTAAATGAGCTACAGTCTACGTTTGAATTTTAGTTGATCTTGATGTCTTTTGGTGGAGGTCCCTACTCTCTTTCGACAACTGCATAGTTTTAGAACTGCAGTCTTTGAAGATGCTTGAGAATTTCAACCTTTAAAATTACCTTGGCATCAGCATTTTCTCATGTTATTTCTTGTTAGAAACCCATTACTGCACCAGCTCAGAGTGTACCTAAGAATATGCTTTCAGAAGCTCATAGCAGCTTTACTCCATGTTATTAGTTATTTGCACTAAACCTTTCAGGTTTGATTTTTAATTTTGACATTACTGGTGTTCTGTGTGTCTGTCTCTGATGCAATTGTTACTTTGCCTTCGATCATATAGTACTTGACCTATAGGGACCAGATCTACTTAGAAGTACTTGTCACAGCCCTTCTGGCAACTTATAGCCTGCCAACTTCATGTGATCAGGTAGATTTGACTTTAGGATCACTTCCTAAATTTTAGTCCTTGCTTCATATATTTGAATCATTTCACATCTCTTTTTTATATGGAGCCTTTGAATTCTTTTTTCTTTGCTTTTTCTGTGTGAAGCCTATCTTGTCTTCACATGAGAAGACTTTTAAAAATTATTTCTTTAATTGATTGAGATTATTATATAATTAGATCATTTCCCCTTCCTTTTTATCCCTCCTAATTCATCTACATATGTCCCCTTGTTCTCTTTCAAATTTATGGTCTCTTTTTTAATATATTTCATATGTATACACACACACATGCACACACACACACATTCCTAGCTACATGAACACAGCCTTCTCAGTCTGCATAATGTTACTTGTATACATGTCACCAGGGATGACCATTGGGTATTGAATAATCAATGACTATTCTTTTCCCAGGGAAGACTATTCTTTTCTCTCTTAGCATTCTAGAGTTGCCTCTAGTTTTTTTTTTTTGTGTGTGTGTGTGAATTTCATTTTCCCCCAGTGATTTTTGACTTACTGACTTTGAACATCTCCAACCATTACTATCCACATTAAAACCTGGGGAATTGGTCCAGATATCAGCCAAGTACTGCACAGTTCAGCCCTGAGACAACAGCAGTCCTTTCAAGAGGAGAATTCCTATATTGCTTGATCCTTTCTGGCCTCTGAGACAGGTGCTTCTGCTTCCTAGTGACTGTGATGATCTTCAGTACCGTGCTAGCAGTAGTTCTGCTTTCATATAAAATGTGAATAAATATTAACTATAGCTTAGCATTAAAAATTGCACATCATCCTGGCTTCCCTGTAAATTAGTACTCTTATTTTATCTTTTGAGGACACTCACAAGAGCACGAGAGATATAGGGTTTCTAAACAAATTTCATGGCAGTCATAAAATGGACAGAAAATTAGAAAACAGAATATTCATTACTTTTCTATTACTGTGATAAAACTCTAGGACCAAGGCAACTTTTCAAAGGAAGGGTTTATTTGAGCTTACAGTTTTAGAGGGATGAGAGTTTATCATGGGGTCACTAGGAGGAGCAGGCAGCAGTCATGCTGGCCAGAGTAACAAGCCGAGAGCTCACATCTTGAACCATAAGCAACAAGCAAGAGGACAAACTTCAAACGGCATGAGTCTTTGAATTCTCAATACCTGTACTAATTATGTGCTTCTTCCAACAAGGACACACTTCCTAAGCCTCCCCAAACAGCAACACCAGGTGGTGAGCAAGTATGAAGATGCCCAAGCCTCTGGAAGACAGCTCTTTCAAACCATCACAGCATGTGGTACAATTCTATATGCAATTAAGCAAATGCCCTTGAAGGGTAATTTTTGTGTAGCTGTAATGAGTAGTATTTAAATAGATTGCAAGACACTGTTTATCTAAATAAAACAAAATAAACAAACAAAATAGTATGGGACTGGATGGGCAAAAAGGGCTCTCTCTGGAATGTGTCCATGTCAACTCTGCCAACTTGGATTTCCTCTTTCCAGAATTGTGATAAAGAAATCTCTGTAGATACCAGGTGACCCTCTTCGTTGCATTTTCTTTTTGTTGTTGTTGTTTTTGTTTTGTTTGCTTGTTTGTTTTTCCTCCTGAGACAGGGTTTCTCTGTATAGTGCTGGCTGTTCTGTAACTTATTCTGTAGACCAGGCTGGCCCCAAACTCAAAGATCCACCTATCTTTGCCTCCCTAGTGCAGCGATTAAAGGTGTGTGCCACCATGGCTGGGCTGGATTTTTATTGTGTTTTATTATGGCAACTCAACTAAGAAGCTATCACATCTTGAAACTTTGAATAAGGTTTTATTTATTAGGAATTATTTATTAAATAGGAATTATTTATTAAAAGCCCCCAAGAAAACATTATAATAATTCTCTATGGTCTGAGATGTGCTACAAGCTCATTACTGAACCATTTACTGGCCAGGGAAGTGGGGTTCTTTTAGATTTAGCAGGTATTGTAGTTTGAATATTACCCCATAGGCTCATGTATTAGAACACTTTATTCCCAGTTTGTCGTCCTGTTTGGGAAGGTTGTAACACTGGAGGAAGGCTTTGAGGTTGTGTAGTCTGGTCCCACTTGTCCTCTCTGCTTCTTGAGTTCTGGTGAAAGTGGTCAGTCAGCTTCCTGATTCTGTTGCCATGCCTTTCCTGACTGTTGTCATTGCCTTCACTGCTGTGACGGACTCCGTAACTCTGCAATTATAAGCCAGAGTAATTCCTTTCCTTCCTAAGTTGCTTTTTTTGTCAGAGCTTTTTATCATGGCAACGGAGAAGAAACTAAGACACCAGCTATGGATCTGGATGAGAAACAGATTTTTCTGAAATGACAAATGGATTTCATAAAATCCTACAAACAACTTTGAAGGCACAAAAGCTTCTTAAGCTATGATTTATGAATAACACATCACCATACCATGAAGATATATGTCATAATAACATGTCTAGGGAAAGCACCTGGGGAAGGATATTTCCTCTTAACATGTTAGGATAACTTTAAAAATCTTAACTTTTGTACAACAAAGAAGTTAAATGTGGAAAAATTTGACATTTGTTACATTTCCTATTTTATTTTATTCATTCACAATGTGACAGTTCAACCTCAAACCTCATACATGGCAAGCAAGCATTCTACCAGTATCCTATATCCCACGCCTGATTCATAAATTTTACATTAAAAATACGATAACAAATTATTGGCTAATTATTATCAGCCTTCAATATAATGGCTACAATGATTTAATTTGTCAGAGAATTTGACATTCTTTTGATTTGGGCTTTGCTGTGTTTATGTAGGAAGATAGGAAAACAGAAATGCCTTTTGTGCAGAGGTGCGCTGTGGATGGAGAGGCAGAGTGATTATAAGCAATGTTGTTCTCCCTCCACCTCAGGCCTTTTCATAATATCATGCACTGTGTGTCTATCATTCGCCTCCTTCTTTCTCCTCTATGAGCCTCCCTGAAATGTAAGGGATGTATCTTTTTGTAGTCTAGTGTTTAGGATTTTAAAATTCAGCAAGCATTTCTCAATGGTAGACAATCTGCTGAACTAAGGCAAAATGAAAAATCTTGAGGTTGAATCATTCCCTGACAGTGATAGACTTCTAGACATGGCAATCAATCTGCTGTCTGGATCAGTCTAAGAGGGCATGTATTTCTATGCAAGCAAATTTACTTTCACACCGAAAAGACAATTAAATGTCCGTTTCCTTTTCCTTGCTACTTCACAGAATTTCTCACAAATTAAAATGTTATTTAAAAACAAACAGCCATTAATATACTGAAAAAAATGAAGTATTAGAAAGGAAATCAAAGGTAGATATAAATAAAGCTAAAACAACAAACAAGAAAAAACAAAACAAAACAAGACAAAGAAACCCTCCCACAGAGGCAACCAGGCTTTTATCCAAGATAAGAGAATAATCAACTGGAAACAACAGGCTAAGAGATGCAGTTCAGGAAAAGGTGAAAATAGCAGCACCAATTAAATCACACTCATGGTGGTTAGCCCTCACTGTCTGCTTGATCAGATTCATAATCCAGCTGTCACCCACTGTCCTCATCAGACTTCCAGAGACAAGGAGCTGCCTGGTTTTGGACTTGTATTTCCCAAATTGATAGTTAAAGAAAGCCCCCTTTCTATAAAGTAGCCTGTTTCAGGCATTTTGTCCTAACATCACAAAGCTTGCTAATATACCCTAGTGTTTGACTGCTGCTTCATTGATTCAACCAGAATAGCCTATGTAGGTCATTTTTTCCTCACAGGGCTCAGATGGGAGAATCCTCCATGAATATCAGACTCTGCTCCAAGACCATAATCTAAATACAACTAGGAAAAGAGATGACGTTGTATCGACATTGATCTGAGTTACTTGAAAAGTAGGGCTATCATTCTTTTCTATTTTCACCTTTATCAACTCTTTTCTATCCCCATATGTCTTAGTCACTGTTCTATTGCTGTGAGGAGACACCATGACCACAGCAACTCTTATAAAAGGAAGCATTTAATTGGGGGCTCGCCTACAGTTTTAGAGGTTTAGTCTACTGCTATCATAGCGGGTAGTATGGAAACATGCCCGCAGACCTGGTGCTGGAGAATTAGCTGAGGGTTCTATGTCGAGATCCATAGGCAGTAGGAAAAGAAGGAGCCTCTGGGCCCGGGTTGGGCTTCTGGAAACCTCAAAGTCCACTCCCAGAGACACACTTCCTCCTAATCCTTTCAAATAGTGCTACTCCTTGGTGACCAATCATTCAAATCCTGAACCTATCGGGGCATTTTCATTTAAACATTCACACCATGTAATATTATTTGTACCAGTCCTTTTATGGCAGTCAAAACTCACAAGGGACATGTGAATGGGCACTTACAAAACTGCTTTGCAGGCGATAAATATCTTTGTTTTAGAGGATATTTTGTACACAAATTCTTAGGAGTAAAATGATGACATAAATGTATTTTAATGTTTATTTAGACACTTCACAGAGGGTGTGTTAGTAAATAAAGAGAGGGAACCAACTTTTTCTTGTCTACAAGTTGTTAAACCAGGTCACTCTTTACTGGTAGTGGATTCACATTTTGATGAATGCTGTTTGTACAAAACTAAAGTATAATTCTTGTACATTTAGTGGATGAAAGAGAAAACTTGAAATCTCAGGAGAGTACAGAGTTTCTGATATAGGTTCTGATATAGAGCTAAGACTTTTAACTTAATTAATTTAATTTGATTTTGGTTTTGTTTTTGAGGCAGGGTTTCTTTGTGTAGCAGCTCCGGCTGTCCTGGAACTCACTTTGTAGATCAGACTGGCCTCAAACTCACAGAGATTCGCCTGCGTCTGCCTCCTAAATCCTGGGATTAAAGGCTTATGCCTCCATGTCCAGCTTCTCAATGTGATTTTAAAAGTGTTCATTAAAATAAAACAAATGGATAGTTTCCATTATGATAAGTGATACATTACTTAACACTTGTGCTTTGAGTTCATGAATTGTCTAGATCCCTTGCTACCTGTCCTTAAAACAACCCTACCTGCATTTTAGATACTTTTCCAGAGAAAACATAAAGAATAAGAAAGAAATGTTACTCCTGTGATCTTTTCAGGACCAACCATTGTTGGATAACCAATTGGAATACTCTTTCCCAAGGAAGACAATTTCTCCTACTCTCAGCATTCCTAAGTTGCCTATGGTTCTTTGTGTATGATTGAGGCTTCCTAGGCTTTCCCCGGGTCCATGGTAGCATGTCTGGTGTTGTCATCCTTGTTCAACTTATGCTAAAATATCCATCGTGGTGAATGCTTTAGGCAGTAGCTGCTGACATTACTAGTAGTCACAATCTTGCAGTGCATACCTTTAATCCCAGTACTCGGACAGGCTCTGAAACTACAGCGAAACTCTGTCTCGTAAAACCAAAACCAAACCAAACCAAACCAAACAAAACACCAAAAAAACAAACAAAACCAAAACCAAAAAACACCCTAAATAATAACAACTAATGATAAAAAAAAGGTCATGTATTTGAAAAAGACCAGGAGGAGGTATATGGGAGTGTTTGGAGGGAGGAAAGGGGAGCGGAAATGATGTGATTATATTCTCATCTTAACTATATAAACTAATCAGTTAATAAAGAAGGCAAGAATGAACCAATTCTGATGGCTAAAGAAATCACACTATCTGAAATATAGGTTACAGGTCCATACTGCCATTGCCTTCTCATTTTTTTTGAGGCCATGTTAGACTCTACAAATTGCTAAGTTTTAATGATATGTTGAATTGCTTGTTAACCTTGTAGCTGTTTGGGCTTGCTTAAGCATATCATACTTACTTAATTAACAGATATTCTGTCCTAATTAACTGCATATGACTGTCAAGCTATTATTTCTTCATACTAGAAAAAGCTGAATTTTAAATCACAGTTTAAGTAGGGAAGGGTATTGAAATTTTGGCGTAATTGCCAACTAACAACAGTTTCTACAATAACTCTTATGGCTAAATCATTAAATTTTTTTCTGAGAAAGTACACTCATACATTAAATATGATAGGTTCTACTGGGTTTAGGTATTACTTGAGCATGAAGGCACTCTTTAATTATGTAGATGCTCAGTAAATATTTTCCCAAACTGAGAGCTGATGGGTACTGCAAGGGGGAGGTAAAGTCTTAGGTGAGGCAGGGTATGAAATAAAATTGTTTGCTAATAATAGTTTGAATATGATCAGTTTCCTTCTGCGGAGACTTCACCAATATTTAAAAAATTATCAGATTATAATTATCCTATTTTATGGGCGAATGTTTTGCCTGCATGTAAATGCATCATGTGAATGTTTGGTGCTCAAGGATATCCTAAAAGGATGTCAGATTCCTATAACTGGAGTTGTGGATGGCTGCGACCCACCATGTTGAAGCTGGAAATCAAACAATCAAACATGGGCTCTTTGTAGGTGCTGAGAATCAAACCTGGATCCTCCTCCGTAAGAGCAACGATTATTCTTTAATACTTAGCCGTCTTTCCATCCCACTGACTTCAGTAATTTCTTTAAGATCAAAGCCTCTATGACATTTCCCTACAGTTAACTAATTTACCTTATCCAGCACAGGCAATTTCAAATTCCGTATCCAGACCCTTGAATACTCCATTGTTTGTTTGCACAAGGGATGCCCCCACGTTCACGGTATCTAAACATTTCTAGATAAGATCCCAGCTAAATTCAGTTTTCAGAATCCACACTTTGCCCCACGACTTCAGCTAATTTTAAGGAGCTTTTTCTTATCGCGTTGTCTATTTTTTTGTGCTTATTTTCTTTTTGGAAAATCCAATGAGTTTATTGGAGTTACTTCCAAGGCTGTGATTGAGAGGTTGCTTGCATGAGGCTGGAAGACACAGAAACAAATGCATCGACAAAGCCCCACTCCAGCGTGCCATAACAGCTCACAAAGGCTGCTTCTCTGCTGCTTCCCTCATGAGTTACAGACTGCTTGGCTGATGGAATGGGACTTGTGCCTATTTTAAAAATCCCACATCAGTTCCAGTATTAAAAATGATCTGCCTGCTATATTCAAAGCAGATCTAAAATACTCCCCGTTCTTTACTAAACTTTATAGAGTTACTCAGAAAAACAAAAGTCATTCTATCTCCTTAGATAGTATGGGCCATAAGTGGCAAAAAAAAAAAAGGAAAAAGATAAAGACATACAGGTACATAGACAGTCGGAGAAATGAAGGCGATTGGGTTTCAGGTGTCTCCAACTACATATTGCTTTTTAGATTGAAATCCAGTTGGGTGACAGCAGCTAGCCAGATATTTTTCAAGTTTAATTTAGAGAGTTACATTCCAGTGCCCAATCGCTTCATCGCAGGTGCGACACATCAGCTGCAAATGCATCCTCTCTTCCTTCTGTAGCCTCACACTCTTTAAAAGTATCCCAGAAACTTTACTCCACGGCATAAGAACTCACTTGGGAGCACTTGACTCTGGCCTGCCTAGAGCTCCTTAGCAGTCATCCCTGGGTGTGAACTCTTTGACATCTGTGCTCGCAGCAGGATGTGGTCAGGAAAAGTGGGATAAAGGTAGAGTTCTGACATAACACTGTGTTGCCAATGCTGGAAAGCATTGCTATTCAATACAGTTTCTGCTAAGGATAAAGATATTGTAACTAAAAGGTGTTATATTGAGACATATTAGAACTATAGTATTTAGAATAAAGATACTGTTACAGTTTTTTCCCCGTACTTACAATCATATCTTTACTGAACCTATGGGACTAACTGGTACTGTTCCATAGAGTGAAAAATTCAATACAGATAATACATCCAGCTGGGAATACTTAAGAAACCTCAAATGAATGCTTTAAATTTTTTTTAAATAAAAATAGGTTTTAATACTCCGAGAATAGCATGAGATTTTAATTTAATTGGATACTGGTCTCAATTAGACTGAATTATAGTTGAATATTTTCTTATCACTTGAGAAATGCTATTGAATGTTTTTTATTGTTTTCTTAGTTGCAGCTGAGTCTAACATTTTATTTTCTGAATATATTTGAGAGTTTGCAAAATTTTGCTTACAATACAGACAATTATATGTTTAAATTTAGTTAGTAGGCCCCTTAAATAATTATATCTTTAAATATACAGAATGAGGCCATGGTGTTTGTTTAACCATAGGCGTCCATGGAATGATCGATCTATACACTTATTTCTCTCTCTTTTAAGCTTGCATTGAATTGCAGATTACACTGCCTTTCCTTGGATGTTGCTTGTTTCCACTGTTTTCTGAGATGTGTTTTTTCTTACTTTAACATTTTTTTTATTTAATCCAAGTATTAGCACCTTTTATCTCTTTTCTTCTTATGTAAAGATGATGGCGTCTTCATGATGTTCAAAATCTCACAGCACTAAAGAGAATTTAAATTGAATTCAAAACATTCAATGGTTAAAGCCATTTTAGGCCAGGTGTTTACCCTGTTTTGTTTTCTTTTGTGCTGTTTTGCAAGACAGGGTTTCTCTTTGTAACTTTGGAGCCTGTCCCAGAACTCGCTCCATAGACCAGGCTGACCTTGAACTCACAGAGATATGCCTGTGTCTTTCTCTTGGGTGCTGGAATTAAAGGTGTGAGCCACCACCGCCTGGCCAGAAGTTTATCTTTTTTATTCAGTTTTTACACACACACACACACACACACACACACTCAGACACACAGTTTTCATGGAAGCCTATGAAAGATTTTACTAAGATTTGATGCCTTCTATTTTAAACTCTTTTCCGCATTCTTTTCCTCTCTTATGAGTATTCATTTCCTGGACTGCTTACTGTCCCAGGTGTCACTTGCTTGGGGAAGCCTTTCCCAGTTTTCAAGACAAGGTGATAAGTCTGTTTGGAATGGCCTCAGAGCATTTTTTTTTCTCATTATGGTTATCATACAAAACTCATCCTTTGTAACTTCTTGTTTCCTTTAAGTTTATGTTGCTTGAAAAACTGTAGCTCATTAGGGAAGTGGTTCTATAATGTCAAGATCTCTCCAGACTCTGGTACAGTGCTCAGGTTCAAATAGGAGCTTAGAAATATTTTTAGACTATGTTTTTGTCAATACCGGGGAGAAGCAACTGCCAATGAAGTAAGTGGAACTTAGAAAACTGTATTGCTCTGAATCATTCTGAGTCATACATGTGGCATCTATCTATCTGTCTGTCTATCTATCTATCTATCTATCTATCTATCTATCTATCTATCTATCTAGTTCAAATGGGTATTAGAAGGGGGCATCAGATACCTTGAAACTAGAGTTACAGATGGTTCTGAGCAACCAAATGAGGGTGCTGGGTGCTGGGAACCCATCCAACAGGTACTCTCCACTACCAACTAGTCAAGTCCCCAAATGATAATTTTAAAATTGAGAGATGGTTAAAAACATGGACTTCTCTTGAAGTCACAGCCTCAAGACTGCTTGTACTTCCAGTTCCAGAGATTCTGACCTCCTGTGTGATACTATGTAAAATTGTACCCACATGTAAATGTCAACCCTCCCCTACATATACACTTAATTAAAAATAAAATAAATTTAAAATCATAAATCATTGATAATGAACAGATAAAATGTTAATATAGATTCAAGCTGGAATACAGATTAAGGACACGAACAAGACCACACATGTTAAGCAAGAGGTCTACCAACTGAGCCACATCATGTAGTCCTTCCCTCTATATTCTTTTATTAAGCAAATTATAGATCACAGAGTAGCCCACCTTCTCTCACTGCTGGTCTCACTCTAACTAATGTTGACAGATTATTAGGAATGATAATACCTAGATATTCGGATCAACAGTGGAGCTTTAGAAAGTAATTCACTTAGTGGTGAGCAGTGACATACTTATCAACGAGCTCAGTGGGCCCAGGGATTGAAGGCAGTGTCTGGTTAATAGCAATCATTGACTATGCATCAATAGTGTGTCACGGACAATTACAAACTGACCAGCATGAAATTGTGAAGTTAATTGTCTAATGAAATCTCCCCAAATCCTACAACCGAGACAGCCTGTGTTTGTCCCAGCAGACCTCTATGTCCATTTCTACCCATATCTAAATCAGAATGTCTAGATGTATGTCCAGGATAAGTCTGTCTCCCTTGGACCTCTTGGAAGGCCGTGTTTGACCTTGAGGCTGTACTGTCTCTATGTCTTATGATTTGTAGCCCTGAGAAACTTACTCTGCCTCAGTTTTCTCTAGCTCTAACACAGTGATATTAATCACCATCTCTATCTGGTAATTATGAATATTAAATGAGTATATCTATCTATATCTACATCTATATCTATCACTCTCTTTCCCCAAGAGACACTTTGGAACACTCCATCTCAGACTGCATGTCTCTATCAAGCCACTCCCCTAAGGGCTCAGCTCAGGGAACCCTGTGAAAGAGGATGCAGAGAGACCAGAAGAGCCCAGGAGGATGGAGGACACCAAGGAAACAGTGTCTTCCAGACATAACATATGAACTCACAGAGACTGAGACAGCACACACAAGACCTGTACTGGTTCAAACCAGATGG
Organism: Bramus lutescens; assembly: GCA_001685075.1. Classification (NCBI taxonomy): domain Eukaryota; kingdom Metazoa; phylum Chordata; class Mammalia; order Rodentia; family Cricetidae; genus Bramus; species Bramus lutescens. The sequence continues at coordinate 39,434 of LOEQ01001961.1, read as the reverse complement.
ACTTCCAGTGCTGAGAGTGAGAAGTAGACACAAGCTCCCACTGCTAACCAAGAAGCTGTCTCCAATTGACACCCACTTGCAAAATAAAAATAAATTTTCTGCAATAGAGTTTACACAAACCACTCTTAAGGGCACACCCTATGCCCAACATTATTGGAATTGTTTACTGGTCTTTTGTTTGTGTATTATGGTGGGATTTTTAAAAATATGTTTTCATGGGCTTTGTTAGTTTGTGAGTGCAGGCATACATTTCTAGGTCTTCATTTTTTCTCACATACAGTACATTCCAATTGCAGCCCCCTTTCTTCCTGTCCTCCAAGTTCACCCCTACCTCCTCTCCCACCACTCTGATCCAGTGTTTCTCAGTTTCACTTCAGAAAAGAGCAGGCCTCCCAGTGATATCAGCCAAACATGACATAATAAGATATAATAACACTAGGCAAAATCCTCTTATCAAAACTGGACGAGACAATCTAGTAGGAGGCAAAGGATCTTGTGTATTTTCTTTTTGATTTTTTTTCCAATTGCCTGTTTGTTTTCAAAAAAAGAGAGAGAAAGAAAGAAGATATGGAGTTGTATGAGTGGGGACTTGGGAGGAGGATGCAGAAGTTTGGGGAAAGAAACCAAGAACAGAATATATCGTAAGAAAAAAATCATTTTCAATAAAACTTTAGGCTGAGGACAATTATGAATTTTAATGAAAATGGTAAGATCCATAGACATTGCGTTGGATTCCATCCTCTAGGCTGGGAGGAAGAGGTTAAGGGGCATTTGCTCTGCTTTAAACATTCCCCATCAACTACCCCAATGTGTGAACCTCATTTAAGGATCCAAGCTTCCCAGGCATGTGCATCACAGAGAGCACATTTCTGAACAGAAGTTTGGTCTCCCAGAGACAGACAGACCTGGGCTTTGATGAATACTGACAGCATGAATCAGTCCCTTGAAATGAATTTCTGAAGAAGAGCTTAAGGGTTCAGAGCCACTGTTCACATCATTAAAAAGCTTCACTCTTAAGGAAGCCCCAGTTCACTTTAAATCATACAAGGTTAGAGCCAGAAGGCATGATGCAGATCATTTCTCATTCACCTACCAGGGAGAAACTTGCTGTTAACTAGGTCTGAGGTTTAATAAGCGACCCTTGAGCAAGCCTCTGGCGCCTTCTCAAATATTACTAATTTCTTGTTTTTTTTTCTTCCATCACTTGAAATTTCTAGAGGAATTAGTACATTTATTTATTTGTGTACATGTATTTGTGTATGTATGTGTGTGTTGCAGCAAGGACAAATTCTAACCTTGAACCTCTCTTTCTAATCATGTGGGTATCAGATTTGAATTCAAGTCATCAGACTTGGCTGCAAATGCCTCTGCCTGCTGAGGCATTTTACCAGTCGTTCCAAAGAAATTTCTGAAAGTATCATTGGAAGTTTCTGTTAGTATTTGACAGCTTGCCGTAAACAAAGAGAGAATTACTAAATGATAAAGGAACATACTTGAAGGCTATTTCCAAACAATGCCATGGATTAGCTCAGAGAATAATTCTTGCAACAACAGAATATGTGTAGTTTTATGTAAGATTCAGCTCTGAAGCAGGCTGTGGTCAGAATGAGCATTATGAAAGATCCATCCCATGTAGGTGGCCACATTCCCACAGCTCTTTGCATATGGAGCACTGTTTACAGTAGAAAAAAAATGACAAGCTTGGAGGGGACAATTACAGTGTGGGCTGCCCAGCAAAGCACCAATTATGTCCCCTGCTTTGGACAGTTTCCTCGGTGGCTCAGAAATCTAGGATTTCATCTTATTAAAAGTGTTTTAAGACTCCACACATGACGTGAATGATCAAGGAGGGAAGGGAAGGCAGCCAGCGATTCTATAAATTCGTATTTCATCCAAGCCATGGCAAATAGTGGTTTCCATAAATTCTCCCATGAAAACTCAGGACGAATGTGAAACCTAGGTTTCATAGCATTTTTCAGCCCTGGGATTAATACTTGGTAAGACTGTTCTGCAGCAATGGCTCTGACTTCAAATACTGTGGTCAATATTATAAGACCTAGGTAACTTTATGGAGGCAAGAGCATGGATGCCACATCAATAAAGGGATTTGCCTGTGTAGGCACGCCTTCTTCTACAGGCTCTATGAGAACAGACATGATATTCTATGCATCTTCATAAAAGATGCTCTCAGTTTAACTGGGAATATTCCAAATTGATACTGTAGAGCAAAAATGGCCAATGAAAGAACACCCTTGCTCTGAGAACAGAGCCAAGGAAACATGCCCTGCCTCTAACCAACTCAGGAACTGAAAAACCAACCAATCTCAGAGCACAACAACTCAGCCAGTCCCTGAGCATGAAAGCCAACAAATCTCTGAGCTTGTCCCAAGCTCAAGAATTGAAATCCTACCAATCCCCACCTTGAAAATCTCCACCTTGGAAAGCTCCACCCTGAGAACGCTACATAACCCCTGTACCTGTTCAGTTTGGAGCTTCCCCACTTTTTTTTTCCACCCTGGCAGAGGCAGCCACTCTCCTGGATTCCTACCTCCCAATAAATCTCTTGAGTGGTGGTTTGTTGTAACAACGTTCTTTTGCTGGAGTATAGTTGAACAGAGACATAACAATTTTTGCTGGGGCGGAGCAGAACTGCTATATTTATAGAGTCACTCAGTGGGAACCTAAACCACATATGGAAGAGTCCCTTCTTCACTCAGGACAAAACTGAAACAGGAAACATGCTTCAGCTAGTGGGTCTCATTCCAGAGTTTAACCTGAGAGGATTGGAGGTCCACAGAAAAGTAATCACAACAGCAATAACAACAGCAAAACCCAACAAAACAAACAAAAGCATCCCAAACATTTTAAGGACATGGTCTTGTTGATATTCCCTTTATCTGGAAGAAACTTATTCAGAGCAGCAAGGCTTAAAATTCTCCTTTAAATGCTGACTAAAATGTTGCTGCCGACTGATTGAACTCTAGTGGGAAGCAAATTTTTGTTACCCTTCTCTTTCTCTCTCTGTTCTCTCCTCCAAGACAGAATTCTGGATGTTTTAATTATGGAGCTAAGTAGAAGAGATTAACTGTGTCTTCAGGATTATGAGAAAAGTGTAAGAAAACTGAAGCTGTCCATTGAACTTCAGGGATTTGCCTGAATCTGACCTCCCAGGAATGGATTTACAGCTGCTTGCTTCCCTGCCTAGCATTTACTTGGGGAGTCAGGGATTTGAGCTTTGTTACTCACACATGTGTGATAAGTACTTTAACAACTAACAAAAAAGCCAGCTCAAGAATAGCTAAAGAGTAACAGCCTAAGAACCTTCTGAACACCGTCTCTCTATACATTAGCTACCTTCTTATGTCCTCATGACTCATGTGTTTTCCCGCAAAGATTTGATCATTTGCTAATGCTTCTGGCCAAAATCATTATCTGTCTTGCCACATGGTATCTGGATAGACTTTCCCCTTTGTTAAACTGTGAACTCCTTAGAGACAGGGACTTGGTCCTTTGGTCTGTGATATTCTAGTGACTGTAACATACTGTCCTCTGAAAAGTTGCCTAAATGAATGCTATATTAATGTGAGGGTTTTGTTGAAGCTGAGCTCTCATGTCTCAAAGAAAGCAAAGGTCTTGGATGAAGACAGGGAATAGAGACTGAAAACCCACATCCCTTCCTCTAAATGCAGTTTAAATTCATTTATCTTCTCTCAGACCATAGCTGAATATTCTGCTGTTTGAATAATATATAGTAAGGTATGCTTAGAGATAAGCGCTCCAAAGATGGAAATCTACTGGGAGAGTCTGACAAAGGTCCTAAAGGAAGGTCCTAGAGCATTTACACAGACGTTTATCAGTATGAATGCCACACACTTAGAAGGAAGGAATGCTTGCCGATGAGAAAAGAGCATAATTAATAAATTTAAAAAGTTGAAAAAGGTAACAGAGATGTAAAGTGGAAGTTATAACCAACAGGACTTCCAGGAGGAATTGGGTTGGGGTGACCATGCTGACCCATTCTAGTTATCAAGGGCACGTGGGTGTGTTATATAGTGGAACATAAGCACTCCGCATTTCTCAGTAGTTACTAATAGAGTTGCTCTGTTCACTTCAGTAACTTCTTTAGCTGCTACAAAGAGAGCACGCATTGTTTGTTGTCACCATTTAAGAATATATAGAAGTATTCAGAAATTTAAATCTGACATTTACAAGAGTATTTATGTGCACTGAGAAGAATTCATTTCAGAATTTCCTCCAGTGGCAAATTTGTCATTTATATGTTTAGGGTAGTATTTTATTGTACAATTTTTAGGAGACATTAATTTATGTTTGCAGAAACTCAATGTGTATTTGCTTGGTGCTCATTAAAGGGCCTTGGAAGATTCCAAAGAGGCTGAACAATTTAGTAGCTGTGAGATTTTCATCGTCTTATGTAATTATTCTGCTCTGCTCCAGTCTCCAAAAGTAGGAAACTGAGGTGGATATGTTCACCCTATAGTTCTGTAATTCTGCTCCATGGAAGACAAGTAACGCGTTTCTTCACAGCACTGTACAAATATGTAGCTACATACTGGGAGATGACCTAGCCAGATACGCTTGTTTACCCAACCCTAACGTGTTCTCCCCACTCAGTAGGTCTCTGAGGCAGTCCTGTTCTGTGGCGTGAGGAGAGAAGTGAGCAGAGAAGGATAGACTCCTTCCAGGTTTTCCCAGCTGCGAGTAGCAGTCATCTTTCAACATCTCTAAGAATGCAGTCCGTGTGCTACTGCAGCAGGTGGAAGGCTTTGAACTCTATATTCTTAGTGCCCACAAGAGTCTGTGGAACTAGACACTTCACTTCTCATGTAGAATAAAACATAAGCATCAAAGTCTTAGAGGAGAATAAGGTGGCATTCCGTGGTATTCTACTTTCTCTCTTGGGTCTGAATTCAGAGCTTATTATTTTTATTGACTCTTTATACTAGCTAGGTGATATTTTTATACTCCTTCTAGATTAAAGATTTTATTGCTAGTACAATTATAGTGTAACAGAGTCCTTTATAGTTCATGTAGCTTATTAATTTTTGCTTTTACTTTTCAATGCGACATCACTGTATGTCTCTGCCTGCTCACTTTGTAGACTAGGCTGACGTTGAACTCACAGAAGTTGACCTGCCTCTCCATCAACAGTGCTGTAATTAAGGCATGCAGCACAACATCAGGCCCATATGGTTTATTTAAAAACTTGATGAACTGAATGCTGTTGACTATGTGTATGTGTGTAGGGGTAACATTTAGCCACCATTGTTATATCACTTGCCATGAATTCTGTCCTCAGATCTGAGGGCTAACCCAGGAGGGTGGCTGTTTTTTATATTTTAAAAATGTACTTTTACATACTTTGAGAGTAAGAGTTTTTCATTTCCTCTGTCTTAATTCTGGATTTTTAATATTTCTCTTCTGTACTTCTCTGAGTTTGCAGAGGCATTGTGTCACCAATAAGACCATCAACACAAAGGTAAAGAATGGCTGATGGGTGTTGAACCAAGGATGGCACAGAGCTTGTGGGAGTGGTTAACTGATGTTTGGTCTAACTTGAAGCCCATGCCTGGAGAGGGAGCCCATGCTCTGCATTATCTGGATGTCCAGGAACCAGAAACTGGTTACCTAGGGTAAAATCAAACACCACACACACACACACACACACACACACACACACACGAAGAAAATCAATGGCGTATTCCCTAATGATAGTCTGCTATACTCATAGGTTGTTGGTTCCTTGTCCAGTTGTCATCAAAGAGGCTTCCTCTGGCAGCAGATGGGAGATGAGAGCAGGTACAAAGACCTACAACCAAACATTATATGGACAGAGAATATAAATTGGAGGTTTTCACTGAGCCCCTCCTCTTGGAGATCAGGGAATTCTATGGAAGAGGGGGAGGAAGGCTGTAGGAGTCAGAAGAAGATAGATGTTATCAGGAGAACATGGCCCACTGAAACATCGAAACAGGGCTTACATGGACTCATAGAGAGTGAACCAGCAAGCACAGCATGGGACCTGCATGGGTCTGCATCAAGTAAGTCTTCTGCATGTATGTTGTAGCCATTAGCTTAGTGTTTTTGTCGGACTACTAACAGTTGGAGCAGGTGTATCTCTGACTCCTTTGTGTGCTCTGGAGAATCTTTTCCTCCTATTGGGTTGCCTTGTCCAGTCTTGTTTCATCCTGTTTGACTGCCATCCCTTGGATTCCTGCCCTTTTCTGAAGATGAAACAGAGGGGGAATAGATCTGAAGAAGAAGGGAGGTGAGGAGGGAGATAGGAGGGGTGGAAGGAGGGGTTACTGTAATTGAGATGTATGAGGGGAGAATCTATTTTCAAAAATAAGAAAAAGACTGGCTGATGGAAGGAACTAGGAGAGATAGCTTATTTTAATTATAAACGAGCAAATCTGCTAGTGAGGGAGAAAATGGGGAAGAAAGTAGGTGAAAGAAAATCTATGGACTGGTAAGATTGTTTGGTGATTAAAGACCCTTGTCAGTCCCCAGGCCCCACATGGTGGAAGGAGTTGTCATCTGACCCCCACAAACATCCTGTGCCACAATCCCCTAAACAAATAAATAAACAAACAGGTAAATGTAACGAAAATTCAGACAAGGAAAATCTGGGGCAGAAGAATGGTAGAGAACTTTATATTCAAAATCAACAGGTGTTGTAAGAGGCCGCTTGTTTGTTTCCCAGCGGCCCAGACTCCCAAAACAACCACACAGAAACTGTATTAATTAAATCACTGCTTGGCCTAATGGCTCTAACTTCTTATTGGCTAGTTTTTGCATCTTAATTTAACCCATTTCTATTAATCTGTGTATCACCATGTGGTTGTAACTTACTGGCAAGGTTCAGTGGCGTCTGTCTTCGGAGGGGGCTCCATGGCTTCTCCCTGACTCTGCCTCCTTTCTCCCAGCATTCAGCTTAGGTTTCCCTGCCTCATTCTGTTCTGCCCTGCCACAGGCTCAAAGCAGTTCTTTATGAATCAATGGTAATCATAGCATTCAGAGGGGAATCCCACATCAAATAGGGACAAATCTTCCATTTTCAATCCGTCAGCAAGTATTCTAGAGAAAAAGAATCCTTCAGTAAAACTTTGCAATTGCAAAATGTAGGTAACCATAACTTTGCTGATGCATAATAAAATGCACACTAAAAAGATAATTTCCCTCCTTTGTTCTATTCCAAATTAATGTAATGTGCTTGTGGGTGTTTTATTTTTATTAGTTTTTAAGCTACACTTCAAAGCAATGGGTTTCATTTATGGCGTTTTCATATGCAAGTACCATTATGCTTTGCTCCTGATCAGCTCGTTCCCCCACACTGATCTCTGGGAACCCTGTCTGCCTGGTTCCCTTCCTTTTCCCAAATAGTTACTCCTTCTGACTTCTCATCACATTTTCCATTGCATTCCCTATCACACTCATAATCTCTTTTCCTCTCAGGACTCCCTTTCCAGTTTCATGACCTGTACTTTCAGACATGTACACAGATACATAAATACTGCGTGTGCGCACACACACACACACCCCTTAATGTCTAGGCTCCACATATCAGAAAAAACATGCAATAACTGTCTTTCTTAATATGGCTTATTTTATTACCATAATGATTGCGTGCTGTGTTCATTTTCCTGAAAAATGTCACGATTCCATTTTTTGTAGCTGCATAAAATCATATGGCTCACGTGTGCCACATTTTCTTTAATCATTTGCCTGTTGATAGACACTTGGGTTGGTGACATTTCCTGGCTATTGGAAATAGGGTAGCAGTAGACATGGATGTGGTGTGTGTGTGTGTGTGTGTGTGTGTCTATAATTTGTTGATTCAGAATCCTTCTGGTATATTCCCAAGTGTGATATAGGTAGGGCATGTAGTAGTTCTATTTTCAGTTTTCTGAGAAGCATCTAGATATATTTCTGTAGTTGCTGTCAAATTCATACTCGCCAGTGATGAATAAGGTTCCTCATTCCCCACATCCTGTACAGTGTTTGCTGTCACTCATTTCTTGGCTGACAATCGTTCTGATCCTTGGGAGAGCTGGACCCTCACATCAGCTTTAATGTGAATTCCCCTAATGTCCATGGATGTTGAGCACATTTTCAAGTCTTTACTGGCCATTTATATATCTTCTTTTGATAAACTGTCTCTTCCTTTCTAATTATTAACTGTATTTTTGCTTGTTTTTAAGTAACTTGTTTACTTTTATTTTGTGTGCATTGGTGTTTTGCCTTTATGCATGTCTGTGGGAATGTACTCTTAACCCTGAGCCATCTTTCCAGCCCATATTTTTGCTTTTTATCTTTGCAATTCTTTGTATTCTAGATATTAATTAGCTATCCAGTGTGCAGCTGTCAGATTTTTTTTCCTATTATGGATTCTGTCTCTTTTCTCCGATTGCTTTTTTTCCTGAGCAGAAGCTTTCGAATCCAAGCTAATCCTGTTTGCCAATGCTTGCAAGTGTTTTCTTGGCTACTAGAGTTTGTGTTTCAGAAGATTCTTGCCTAGGCCAGTTTCTTGCAGGTTTGTACTTACTTTTTCCTCTAGTGCTAGATGCTAAATTTCTGTGGCTTTCTTGGTGTTTATATGGGTGTCCGTGCACATATATGGTCTTGTTGGTTCTTTTGCAAATGTGTTATATATATAGTTTAGCAATATGCCTATTCCTGAATTTTCCTGAAGGTAAATAGAAACTAAATCTGTTCTCTTGTCATTTTTTTCTGTAGTCACATTTTTTTTTATTTTCAACAGCTATAATTGTAAAATGGATACCCCTCAATCTACTTACATATTTCCATGTCAATGATATTTCTTTCTTTCTAGGAGTTTCTCTTTCCTTCTGTTTTGTTGTTGCAACCATCACACTTATATTTATAATTATTTTCTGGTGCTTTTTGTTTCATTGCAGTGAAGCTTAATCAAAAGCATAAATTTTTAACATTAGTCACAGCTGCTAAACCCCTTAATGTCACCTTCCTATGAGAGCTGCCTGGACCAACTTGTAGTCACACCAACAGCATTAGAGGGCTCACCCTCTCTTGTTTTCACTACGGTTCAGATATCAAACACATTTTAAGTTTTGCTGACGTGGTCAAACTGCAACTTCAGCTTACACTTTTCTAGGTAGCAGTGAGGCAGCACATCTTTCATGTTTGTTGGCTAATTGAATTTTACCTTTTTATATTATATATTTATAGCCTTTATCAATTTACTTATCCTATTCTTTTTAAATCAAAGGCATTCTATTTGCTTATTAAATTTAGTAGCTCTATCATAGAACAACATTTTCCTCTTTTGTCAATTTGTATTTCCTTTGTTTTCAGTGGTTTTACCATGTATGTTTTTATTCTTCAAAGTCCAGCTATGCTTCCTTAAATTTAAGACTTGGATGAAGATATGATGTGAACCCAGAGCTCCAACCCTTTCCTGAGGAACTCTTGACAGTTAGTAGCTTCTGGGAGAGGGAGAATGAGTTTCCTTAAGAATATTGCCTCTGGCAGGTCGACCATGTTCCAGCGGAAATCACACATCCATGCACACACGCATGGTCAGCACAAGTTGGACTTCATGGGAGGAAAAGGAGAAGAAGACATAAAGTTGGGTAGGTCAGGAAAAGTGGTGGATGCATAGGGGGAGGGCCTAATATGGCCAAGACTCATAGCAGGAGAAGAACCAATTTAAAAAGGGAAAATTATGGCCTTGTACAATATCTTGCACATAAAGATTTTCTCTGTTTCAGGGTGGTGAGAAGTCTCATGATTTTCTAATTTTCAAAATTTCACAAATATTTTTGCATGAAAGTTTTATCCATCTGGAATTCACCATGGCATATGGTGAGAGGTAGATGATACAGCTTGTTTGCTTTCAGAGAGCTCCAATAATGCCAGGATCATTTAATAATATACCAACCATTTCCCACTGAACTGAAATGCTGTTTCTGTGGATTTATTTCTGAGCTCAATTTCATTCCATAGATCTTTTTGCATATTTTTGCATTGTTGCCAGAGTGCTTTGGTTACAATAATTTTATAGTAAATATAAACATCTGGGAAAGTATGCATTCACTTTGCTATCTCTTTTCAAATTTATCCTTTCTAACAAAGATACTCATAAAATATAATAAATCTTAAAAAATTATCCTTTCCTCCTCAAAAATAATTGCGTTAAAATTGTGCCAGATTAATAAATTATTACTGACGAAAGTGTTTTGAACTGAACTTTTATATTGAATGAGCATATTTTAGATATTTGTGCCTTCATTATTTTTGTTTGCTTTCTTAAAAGTCTTATTTACTTCTTTTATTTAAACTTAGTTTTTTCCAGTATTAAGGGCACTATACAGTCAAGTTATAATCAGGTTAGCAAGTTATCATAATGGTATTATCTGTCTTTTATAATTTCTGTCATTTTGGGGGCTTTATAGTCATATTGATTTGTGATCATTGCTGGCCTTTCCTTGATTTACTGTTGTTTTGTAGGCAGTTTCATAGCTTTATTGACAGTTTGGTTTCTGAAATGACTGCTCAGGTCTGTAGTGTTGTCTCTTTAATATTGAAGTGTGGGATCTTTTTTGATGCATACGATTTTTGTTGGTTATAAAATCACAACTATTTTATCCAATTTTGGAACTTGCTTAAAGAAACTGAGGACTTTCAGCAGAGGTTTCTGATTTTACCATAACTTAATTTAGTAATCTCACTGGGACTTTCTATTTTCATTTGAAATTTCTTTGGTATCCCAAAACCATATGTAAACATTTTCACCAAAGAATTTTTACATTCACATTTAATTCTTCTATATACCTAATGTTTGTTTTCAAAAATTAAACCATGTAGAATTTAGCTCATTTTCTTCCATTTGGTTGCCCAGTTGATCTAGAATTGCTCATGGAGTGATAGTTCATATATTTATCATATTTCATACTCTGGCGGTACTGTTCTCCCCGAGGCAACAGTGCACTATAGCAGAGCTTGGCAAAACATCCGGTAAGTGTTACCACTTGCGTTTCATTTGGTTTGTTCTTTGCCTTTACAATTAAATATGGAATTCAGATCACTAGTTGTAGTGATATTTCATGTGTATTTTAATAAATGAAGCTTGCCTGAAGTATAGAGAGTAAAACAGATGCATGGATCAGCCTTCCAGACCATGCAGCGGTGACACACATATTTAATCCGAGTAGCCACACTAGATTCTCTGGATTAGAGAAGAATATAAGATGGGAGAAGACAGATCTCACACACAGTCTCATCCTGGAGGCAGGATCACCATTTTGAACTGAGACAGAGATAAGAGACAGTAGCTGACTGTTTTCTTTTCAGATCTTCAGGCTGAAACCCAATTTCTGTCTCTGGGTCTTTATTAATCATGCTACAACCAGTTGCATTGAGAGTTAGGAAAGAGGGAGGGAAGAAAAGGGGTAGGGGTGTGGTTTGAATCCATACATGAATTTATGAGGAATGAACATCTTTACAGCACATTTCAAATTTGTTAAAATGATTGTTCTCCTCCATTTATGGATTATTGCTTACTTTGAATACATTTTGTCTTGTCTTGTTTTGAGTCAGAGTCTCACTATGCATCTTTGCCTGGGCTAAAGCATTCTGTGCAAACCAGACTGCTCTAAAGGCAAGGGCCACCATGTTTAGTTGTCAATACATTTTTATAATCAATTTTCCAAGTATTTGATATTTTGATGCTATTTTGAATGCTACTTTAATTTTTCGTGATTATTTATTTCCTGTATAAAAACAAAAGTTGTTTTGTGCATTTATTTTATATGGAGAAATTCTGTTACTACCTTAAGCCAAATAATTTATATTTGTTTACACATTTTTATACACATTTGACCATACTATTGTAAGCTACATGTTTTAGATCAGGAAGCCAGGGAAGACTTCTGTGTGAAGGGGAGTTTAAAAAAGATTTGACTTCTACTTTTTAGTTTCCTCTCAAAATAGAGATCAAAATATCATTTTGGTAATGATAATCAGGCCACATAGTACATATGTTAGATAAGTTATTTTATGTCTTCATTGATAGTGTTGTCATCTTTCTAGCTAATTTTCAGTGTGAGAGTTTTATTATACTTTTAAGTTCAACAAAATATTTACACCCATGGAATAATACTATAATAATAATAATAAGAAACATTTCCATCATACATTTTCTCAAGTGTCTCAATTGAGGGCCCTGAATTTGAATTTTATCATTATGAATTAAGCTTCATTTTATAAGGTTTTAGAGAACTGAACTATTTCCATATACATACAAGGCAACCCAATAGGAGGAAAAGAGTCCAAAAAGAGAGCAGGCAGAAGAATCAAAGACATACTTGCTCCCATTATTAACAATCAAACAAAAACACCAAGCTAACAGTTTTAATATAAGCAGAAGGCCAGGTGTAGACCCATGGAGGCCCCATGCTTGAGAGCCCATATGTACCCTGATTAGTTGATTGAGTGGATCATGTTCTCCTGGTGACCTCCACACCCTCTGACTCCTACAGTCTTTCCTTACCCGCTTCCATGGGGTTCCATGAGCTCTGAAGGGGGAGACCCAATGGAAACCTCCAATTGAGACTCTTTCTCCACAGAATGTCTGGCGATGGGTCTCTGTACCTGCTCCCTTCTGTTGCTGGAAGAAACCTATTTGATGATGACTGACCTATGAGTATAGAAGAATATCAATTTATTTAACTTGAAGCCCACACCATGAGAGGAAGCTCATGCCCTATACAGCCTGGATGGCCAGGAACCAGAGGTTGGATAGCCTAGAGATGTAGAGTAGAACCAAACATACATGAAAACATCCTAATTTGTATTGGCCGTTACTTAAAAGTGTTAAGTAAATTCTCATTTACTTTGCCATGAATAATGCATAAAAGTTCTAGTTTCTCCCAGTTGATAGTTTCTAGTATGGGTTTTTTTAAATGCTAACACTTACCCTGAGTTTAATACAACATTTCATTTTTCTTTTAATTAGCACTTTCAAATATCCATTACTACTGAGTACCTTCTAGTATATTCTCAAGCCATCTGCATGGCTTCTTTTATGATAGGTCCTAATCTTTTCCTAAGTTTAAATATTTTTGAGATTTTGTTTATTTTTACTTTATGTGCATATGAGTGCTGTGTTTTTAAATGAAGAGTTTATTGAGAGAAGGGTAAAGGGGAGATAAGAGAAGAAGAGAAATACAGAGAGAAAGAGAAAGAAGAGGCAAGGACCAGCCTGCCTCTTCAGAGAAGCAGTGGGAAGAGAACCACATATGAAGTGTTTACTGAATGTTTTGTCTGTGCACCACATATATGCAGCTCTAACAGAGGCAAAAAGAGGACATTGGATCTGTTGGCCCTGGAATTAAAGATGGTTGTGAGTAGCCATGTGGGTGCTATGAATGGAACTTGGGTTTGAGAAGAGTAACCAATACTTGTATCTGCTGAATTATTTTTCCAGACCATGAATATCGTTTTACAATGGGATTATCTTTTCATTGAGATAGAAGAGATTTATAGTTTATAAGTTGTTTGCCAGATATATATGTTGTCATAAACATTTTCAGTTTGGGGTTGATTTTTCTACTTAGGCTGAATTTTCTGCTTTATTAATAGTGTTTCTTGTAAAAGAAATTTTTTTATACTCTAATTTCTAACTTTTACAAAAGGTTTTGTTTTAAGCTGTTACATTATAGAAAGCTTTACCTGCCCTAAGGCTATAAAGATTCCTTTTATGTTTCAATCTAGAAGTTTTAGAGTTTTAAAGCTTATGTACAGCTTGTTGTTTCACTGAGATGTAACTTTTGTATATAATATGAATAAGTATCAAATTCATTTCCCCCATGCAGATACCCAGGTGTTCAACAGCACCTGTTTAAAAACTGTTTTTCCTTTCCCTGAATTATGATACAAAAACTCGTGTAAGTCTAAATAAATACATGTTGCCCTGCATTTCCCATTGCATTTAATATAGTTATATTTCTACTTCTAATGAAATCTCCACATGGTTTTGACAATTGTATCTTGTATAGTTAAGTCTCCAAATCAGGTAGTATGAGTTGTAATGATAAAATTAGATTATATGCAAGCAGATCTTGGCTATATTGAAATAATGGAACTGTTGTGAATATATGATTTTGCCATACTATCAACTCTGTCATGAACATTGAAATTTGTGGGTCAGTTTGTCCTACTGATCTTATGAATGCTTGAAAGCAGATAGTTCTAGGTCTCTTTTATCCCATTTTTTTTTAATTGGGAGCTAGATCTTATGTTTTAAAATGATTCTCAGTATTTTTATGGATTTTGATTTTTATCATGGTGAAAGCCTTGACATTGTAGATGTATTTTTGAACAAACTGTCAAATGAGATGGGAACAACAGGCATTGTTTTGACTGAGAGAATTGTATAAATATGACTGTTTTGGGCAATGACAGATAAGCTCATTGCAAACTACCATGCCCACAAACTATTTTTTGTAGAAAGTATATTGCTAAAATGGAATTTTGAGGTCTACATTTTTAAACTAGGTGTTTGTTAGAACAACTAGTTACCCCTCAGTATACTCAAATTAATGTGATTGCCCATTTGCATTTGCTTTTGTTTCTCCTGCTTCTTGGCATTATGGACTCTTCCCAGAATCCTAAAGAGGTAGAAGAGGCATATATATAAAACTCTGACTCCATGCCAAATTCCATCTAAACTAATGAAATGCAAATGAGGGAAATGAGGAAATGATTATGGTATGTTAACTATTTGCTTACTAATTTTTGCCTGTCACCATTATTAGCCTGCCTTCTTAATTTTCATTAATCTCCTCTTGATTTCATTAAGATTCTGATTATTTGCTTTCTCAACTGCCTCATAACTTACATAAAGATGCTCTTTGGGAATTTTTTGCTTATTAGATAGAAGTCTGCCTATTTAAATCAATCGTTGACCCTTGATAAGAGTGCCATTTGTGGAGTCAGGAGGTCTGGGTTTTTGTCCCTGTTCTACATCTAAAGAATTGAGTGCCCTTGCCTATACTCCTATGGGGTTCAGGTTTCTGATATGTTTAATGAGTGGGTTGATTTTAGATGATCCTTGAGGTCTTGCACAGCTTCAATATCTCAGAATTAAAATTTTATCAAAGTTCTTCATCAGAAATTCCATTCTCTACATAGACTCCCAAGATTGGGGACTAAATGAGTTTATTTTGTTCCTATATCAATTTTGTTCTACATTCACCCACTTGGCAGATGATGTCAATTAGGGTATTTAATCAAGTACAAGGTTAATATATTTATGATAAGTATCTTGTTAAGAGGGCAGATGATGCATATGATTGGCAATATAGGAGAAAGAAATTGTATGACAGTTATAAAATACTCCCACTCATTGGATAACACACACACATACATATATGTACACATATGTGTGTGTTTTCCAAAGAGTGGGAGTGTTTTATATCTATATTGAAAATTTCCCATCTAGGATGATAATGCTTCCTCAAAGAGTCATAGACTATGTAAACAAAATCCCCAAACACCAGGCATGAAAAGTCCTCTTTTGAATTGTTGGTCTAAGTTGTCCAAGAGAGTCCCAAAACATACAAGCTATTGCTCTTGCCCTTGGTTGCCACCTAGAGATAGAAAGTAAGTCCCTAGTACTGAAGACATCATGTACTTCAGAAACAGGTCACAGAAAACCTGAGCTGAATCAGACCTGAAAGCTTCCTCCCTGAGGGCTACCTTTCCTTGTGCTAGAAGGCACCATGCAAGATTTCAAAGAAGAAAAGCATCCAAGAGTATTTTTCAGCTGTGATGCCTATGAACCATATCAAGAGCCAGCATAGAATGATAACCCTAAGAGTTTATTAGGGGCATGCTTGTCTTTATGGAAACCAGAATCTCTCTAATCAGATTGAGGACCTGCTAAACAAGAGGGAAATCATTCCTGGAAATGATAATGTAGCCAACTACCTTGGGTTAGTGAGGTCATTGATGTTGAGACCCTACAACATCTACTTCATTAAGTCAGAATAGCCAATCCCTGGGTATATTCTGAATATTTTATCTTTCTACCTACAGATAGCTGTAGTCCTCATCATTTATCAAGGAAACGTCACTTTGCACCAAAAGGGCACCATTCCAGACAACCATTACTAATTAAAATCCAAAACTGTGGAGACCAGTCTTCATTGATACATTTATAACACAACCGCACTCAAGGCTCATGAATGCATTTGGAAATGTGACAGAATGATTGTGAGAGCTAAAGGAACAGAAAGTTTGCTATGAGATTGTGACTTCTAGAAATGTCAGAGAAACTGTACCCATGAAGTCTACAAACACAGCTGCCTAACCATGAGTTGGAAAAGGACACCAAGAATGAAGCTATTGTGAAAGGAGGAAAGCTCCCCCAGCTCCCACTCTGCTGTGGCATTCCCCTCTGTATGCTGGGAATGTTTTATTACCATTGGTTAATAAAAAAGCTGCTTTGGGCCTATAGTAGGGCACAATATAACCAGGCAGGAAATCTGATATATATAGAGTGTAGGCAGAGTCAAAGAGGCATCATGTAGCTGCCAAAGGAGAAGTACATGCTAAAACCTTACCCAGTAGGCCACACCCCTGTGGCAGTACAGAATAATAGAAATGGGTTAATTTAAGATGGAAGAGTTAGTTAATAATAAGCCTAAGCTAACAGGGCAAGCAGCATTGTAATTAATATAGGTTCTATGAGATTATTTTGGTTCTAGGCAGCTGGAAAATAAACAAACAGACTCTGTCTACACCACCCCAGACAACAAACTACAGACAACTGAAGAATTTTGGGAATGAGAGAAATAATCTTCCCCAGGGAAGTGCACACCAAAAGTGAAAGACTAATTCTGTGAGGGTTTCTATTGCTGTGATAAAACACCATGATCAAGATCGACTTACAGAAGCAATGGTTTATTTCTAATTTCATGTCCATATCACAATCCTTCATGAAGGGAAGTCAGAGAAGGAATTTAAGGCAGGAACTTTGGGGTAGGAATTGAAGGAGAGACTTGCAAATGCTGCTTACTAATTTGTTAACAATGGCTCTCCTAGCCCTTTCTCTTATACTATCAAGGACCAGCAACCCAGGGTGACATCACCCACAGTAAGCTGGGTCTTCACATATCAATCATTAACCAAGAATATCTACCATGGACTTACCTACAAGTCAGTTTTACAGGGGCATTTTCTCTATTGAGTCCCAAATAGCTGTATTTTGTGTCAAGTGTAACATAAAACTAATCACCATATACACACACACACATACACATATACACATATATGTATGTATATACAATAAAGAAATAAAGAAAAAAGGCTACGAATTCAAAAAAGAGAAAGTGGGGACTCATGGAAGGATTTGGAGAGATGAAAGTGAAGGAAGAAATGATGTAATTATATTAATTGATATTATAATGTTTTAAAATTTTTTTTAAATCTTTTCTTTGAAGCAGGTAACCCTTATGTCTACTAAAAATGCAGTCTTGCATTTTAGAACCTGCTAAAGGTAAAATTAAAGCAAGTTGAGTTACTAGGTCATCACTCTCTTCAGCAAGCAGAATTGTTTACAGCAGGTGTGGAAGTGTTTCTAGTTGCCTACAGACTCACTTTATTCATTTTATTTATTTATTTTTTATAAAAATTTCCACTGCCTCCCCTCCTCCCATTACCCCCCCCTTCCC
>LOEQ01001960.1:181895-193730 GCA_001685075.1 Bramus lutescens | reverse complement strand
AAGAGCAGGCAATGCTCTTAACCTCTGAGCCATCTCTCCAGCCCCTTATTAACTCTTATAACTTATATTAACCCATTATTCTTGCCAATGTTAGTCACATAGCTCAGTACCTTTTTCAGCAAGGCAGTCACATCTTGCTTCTTCTGTGGCCGGGTCACTACTGCAGAAGAAGATAGCAACATTTTTATAGCAAGAATAGGAAGTCAGTCAATTTAGATTTATTCTGTCCAGGTTCTTCAAATTTTATTTGCCATTTAAAATTGAAAATAATCCCCCCAGATTAATAATTCATCAGTAGCATATATATTTGGAGGTTTGTGGTCAAATTTGTAGACATGGCTATCATCCATGTAAGACTCTAGGATGCTATCTTGTCTTCTTGTGCAGTACCTAATCCTGAACACTAAGCCAGGTGTACCTATCAGCTAGTCCATGCCAATGCCTTTCTCGTGGTAAAATTTATGTATTATTGTTATTTGTTTAATTGTTACATGTGTTTATTTTAGTTTGGGGGACAGCACACGTGTGTGGGTAGACACATATCCTGGCGTGTCTGCAGAGGTAAGAGGATGGTTAGTGGGAGTCAGTCCTTACACCCTGTGGACTCTGGGTTGTTGGGCTCAGAGGCAAGTGTCTTTATTCATGGAGCCATGCATAATTAGCATAAAATTTAAATATTATCTCAGTGTTCTGTTGATTTATAATTCTGCACTAATGGGATTATCCAACAGTCAAAAATCTATGCGTTACTTTCTACTTGAAATTTATTTTCTTCTTGGTTAATCATTGCCTTTGGGGTGATCTGAAATTCTTCATTTATAATCTGCTTCTTCTTGTCAGACTAACTTCCCTGGACTAATCGCTCTTGCCCTGATTCTTCACAGTAATCATTTCATTTCATGTCCCACTGGTCTTTTTTTTCTTTTTCTTTTTTTTTTAGTCATACAAAAATCTCGTCTCTTGAGTAAAATGATGAGAAATAATATCTGTGGCTTCTAATCTGATTTATGACACCGCCCTGCAAATTTCCAAATTACAGCTAAAGCATTCTTCAATCAATTTCTTCATCTCAGATTCCCCAAACTGTCTGCAGTTACTCCAGTGACCTTGATATTAGAGAATGTGAATGGAAGTTGATGTCTGATCTGAATGTGGTTAAAATATTTTATTTTTGAAAACTCCGTGTAAATATGTGGCCATGTGAACATGGCTGGGACCCCCAGTAGAGTCATCACGGGAGATCTGCCACTGCTCGCTGAAATTCCTCTGTTCCCCAGGGAGGTGCCAAGGTTTGGGAACAACTAGGACCCTATTCCTTCTGCCTGTGTGGAAAATAGAGAACTCAAGGTTAGGATTCCCACCCCCAACAATGTACATTAGAAACAATGAAATAGAAAAGAAGAGACTGGCTTAGTTTTGCTCCTGTAATGATTTGACCTTGGGTACATCAATAAGTCTGGAACATATGACAAGTAAATCTCTAAGATGCCATTTAAATCTAACACAGTGGACCTATATATATGGAGCATGCGCTAAACCAGCGGTTCTCAACCTGTGGGTCATGACCCACTTGAGGGTAAAAAAAGACCCTTTCACAGGACTTTCCTAAGACTGTCGAAAGCATAACTATTAAATCATAATTCATAACAGTTGCGAAATTAGCTATGAAGTACAACGAAAATAACTTTGTGGTTGGGGGCATCACCATAAGAGGAGCTGTATTAAAGCAGCATTGGGAAGGTTGACAACCACTGTGCTAAACTGAAGTTGGGAGAGGTCACACCAGAGCTTTAAACACAAGCTTGTTGTAATTATTTGTAAACCATGTTATAATGGTAAAAGTAAAAATGCTGTGGATCCCCAAGTGGCTGCAGCTGCAGAAACACTGCAGGTCCCCAAGTGGCCGCAGGCAGCGGGCCATGTGGTGACAGGCAGTGGGCAGTGGATCNGTTGGATATTTATTTAGTGGGTTATGGAAGGGAAGGGGAGAAGAGGAGAGAGAGAAAAAAACAGAAAGGGGGAAGGGGAGAAGTAGGGAGAGACAGAAGCTGCCTCTTCGAGAGGGAGATGGAAAAGTAAGGACTCTGGCTGCAAGCAGGAAGATCTGCCTATGTGTGTGTGTGTGTGGGGGAGATGGGCGGAGCTTGTCTCTTAAAGGGACAAGACAGATCATTACACATGTGATCCTTTTAATATGTGTACTACTGGGTTGGAAAGTTTGGAAATTTTAGGTCTTAAATGACCTAAGAGTTTGCTGTAGTCCCAGTCTCTGGTTCTTCGCTATGATTCTCTTGCTGATGTTTGGTTTGGTTTTCTTCGAGGCCAAGTTTCACTGTGTCGCCCAAGCTAACTTTGAACCTTCAGTCTTCCTGTGTTGGTCTTACAAATGCTGACTTACAGGAGTCTGCCACCACTCCCAGCTTTGAGTGTGTCAGTAACTGACCTAGAATCTTACTGCCTCCTGTTATGAATAGTTTCCTCACAGCCTTGCTCCGTGGTCATGATCGCATGTTCAGTACTGTTAAATTAATATTGCAAGCATGTATTTGTTATGCCCAGTTTACAGAGTCCCCCTAAAACCAACTAGGAAATCGAGTCCTGTATATAAAAGCAAAGAGTGTTCATTCTTACACAATTTTGCACACTCGGTCTCTCCGCTTGTCCAATGTATTGGAATGATCTGAGAGTCAGGGTTGGATTTTTGTAGAAGCAAAGGTGGGGGTGCGGGATTTCTAAGGTTCAGGACCCCTGATTGGCTGACATTTGTCTAGGGGTGTCCTGGTGAAAAGCGATTGGGTGTGTGCTGGCAGGTGATCCTATCTATAATGGTTGAAATGTTAGAAATTTCCTTCAGATGGTCTGTTCCTGGGTGGTCCCTGGTTGGTCTCAGTTTGTGGTCTTTCTTGCAACCAGGTATTGCCTCAGGGAAAACTACTGAGACTCAGGCCTCTATTGAGCTTGTCATGGCTGGGTCCTACATATTCATGAGCACAGACAACAGTAGGTCCTAGGGATTCTTTATTGTTAAAAAAAAGCTTGCCTCGATTTATTTTTAAATGAAAAGGCCTTCTTTTGTTATGATCTGCTTCGTATTCTTAAATGCCATTGTCACTCGGAAAGGACTACATTACCACCAGCCAGGTCTGCAGCTCCAGCTTTCTAAAAGCATGTGTTCCCCACCCTCCTCCAGAAGGCCCTGGGCTCCTATGCAAATCCATTTCTGCTTCCAGGAGCCTGCTTTGCATCTCAGAGCTCTCTGGAGGGAGGTGTCAGGATTCCCCTTCAGTGTCTCCAGGACAATGCACTTGGACTGGAGAAGCAGAACACAGGAGTTGGCTGGACTGCTATGTCCCACCCCCACACTGGGTTGGTTGGGATAGTCAGAGCCCCTCCCTTTCAATGAGCCTCTTGTTGGAGCTGGCCTTGGAAACCAGTCACACTGAGATTACCGATGCCACAGAGCTCTCAGTCCTCTTTGACCAGGGAGGGCTTACTGCCTGTCAGATCACCTTGTTCAAGTCTCCCCAGGATGAGTTGATGGCTTGGGAAGGAGTGTCTGGTCTGTTTTATTCACCATTTCCCCACTTCTAGTTTTGCCCTTGGCACCACAGTCCAAGAGCAAGTGAGCCCTGCTGTTTTCTAGGACAGGGACTGATGGTGAACTAATACTTGCATCCAGCTATTCAGACACCCATTATTGTATATCTAAGTTACTGCTCCCATTCAACTTTTAGAAGTCATTAAGGCTACATTTGTGTGTGTGTGTGTGTGTGTGTGTGTGTGTGTGCGTGTGTGTGTGTGGTACATATCCCTGAATATGCATTAGAGGTTAGATCAATGATGTTTGTCTTCTTTCACTTTTCTCCTTATTTTTCAAACTATATTTATTATTATTGTGTATATGTGTGGTGGGGGAAGGTAGAGGTGCTCATGCCCCAGGGAGCCTGTGTGAAGGTCAGAGGATAATGCCTCGGTGTTGGTTCTCATCTTTCACCTCCACCTAGGCTCCAGGAATCAAACTCAGGCTGTCAGTTTGCACAGTAAACACCTTTAGTTGGGGAAGTGTCTTGTTGCCCATCTCCACCTCATCCCTTGAGAAAGTATTTCTCATTGGAGTCCTCCAGACTGCCCAGCCAGCAAGTCATGGACCCCTTTGTCTCTACTTCCCCAAAACTTTGACTTAGGTGCAGGGCAGCTGTTCCTGGCTTTTTATGTGGGTGTTGGGGGTTGTGACTTGAATGAGAACACTCATTTGAATGTCTGGGCAGCAGTTGGTGGGACTGTTTTGGAAGGATCAGGAGGTGTGGCCTGGTTGGAGGAGGTGTGTCACTGGGTATGGGCCCAGCCCAGTCTCTCACTCCCTCTGCCCAATGCTTGCGGATGAAATAATCAAAAGCTCTCAGCTACTTCTCCAACACCATGCCTGCCTGTCTGCTGCTATGCTCCCTGCCATGATGATCATAGACTCACCCTCTGAAACTGTAAGCAAGCTTCCAATTAAATATTTTCCTTTATCAGTTGCCTAGGTCATGATATCTCTTCATAGCAATAGAAAAATAACTCAGACTGGTATCCAAACTCAAGTCCTTGGACCCCAAAATGGCAGTGCTGCTGACAATGTCCTGAGATGAGGGTCTAGGCCCAACTCGGGCTGGGTTCTCACCAGGTAAACAGAAGAATTCTTACCAGGTGAACAGTAAGCTACAGTTAGCCTTCTCCGAAACCCTGTGGTGCAGGTTTCTGTTTGACAGGAAAGTCACTCTTTCCAGTCTCCACTCCTAGTTCCCAGTTAACCCAAACAATCTGCATGAGCCTAAAGCCCCCACCACACTGTCTGTCTTATTAAATCCACTGGCTTTCCTGCCCAGCTGCTGTTCTCTGCTCTTGTGAGGCAGCCCAGAAACATCTTCTGTACTTATGGAATGATCTAGCTTGGTGGTTTCACCACACTTGCTTACAAGGTAATGCACCAAATGCTGGGCAGAGGGGAGCCTCTGTTTCCACCCAGCAAGAGGTACCCACCCTTTGGTGAGATGGCACACACGTCCCTACAGTAAGAAGCTAGGGTGTAGACAGGAGGGAAGGAGGTACTTGTGGGGAGAAGAGGTATGGAGAGAGGGGAACTAGCAAGCCTGAAGCACAGTGGGAGGTTCTGGTGCAGAACTGGTTTGAACTTGCTATGGTTAATTCCCTCCTGTGCTCATGGCCCTGCTCATTTAACACTCCGTCCCCCTGTGGTGTAGCAGGTACACTTTACATTCTTTGTCATTGGTTTGAGGGACCCTATGGGTGCCTGTGCCCACAAGTGTGGGGAGCCCTGCTTTAGAAACACATTGATCCTTGACCTCCAAACAACTGACTCACCTTTCCCTGGAGTCATTCCTTCTCAAGGGGTCACCTGCCATCTGGAATATTCTTCAAGCCCTCTCCATTTCTCTCCCCTCTGCCTCCATCATCGGTGCCCTCTGAGCTTAAGAAGCCTTTCTTCGCTTCCTCCATTGTTTTGGGTTTTGTTTCCTCGCTGAACCATCAGCCAGATCACCTCCGCATTGCTGTTCCATGGCTCTGGCCTGGTAGGCATTGGCTGCCCTGAGATCTCCCAGACCCAGAGGCCATCTCCCATTCTCACGAGCCTCACTTATGCATAGCTCTTTGATTTATTGTTTCATGTGTTTTGCTTCGGCTCACATTGTGGACCAGCACTCAGAGGGCTTGGTGGTCTCTGTCCCTTAAAATGCTTTCTTAACTATGGAGGTTCCATAGCTGGCAAAAAGAATGAGCAAGGTTTGCCCAACGTCTGTCTGAAAGATGTGTGTCAGAGAAGTAAACCATGAGCTTGAATGCCTTACCCTAAAACTTCATGTGCATTTCGCTCTCAGCCCATAGTATAGTCATGATATGCTTTTCAGATTTTGTTTTAAGTATGAGTGTGTATATCCATGTGTGGTTATTTGCATGTGAGACTACAGCCACTCAGAGTTCAGAAGAGGGTGTTGGATCTCTGGGAGCTGGAACTGTGGGAGCTCTTTCTTTTACACACAGCCAAACCTGGCAATGAATAATTACAAGAAGGGCTTTTTCCATTCCAATAATGTATCAGTCTGAATGAATTGTGCTGAAAGCTGCATGGTGGAATGATGACAGTTGCGGACTCATAAAGTTAAGACAAGTCGGCAGACATGCTTGACCACATTCCTTTTCGGATGCTGTTGGTATAAGCGAGTCAAGATCCAAATGTGGGAATTGTGAGTCATCTCTACATCATAGGGACACATATTTAATGCAATAACGTATCATTAATCCTAATTTCAAAATGTCATGAAGAATTTTTATGGGAGAACTGATCAGCCATACCAAATGGGAAGAGGTATAATGGGGTGTGTGCAGTCGTATATGAGGGTAGCTGGTACAAAAGTGGTGGCTTAGAATCTTATAGGATAAAAATCAATAATTTAAAACATTTCAAAATCAAGAAAAGGTTAGTTTGAAATCAAATATTGAAGCGATATCCCAGGAGATGGCTGTCTCTGCAGTGCAGGAGTGCCGATGAGAAAGGCCAGGCTAAAGAAAGGTGCTTTGTCCTCACTGTATGACACTGAACCCAGACACTACAGGCAGGAACTGGTCCCGGGAAGGTCCTGAAAGTAAGGTTTGCCATAGTAATGGCCCTCTCCTTAAGATTTAGAAATTTCTTCAATTTAACCACAAGCTTACTTTAAAGATTATTGTGTTTGTGTCTGTGTGTCTGTGTATGGGTGTGTGCATACTCTTCAGAGGTGCAGGTCCCTTCAGAGTCCAGAAGAGGGCATCAGAGCACCTGAACCTGGAGGTACAGGTAGTTGTGAGTCTCTTGCCATGGGTGCTGGGGCTGAACTGGGGTCCTCTGCAGCCTTAGGAAGAAAAAAAAGTTTTTTATTTACTTGTTTTGAGAAAATGTCTCACTACATAGCCCAGGCAAGCCTGGCACTCCCTATGGAGTTCAGGTTGGCTTTTAGCTAATGAACCTTTTGTCTCAGCACCTTGAATACTGTTACAATAAAAATAAAATGGCGCAGGTCCCTGAGTGGTTACAGAAGGCAGTGGGCCACAAGGAGCTGCAGTGGTAAAACACAAGGGAGCTGCGTGGCAGGTGAGAGACAGAGATGTTCCATGCAGAGAAAGTTGGTATTTATTTAGTGGGTTATGGAAGGGAAAGGGGAGAAGGAAAAAGGGAGAAGAGCAGAGAGAGGGAGAGTCAGAGAGGAGGGGAGGGGAAGGGGAGAATTGGGGAGAAGGGAGTGAGGCAGAAGCTGCCTCTTTGGGAGAGAGATGGAAAGGAAGGAACTCAGGCTAGAAGCAGAAGGAAGATCTGCTTGCCTCAGTGGATGGGGGAGGGAGTGGGAAGGGCTTATCTCTTAAAGGGACAGGACAGACCATTACAAATACTATGACTGAAGATGTGCATTATAAAGTTTTAATTATTTTAGTTGGTTTTCAGCAAGCATACATAACAAGTTTTACTGTGAGTATAGGCTTATATACACTGTGCTGTTTTCTGTAAAATCTTGATGATTGAAATAAAGCATATAACTCATCACTAGAAAAATCACAGACCAGCATCTGTAGTGTTTTTTGTTTTTAACTTAGAATTGTTCTAAAGATAGAAAGAGACTATAAATGTTGATGGACAACCTGACTCAGAGAGTTCCATTTGCTTTCCTGAACACTGTGATCTACTTGAATTGTTGAGGATTACATAGATGCCTTATCCCCATTTTTTAGGGCAGTGGTGGGGGCTACTTTCTGGGATGGCCACTCCTGTGAACAGTAGAGATGAAGAAGAAACTACCTCTCTGAGCAGCCTACAATGAATTCATAGACACCATATGTGTACTGGCTGTATTTGTGCAGTTTCTCCAGCATGACTGGACACCCGACCAATGCTCACACGAGCAATAGCTTGGAGAGGTTTTTGTTCTTAGTTCATGAATCAGATCGCAATGTCCCAACAGTACTTCCTTAGCCCCTGTGTCTTGCTGCTGGGAGTAGAGAGAGTGGCCCCCTGGGACATCTCCTTGTGAACTGTATCACACCAGCTGAAGATCTACTAGGAAGAAACTGCATTGTGATGTTATCTGCAGCACAAGTATCTACCACTATCCCCTGAAGCTGTGTGAGGCTTTGTAGTCTTCACCTCTGTCTAAATGGCTCTGGTAACATCCTCATGTTTCTACATCACAGGGTTTTCATCAGGTGTTCCCTAATACAGAGTCAACAATAAACATGACATCCGGTATAATGTTCTTCTAGTTAAATCCCCCATCTTAGTGTCAAAGAGTATTTGAGAATTGTTTGGCTGCATTTTTAAAGGTTTCTGTTGAGTCTGTGATTTGTATTAGAGATAATTTATACTGAAAACTGAGTGGGGTGGTTTGGATAAAAATAGGCCCATAGGGAGTGGCACTATTATTAGGAGGTGTGGCCTTGTTGGAAGAAGTATGTCACTGGGGGTGGGTTTTGAGGTTTCAAATGCTCAAGCCAGGTCCAGTGTCACTGTATTTTCCTGCTGCCTGTGGATATAGATGTAGAACTCTCAGTTCCTTCTTCAGATCATGTCTGCCTGCACACCGCCATGCTTCCCACCTTGATGATAATGGACTAAACCTCTGAAACTGTCAGCAGTCCCAATGAAATGTTTTCTTTATAAGAGTTGCCTGGTCATGGTGTCTCATCACATCAATAAAGTCCTAACTAAGACACTGAGAAACACAGAAACTAAAGACACTTTGGGTACCCACACAAGAGAAATGTATTTTGAAATATCCCATGTCTTGAACCTTTGTAAGTATGAAGTAATTGACATGCTCTCTAGGTATCCTTACATAGTCACACGCTAGGGGGCTCTCTAGGTATCCTTACATAGTCACACGCTAGGGGGCTCTCTAGGTATCCTTACATAGTCACACGCTAGGGGGCTCTATGTGTTCACGGTCCAGTGAGGTCATCACAACTGTGTGCCTCCAAGACATGTACAAGGACTCAGATTCACCTATGGCCTCTAGCTCCCACTTCAATCTCACCGTGGTCTCCCTTGTGCCTAGAGAGTAACACTCAGTGAAAAGGCACAGAGAGCTCCTCCTAGAGCAAGGCCACTCTCCTGCTCAGTTTTGCAGAGAACTCAGAGGTCATGAAGGTCAGAGGCTCATCCTGTTCTGCCTTTTCTTCATTCAGTCTGTTTAGTCATTCGGCATTACGGTTGAACACCCCACCCCCACACTCAACACACACACAGGCCCTGTCCTTACTTCTACTTCACCCCTCTCACGGATATTGTCCCTAAAAATCTCTACCACTTCTAATTCTGCTTTGGCCTGTTTCCTAGGGACCTACACTGACCCACCTTCTCTGGAGAAATAGTAGTTTAAACTAGATGTGATTTGGTGGTGTATACCCATAATCCCAGTATTTGGGGAGTTGAGGCAAGTATATTGCAAGTTCAAGGCTAACCAGGGTTACATGAAGAGTTCTAGGCCAGCCAGTACATACTGAGACCTCGTCTCAAGAAACAGAGAGGGAGAGGGGGAGGTAGGGGAAGAGACCACAAAGGGCAGGGTATTGGCGGAGACTGCTCATTCGTTTCCCAGCTGCCCAGACCCAAAATAATCACACAGAAATTGTTTTAATTACAACACTGCTTGGCCAATAGCTTAGGCATCTTTCTAGCTAGCTCTTATATCTTAAATTATCCCTTTTATATTATTTTATATTTTACCACAAGGCTCAGGGTTTACTGGTACCGGTTTCTAGAATCTGTCTCCTGCGGCAGCTACATGGCTTCTCTTTGACTCCACCTACTCTCTCTTCCTCTGTCTGCTTGGAATTCCCACCTTGCCCTATTCTAGGCTGCCATAGACCCAAAGAAGGTTCTTTATTAACCAATGGTATTCACAGCATACAGAGAGAAGTCCCACATCAGCAGGGTGTGAGGATGATGACTCTGGTGCTGGCGGCAGAAGTTTGATCCCAGCAGCAGGGTGAGCATGGCATCTGGCGCCCCATGCAGAGAACATTTCTGCTCTGGTTTCTTGGCTATTGTTTTTGGAAATGTAGCCCTAAGTCAATCACTGATCAAGCCAGATTCCAAACACAGTTTGCTTTGCCTTTAAGGCTCCACTCTTTAACAATTGTGCCACACTCGCCTGTTTCCAGAGTGTGGTGATCACACACATAATCTCATGTGGACATCTGAGGACTCTAGGAGTGGGGAGACTGGATCCCGCCTGGATGGATCTCCCTGGTCAGCTCTCGTGGAACAAACCCCTGGGGCAGCCTCACCTTCCAGGGGAGAGGGTCTCTGGCAGATGCTGTGGCTGGTTCTCTTTCCTCAAAAACACTTTTAAACTTACGTTTATTTACTTTATGTGATGTGGTGGTCAGAGGGCAGCTTGCAGGAGTTGGTTCTGTCCTCCATCATGTGGGTTCTGAAAATGGAACTCAGTTCCTCAGTCTTGTTGGCCAGCGTCTTTAACCACTGAGCCATCTGAGCCATCGTACCAACCTTGCTCAACTCATGTCTATACAGTCCTCGATCAGAGCCCTGCAGCAGACCCGCTTTCTAGTTCAAGGATCTGTGTCCATTCCCTTGGGCCTCAGCCACTCCTTAGGACCGTCTCTTATCCAGAAGAGGAATGAAGAGGAGAAAAGCCAAGCTTTGTAACCCTACTCTGTGCACTGTTATCTCTGCAGTGGCTGCACTCGGGTCCCTCTCCACTGTGAGAAGTACTCATGTAAGACCTGGGGAGATGCCAGCTGTTGCAGTTACTTCTCAGTGCTGTGACAAAAGACCTAACAAAAGCAACCAAAGAAGGANGGAAGGAAGGGAGGGGAGGAAGTGGGAAGGGAGGGAGGGAGAAAGGGAGAGAGGGAGGGAAGGAGGGAAGGAGGGAGGATAGGAGGGAGAAAGGAAGGGAAGAATGGGAGGAAGGGAGGGAGGAAGGGGGAAGGAGGGGGGAAAGGAAGGGAGGGGAGGAGGGAAGGAAGAAGGAAGGGTTCTTTATTTTTTTATACCTCTATAAATGTGATCCAAATGTGTCTACTACTAGTTTTTCCAAAAGAAACATGCCATAAAGCAGACTACAATTGCTCACTGCTATGAATGGATTCCCTAGATTTCCCATGGCCTTATATAGACCACTCACAGGAATAGCCTTTTGGTAACAAGTGCATCCATGGTGTCAAGCCACTTCAGCTCTTGCACATCTGTGCTGCACTTCTGACTGATAATGGGGGAAAGTTTGCAGCATCCCACTGTTAAGCTAAGTTGCATCCATCCTTTTAAACAGCATCACTGTCAATGTCTTTATTCTTGTCAGACTTCACAGTTTTAACTTTTGGTACAATAGCAGTCTTTGAATACACTACCTCAATATTTTCATCTTCTTCCTTAAAACCAGAAGGTTCTTCTTCTGCTTCCTTCAACCATTTGATAAGGGGCTCTGATTTGCCATGAGTCTCTTTTGAGACATATTTCTTAGAACTCAGAGACAAATTGGGGTTTAACTCAAAGATCTGAAAAGCAAAACAGGCATCCACTGGCTCTTACAGTGACCTCAGTCCAAAATGGCGATCCTGCCTTCAGGAATCCTCAGAATGAGAATGTGCCTGAGAGCTGTCTCCTCCCTTTTTATGATCCTCTCTAGGGCTAGGATTAAAGGCATGCGCTGTCTGGTTTCTATGGCAACTATTGTAGCTACTGGGATTAAAGGTGTATGTTACCACTGCCTGAAGGCGTAAGTCATAAACAATCCCACACCAGTTGGGAATTAAAAGGGGTATTTATTTTAAGGGTAAAACTTA
>LOEQ01001960.1:153491-169086 GCA_001685075.1 Bramus lutescens | reverse complement strand
CGAGTCTCCTCTGTGGCTGCAGCTCCTTCCTGGATGGCCCCAGTTCCATCATGGAAGACCCTTTCTGACTGACTCTGTAGTGTCACCTCTGCCTGTCCCTCCTCTGCTGCAGAGCTAGTGATAGGGTCTCATTGCTGCTGACCTCTGATTGCCACGCTGGTCCCTGACTGGCTTCTCATCACTTAAGGAACCAATTCCCTATATTAAATACTCTTTGAAACTCCTGGGGTGCCTCTATTTTCCTGATAGGTCAAACAAATATTGCTTTTCTCTGAGACAGTAGACCCCTCCAAAGCTTAATGTACTTGCTTACTTATCTGTTTCATGCCTACAGTAATTAGTATATTAATAGCAAGATGCTCAGCCAGTTATTTGGGCAAGAGAGCAGAGGAGACATTCAGAAAGTATTCAGTCAAAGTAACAGTGTCAGGGGTCTGGAGTGATCCTTGCAACTCCCTGCTGGCAGATGGCTCTGAGGTTAAGAGCACTGGCTACTCTTCCAGAGGTCCTGAGTTCAAATTCCAGCAACCACATGGTGGCTCACAGCCATCTAGAATGAGATCTGGTGCCCTCTTCTGGCATGCAGGCAGGCATACAAGTGGAACACTGTATACATAATAAATAAATCTTTTTTTTTTTTTAAAGTAGCAGTGTGGGTAATAAAGCCTGGGCTGTTCTGTGAAGGTAACAACTTTCCCTGAGGTCAAGGTCAGCCTAGTCTACTCGAGTTCCAGGACAGCCAGGGTTACAAAAAGAAGCCCTGTCTCAAGAACAACAAAACAAAACAACAATGACCAAAAAAGAACAAATAACCAAAAAAAAAAATCCCACAATGCCAACTCATGGCAGTTATTAGTTTTTCAGCTGTGGTCCTGTCAACCAGCTCTCACTCCCGCTACCCTTTCCTCTTTCGCCTGTGTATTGATTCTTACTTGCAGTGCTAGAGAGTAAGCTCAGAGCCTGCGTGCACGTGAGGAACATGCTCTTCCTTGATGAGCTACATCTTCACCCTGCTGTGAATTATTAATAATGGAGAAAAAATGAACCCATTCTGTATTTGGCCTAGAAGCTTAAGGATTTGTTTTATCTGTGTGCCTGCTTCTGTGAGCGAGGACATACGCAAAAGCTGAGTGCCGGAGGAGGCCAGAAGAGGGTGACAGATGTCTTGACTCTGAAGTCAGAGGCAGTTGGGAGCTGGCTGATGGAGATGGTGGGAACCAAATCCCATGCCTCTGTAGGAACAGCAGGTCCTCCTAAGTGCTAGGCCATCTCGTCAGCCCCCAGCAAAGATGTTTAAATTCACTTGACTCGGTGGTTTCTATGTCCTGTTCATTGTAAAAATTCAGACCTTTTCCCAACAGAAATTTCTCTGCTGTTGTAACTTGTTTGAAGATATTTGGGAGGATTTGGCTACCTGCTTTTTTAAAAATTGTTTTACACACATAATGAAGAGGCTCCTTTTTTGCATCTTTTCTTTCTTTTTTTATTTCCTTCTTTTTTTTTTGGAGATGACCTTGACAGAAAGCTACAGGCTATTGCAGTTTCAAAACTACTGAAAAATTGCTCAAACCAAGTAATATTTCTGGGCTACATCACTTCAGAACCTGGTTCCAGAGATTACCTGCAGCTCATGGAGCATGGCAACGTGAAGGTGACAGTTTTAATACAGATTCAGCTCCGCTAACTTAAATGCTTCTTTATTCCTATATACTTGAAAAATACAACCCCCAAAATTACAAAGTGTGTGTGTGTGTGTGTACCATTGGAGGTCACATTATTTTGGGACAGGGTCACTCAATGAACCTGGAGCTCATGGAATAGACTCCGGAATCTGCTTGTATCTCTTCCCTGGGGCTAGAATGATAAGCATGTGCCAACTGTGTGCAGATTTTTATATGTGTGCTTGGGATCTGAAGCCTGGTTTGTGTGGCAGGCCCTTTTCCAACTGAGTCGCTTTCCCAACACCCTAACAACTTAATATATGCTTATTATTATTATTATTATTATTTTGTGTGCTTATTGCACACAAAAAAGCACTGCACGGCCTACTGCTTTCAAACAACACAACTCATGGGTTTGCTCACTGGTCTGCACTGTGGAAGGGCTCAGTGAGGACAGTCGGGTTGTGCTTCACACAGGGCCAGTGAGCTGTTCCTGGGTACTGCAGGATTTCCTGTGTGGAGGGTTGATAAGCAATGCTTTGGCTCTGGAGTATGGCTCCTACTCCTGGGTTAACTGGACTTCATCCCTTCATGGTGGCTGGGTTCCAGAGTGAGAAAACAAGGGGAGAGCCTGTGTTGTCCCCTAGGACTTGAGCTCCCAAATGGCACAGTGTCACTTGGAACACAAACCCCACCCCTTGACTCGAGGAGTGTCAAAGACATCAGTAAGAATACCACAGGCCCAGTGAAATGTTATTGCGCCTGTACTTAGAGGATAAAATACAGCACACTGTGAAAGTTAATTCCAAGGCTGTGAGTAAAAGCCAGAATAGGATATCAGAAAGAGTGACTTCCAGGTCACACAGAGCCTTACCATGTATTTCCAGGTCTAAAACACTTCAGTTCTTCACTGTACCCTGACAGAATCAAGTGCTCAGAAAATAATGTACAAACCAAACACCCAAGAGACTGCTCCAGGCACCAGAATATGACACACATTAGTTTATAGTAAGGACACAATTGCTGCGCTTGATTAGGCTCAGTAGAGATCTCTGACCTTTTTGTTTTGTTTTGCACCTCACATATGGAGGTGTCTGTAGAGAAGCGGCTAATTTTACTACTCTAACTATCCTTAGAATGTAGCATTGGCGAGGTGGTAACAAGGGTTTGGGCAGGTGATAAAAACTCAAATGCTAGTGGTAAGAACGAGAGAAGCATGTTTCTTGGTGGAGTATCAGCACTGGTGGGACACTCACTTTGTATTGTCAGGAGTTATAATCCCTCTAATGTGATTTCACTCAATCAGGCCTCTGCTGCCATGGCCTTTGTTGCTGGGTGCCACCTCTCATCCCTGTACTATGGTCTCCACTATCATGGTCTCCACTCCTATGGTCCTATCATGTAAAACAACATCCATGTTCTATTTGGAACTATAGAAAAAGAGCTAAAGAAGAGGCTATGAGTGTATGTATGTTGTCTCTAAATTTAAACTCCAGGAAGGTGACTCTTATGTTTTTAATATGGTCATACTTCACTGTGTAGAACACTGGATGTAGAGCAATCCATCTTTATAGACAGAAGTCTCTGTCCTGCCTGGTCCTACAGTCATTCAGTCCCAACAAAACACACAGAGGCTTGTATTAATTATAAACCATTAGCTCAGGCCTATTAGCTCAGGTTTATTATTAACTAGCTCTTACAACTTAAATTAGCCCATAATTCTTGTCTATGTTAGCCATGTGGCTTGGTACCTTTTATCAGTTAGGTATTCTCATCTTGATTCCTCTGCATCTGGCTGGTGATTGACTCTTCTTTTCCTTTTCCCAGAAGTCTCTTAGTCTGGTTGCCCTGCAAATACTTCCTGCCTGGCTACTGGTCAGTCAATGTTTTATTAAACTAATATGTGTGAGAAATCTTTACCGTTTACAAGAGCTTTTCCCACAACACATCTTAATGAATCTATCTATCTATCTATCTATCTATCTATCTATCTATCTATCTAGATATCTTTGGAAGAAGGGTAACATTGGGAGATATGTTAGTCTTTGTATTCATGGAGTAGGCAGAAGTAGAGTCAATGTATTCTTCACTTTGACTGTGATGGTGATATTTATTGTAGAGAAGACATGAAGAAAAACAGGATTGCAAAGGGAATGAACTCAGCTTTTGGCTGAGTTTGAGGCATGTACATGGCCTAGTGGAGATGTCCAAAGGACAAGAGGATATATAGACCTTGGGTCCTCGAGTTTAACCAGGATTAGAGATAAGGATCAAGTGGATTAGCAATCCTTCAGGCCACAGGCATGGGTGACCTTCCTTGAGGAATTCAAGAAGTGCAAAAGGAGGCCACAGAAAGCTGCTGCTATTGCTTTGGTTTGTGACACTACAGAATGCCTGGTTCTGGGTAGTTTGTGAAGAAAACATTCCCTTACCTTGTAGTTTATTATAGTTTATTGTAGTTTATTATAATGTAGACATTATACAGGTAGGAAGCTCTGTCTGTTCAGCCTCCCATGACGGCAATCCCTCTGCATCATAACACAATGGATAAAAGGTAGAGAAAATGGTCCCAGAAAGAGAGGGACAAGTGCAGACTCATTTTGTGACAACTGGCTCTAGTCTCTGTGAGAACAGCCTTAACCCCTCTGAAGGAGGCGTCCATGACTTGCTCACTTTCTACCAGGCCCTGACCTACTAAGTTCCCACACCTCAACATGGCCATAATGGAGACCAAGCTCCCATCCCAGGAAGCCTTGGGGGATGTGTTTACTCACATTCAACTGACAGATATTATGGGGTGGTGAGGGAAAGAAGAGAAGCCACCAATCTCAGGTGTAGCGGCATTTCAGCCTGCCTGAAGATCTGAGACTAAAACAGCCCCACTGCTCGGCCTTACAGACCAGGTTATGGGAACACACACCTTAAATTCCAGTAGCCACACTAGTTGCCATAGAACTCAGGTGGTGCATGCTTTACGGTGGTGCATGCCTTTAATTCTAGCCCTAGAGAAGATTATAAAATGGGAGGAAACAGCTCTCAGACACAGTCTCATTCTGAGATTCTTGGGGGTTGAGGTAGGAGCCAGTGGCTGGCTGCTTTGCTTTTTGGATCTTCAGGTTGAACCCCAATTTCTGACCCTGAGTTTTTATCAATCGTGTTTCACTCAGGAAAAAGCCCAGAGAGCTCAGAGGAATCAAAGGAAACCCTATGGGTTGGAATCCCAGGGTTTTCAGTTCCCTGTGTGAGACATAGGCGCAAACACTAGCTCTTCTGTTGGCTTTCCATATATGGTTAAAAGCTGTTTTGATTGGTAATGGATGCTGACATTACTTTCTACAAGTTAGTTGATGTATAGAGGAATTAAAATCATATATGCTTGGATGAACAGATTTTTCTCTTTAAGAAATAAGTAATTAAATTCTCTAGTTTTAAATTTTTACAGCATCATATAAAACGTAATGAAGTAAAATAACAGCTTAAACAAATTCATAGCTGGTTAGTTCTGGTATCTACCGCTAAATGGCTCAATTATTAATCTCTTTCCCAAGGCAAACAGAACACTACTTCTTGTATTTATTTGCTTTTAATAGTTATTAAAAATTTTAAACCCAATTCCTAATATTTATTTACACTTTCTTTTGTGTACAAATGATGTGTGTGTAATATAAACAGTAATTAAGGTTAACATCCAGGTGCCCATAATGTAGCAAATAAAAATCATAAATTGTGCCACATTTTTTAGTAATATAAAATGTATTTTAAGTTAAATTTAGAGGTGGTAAAAAAATCAAGAATTTTTTTTATTTATAGGCTTTTGAAAAGAAGGAAGTGGAGATTTCT
This sequence comes from Bramus lutescens, assembly GCA_001685075.1. NCBI lineage: Eukaryota > Metazoa > Chordata > Mammalia > Rodentia > Cricetidae > Bramus > Bramus lutescens. The sequence continues at coordinate 163,585 of LOEQ01001960.1, read as the reverse complement.
TCTTTCAGCCACAAATCTCTATATTTATAGTTCTTTTCACCCCAATACATTATAGAAAAAAATTCCCATCTCCTTCTCTGATGAAAAATGAACCTGATTTCAAGCCTTCAACATCAAAGGACTCTCAATTGCTCCTGAATATGTTTCTTTCCATGATTCAATTTAGTAAACACAGACCAAGCACTGGCCCAGCCCCGGGCTTTGTGCTGAGTACCGGACAGCTGAAGACCCGCAGATGAGAGTCCCTCTGCACAGGGAGATGAGGGAGGGACAAACAAGCCACTGTGGCACTGGGCTGCAGCTGGTGTGCAGAGCCTGGGCAGGAGGACTGGGCACTGGCGTAGAGGCTCCCGGCTCTGCTGGGGTGACGGAAGCTGCCGGAGGTGAGACCACAGGGCGACTGCTGACCTACAGTCATTCTGTGTAGTCGCTGTGTTTCCGGTATCCAGTGCAGAAGTAGAGCGCACAGTAACTATTCAAAAACCATCTCTAGAGTGAATGAGTAGTTCATGCATGAAGGATCAGTAGGAGGAGGATGAGAAAATGGTCTGCACTCTAGTTCACTTTCCTCCCTCCCTCCCTCCCTCCCTTCCTTCTTCCTTCCTTTTTTCTTTTCTTTTCATATTTTTGGGCCATTCAGAATAGAGCATTGCTTTCTGTTTTAAGTATTCTCCTCTCTGCTCTCAAACAGGATATTGACAGCTCAGATCAAGACAGATGGTGTGAATACATCATGTATCATGGCCTGATCAGGTGAGCAAGGGCATTTTTTTTAAATCTATGAATTCTAGGGTGCAAAGTGTGATGGAAGCAACTAAGTTTTGCTGTTCTTTATAAATGTTGATTTTGTTGGTTACATTATTTAACAGTTTGGACATTTAATAGTTTAAAAAGGCAGAAATAAACTGGCAGCGGTGGCACATGCTTCCAGTCCCAGCACTTGGGAGGCAGAGGCCAGCAGATCTGAGTTCAAGGCCAGCCTGCCTGATGTTCAAAGCGAGCTCCAGGATGGCCTGGGCTGTAACACAGAGAAACCCTGTCTTGAAAAACAAAAATAAAAACAAAACAAACAAAAAGAAGGCAGAAATAGTTCATCAAATTTAGTGATATCATAAGGGGATTGTAAACTTAAACACACAGTATATAATTAATGCACAGTGAGAATGGTGCCATTGGGAGGTGCCCCTTCCCATAGAGGAACCAGAGAGTGCAGAGGTCCTAACCCAGGGAGGGAAGTTACTAGGGAAGCCACCCTATATGTGGGGGTTGGAAGTGGATGAGGTAGTGGGTGACTCTTGTCATGGTGGGGAGGGGAGCAGATCTTAGTATGGACTTTATTAAGGACTTTTGATACAAGCATAATGGTGACATTATTTGGCCCTTGAACAACTCACCTGGGTGGTTCGTGTACTTACTGAAGGAAGTTCAGGAAGCCATTCAGGGACTATAAGGGTCATTCTGGTTACAGTGCTGATTCAAAGGCGCTCCAGCCATTGCCCAGAGAGCTGCTGGAGGGCTGGCCTGACTACTGTTTCTGTTTCCAAAGGGCTGTGTAGAAAAAGACGCTGCATCATAAAACATTTCATATCTATGATTGACAGTACGGTTGCTGTTTCATTCGTCATAGGGATATCAGAATTCTAGAAAACCAGCTCTGATGTTATACTGAATAGGTATAACAGTGTGTGTGTGTGCGCACGCGCCTGCACACATGTATTACAGTTTATGCACTGATCTACTCTGGTTGCCCCAGCAAAATACCATAGAGTGAGTGGGTGGTTGAAATAAAAGTCACTCATATTCCCAAAGGTCTGAAACCTGCACAACCAAGGCAGCGGGCTTGGTATCTGGTAAGGGTTCACCGCCTTCTTGCCCAGGGCTCACACAGCCTTTCCCTGGCACTCAGTCAAAAGCGTTGTCTCGCCACCACCCAGTTTACTGCCCTGCACTGCATAGGCATAAATAATAATCGCACAGCAATGGGAGCCTCCATGCCTCAGGGAGTTATTCATAAAGTCACATCCGTATCTTCAAGGACTTCAGGAATGTCTTTGAAGGTAACATCTATGAAACAGGCTAGAACTTTAATCTTAGAGATTTGGAGAATAAATAGCTCCGATTTATCAGAGACAGTACTTCAGGATTACCAGGAGCTACAGTTCCGAGTTTAGCCGGAAGCCTTAACCTTTGTGACAGCTTAGATCCCCCACCTGACGGGGCTGCAACTCTTGCCCTTGTCTGTCGTGGAAAGGTTGTCTCCACCCACCCTGGCTCTTCGTTTCTGTTTGGTAGGTATGGACAGCTTTAAGCCTTCCCCTGAGCCTACTCTGGCCGGAGCCCCCTTTAACTTTCCGCTAGCCCCTCCGTTTCAGCCTTCCCATGGCGTGTACTCCACACAGCAGCCACCACAGATCTCTGCCTCGACCCGTCTAATGGATTCCCCTTTCTCTCATCTCCTCTTGGAGAGGAATCCTAGTCCTCATAGGTGTGTGCAAGGAAGGATTTTTGTCATCTGCTTCCCCTCTCTCCCCGGTTCATCGCCTTTCGCATCCTCTCTTCAGTCCTGTGCTGTAGATTCCCCAAATACCACACACAGTGCTGCCTCCAAGCCTTTGCCTTTCTTATCCCTTCCCCTACAACACTCTTACTCTCCCGTCGTTCTTCCTTGCCCCTTAAGGTTCCGTGTCTTGTTCCAATGTTAGTCAAAGAGGTACTTCCGGCGCATGCTCTCTGAGGCAGCTATTGCTGCCACTCGGCCCTCCTTGCTCTCCGTACCTCTCTGTATTTTCCCGTGGGACTTATCTGCCGCCACCAGATAGATTTTATACATACACACTTGTTTAATTTGTCCTCCAACTAGAGCAAATGGTCAGTGAAAGCAAGGGGGTCCTTCCTTTTACCTCTTGCTTGCCACCTCAAAACCTAAAACGCTTCTGTGTAAATTTACTTCATCAAACCTGTAAGCTGGTGAAAACGATGCAGATATTCTTTTTGGAAGAGGTACACGAACTCTAAATGAAGGAAAAAGAACTCTTTGGTGTTGTGGTTTCTCTGTCCTCCTGTCTGAGAACTTTGCTACGACCTGTTTGGATAATCCCTATAAACTGTATTGACTTTTCCAGAGAACTGAAAGCCCTAAGTCAAACAGGATGTGAAAAGTTTTTCAGACATATAAAATCCTTGATTTTAGACTGGTAAATGTGCCTAGAAATCTGCATGTGGTGTTTGTATTTTGAAAGGTAAGAAAATTTAAGCATGCATACCTGTCATTCTGAAAAAAATCCTGTTATTAACTCAAAGCATAATTATATGGGCAACACTTTGTGTAGACAGAACTTTCATCCGAGTACAAACTAAAGTGAGATTGCTAAATGGAGTTAATTAAAACTGTACATATTCCTTATTCATTTACCATGCTATGAAAACAATATTTATGGTAATATTTAGGGTAATACATCAAGTTAATCCTAATCATGATACAGAAAGCCAAGGTAGAAATGAGAAACTGAAACTAGCTTGATACAGAAGGTGCTAGGCATAGAGTTCACTAATTTTGGTTGGGCCTTTGCTCTACACATCGGAGGTTTCTTTTTTAATTTTTTGTTGTTGTTGGGTTTTTTGTTTGTTTTTCAAGATAAGGTTTCTCAATGTAGCTGGAACTTCATCTGTAGACTAGGCTGGTCTAGAACTCAGAGATCTGCCTGCCTCTGTCTCCTGGGTACTGGGATTAAAGGTGTGTGCCACCACTGCCCTGCAAAGAACTGGTGTGGTTTTTGTTCTTTTCTGTTTTGTTTTTCAAGACAGGGTTTCTCTGTGTAGCCCTGGCTGTGATAGAACTCTCTCTGTAGACCAGACTGGAACTCAGCTCCACCTGCCTCTGCCGGCCAAGTGTAGGAACTAAAGGCACGTGACACTACTTCCCAGCTTTGTCAGAGTATTTGTATAATGAGACTTTTTACAAACTGTTTTCATTTCTGCTCCAGGTTGGGTTATGCAAGAATCTCTCATGCAGAACTGAGTGACTCTGAGATTCAGATGGCCAAGTTCAGGGTCCCGGATGATCCTGCCAACTACAGAAACAACCAGAGAGTGGTCATCGACCACAGAGGACTTCCCAAGAGCATTCATTTCAACCCCAGGTGAGTGGGTGAGCACCTTTCTCGCTGGAGACGGCAGATACAAGCTGCCACATGCCCCTCTGGAGTCCAGATATCAACTCAAAATTGTGGGAGATTCTAGAGGCTCGTTTCAAGTGAGGGACTCATAAGATTATAATCTTTGCCTTCTGGAATGAAGAAATGTGTTGTAGCTCTAGTCTCAGGGCAAATGTTCCATTCTTTTCATTATTACCACTACTACCACTACCATGATCATTGTCAGCATCACCACCCACTGCTACCATCATCAACATCACCATTATCACCGCCAGCAGCAGCATCAGCATTGACTGTGACGGTGAATATTTGAGTGTTCCCATATCCCAGCTCTGTTCCAGACTCTTGAAGAGTTCCCTCAGTTTAACTCGTTTGGTCGTTAACTGCTGTTACCAACATTTTATTGAGGAGGAAGCTCAGGCTGAGGAATGCACTGCATTAGGCTTGAATGACTAGCCGGTGGCAGAGCTGTGGAGGAGGAAGGATGCCCATTAGCACCGCAGGGTTACAGCATTTCTAGCTGGCTGCACCTTCCCTTCAGCCCGAGAGCCTTTGAAAACTGCACTGTTTAGTCTTGCCCCAGATCAACTCATTAGGACTCCCTGAGATGATGCTTGGGTTGGGGTCATAAATAGCTCTTCCTGGGTTATTCTAATGGGCAATTCACACTGGGACTGTGCAGTGTGGGTAATTCCCTTACCTCGCAGGCATTCTCCCATGAAAGAGATATTGAATTTCATTTTGTTTAGTTTTTCATAGGGTTATCTAAGAGATCTGTTTGTAGCCAAGCATATGATCTGAAGCGTGGGCTCTAATCAGTGCCGCGGTGGATGGTGAGACCTTGCTTTCATGCTGATCAGTCCACTGAGAATGCCCTTGACATTGTATCATTGTAGATTTCGACCTCACTAGCTCACAACTGCGACAATTTCTCAGACTTTGTCAGGGCCGACACTACACTTCATTTGATTTGTTTACTTCCTTGTACTTCCTGAGAGGACTGCCCCCAGAGTATAGTGATTAAGGCAAGGAGAGGGAAAAGCCAGGTTGGCTTTGTTACTGTGTTTCTTTCCTGCTGAAGACTTAAGGGGAAAGTGCTGGTGGAGCCAGCCTCTCTGTTCTGTGGAGCAGCTGTAGAAAATACCCAGCTGCATATTGTTAGCCCAGCACTAGTCTCAACTTCAAAGTATAATTCCCAGGATGGAGAGATGGCTCAGAGGTTAAGAGCACTGGCTGCTCTTTTAGAGGTCCTGTTCAATTCCCAGCAACCACATGGTGGCGCACAGCCATCTGTGATGAGATCTGGGGCCCTCTTCTGGTGTGCAGGTGTACAAGCAGGTAGAACACAGTACATATTAAATAAATAAACTTTTTTTTAATAGTGTAATTCCCACTGAATATGTGTCACTTTCGGAACGTGTCTTAGTTAGGGTTTCTAGTGCTGTGATGAAACACACGACCAAAAGCAAGTTAGGGAGGAAAGGGTTTATTTGGTTTATGCTTCCACATGACAGTTCATCACCAAAGGAAGTGGGGACAGGAACTCAAGCATGGCAGGAGCCTGGAGGCAGGAGCTGATGCAGAGCATGGCGGAGCGCTGCTTACTGGCTTGCTCCCCACGACTTGTTCAGCCTGCTTTCTTATAGCACTCAGGACCACCAAATCAGGAATGGCTCCCACCGCAATGAACTGGGTTCTCCCACTTGAGTCATTAATTAAGAAAACGCCCTACATGCTTGCTTGCAGTTCGATCTAATTGAGGCATTTTCTCAAATAAGGCTCCCATCTCTTCAGTGAGTCTAGTCCCTATCAAGTTGCCATAAAACTAGCTAGTGCAGGGGGTCCATTATTTTCTCACTGAATGAGATGATTTCTTAAATGGAAATTTTAGGCAGAAAATATTTTCTTGTTTCTTTATTCTTTATTTACCAGGAGTGTGGCAAGAGACCAATAAACTATTTTTGGCAAACCACAACTGCAGATTGAGCCAAGACAGCCCTGGCTGAGCGAGTTCTATTTTCTTTCTCAGTTACAAAAATAATGAAGGTGTTGGGGGAGGCTCGCCTTCATTACAAAATCGTGCTCAAGATACTTGATATATATTCTCTCAGTAGTCTTAAATATTCGCTGTGTCATTATTAACTCTGGTCATGTTGCCTTTGAGTAGCAGAAATGAAATCACGTCCTTTGACCTGTGTCTTCTCCCAGTCAGCCCCAGTCAGCCAGTGTTACTGTTCTCGCTGCTTCTGCAAGTATAACTTTTAAAAAGGTCTACATGTAATGCCAAAAACAAAACAAAAAAACAAGGCAGGCCGTGGTGGCACAGGCCTTTAATCCCAGTACTCAGAGGCAGAGGCAGGAGGATCTCTCGAAGTTTGAGGCCAGCCTGGTCTACAGAACAAGTTCCAGGACAGCCAGAGCCACACAGATAAACCCTGTCTTGAAGAAACAAAACTAAGACAAAAAGAAAACAAAACACCAAAAGTTCTCCACATAATCGAGACCATGCTTTTTCATGCTCGCACTCCCTCCCTCCCCCAACCCCTTTTTCCTGAGGCTCAAACCGGAACTGGCACAGTCTAGACAAGCACTCGCCAATAAGCCTCACCTCAAGTCCCTGTTTTGTTTTTCTCATTTCTTTCTGAAACAGGGTCTCACTATGTAGCTCAGGCTGACCTTGAACTTGCTGTATAATCCAGGCTGGTTTTAAACAGACAATTCTCCTGCTTCTGTTTTCCAAGAGCTGAGATGACAGCTGAGCCCGGGATGTCCGCTTAGTTCCCTGGTCATACAGCCTCTAAATTCATCCATGGTGCTGAAGACTCAGCAGTTCCTTCTTTTCTTTTTTTCTTTTTCAAGACCAGGTTTCTCTGTAGCTTTGGAGCCTATCCTGGAACTAGCTCTTGTAGACCAGGCCTAACTCACAGTGATCTGCTGCCTCTGCCTCCTAAGTGCTGGCTGGTATTAAAGGCATTCGCCACCATCGCCTGCCCTAGTTCCTTCTTTTCAAAAGCTGAATAATATCCCAGTGTGTGGGGACGCAACTCAGCCTTGTGTGTATCATTCCTAATTCCCCAGGAGCTGTTCTTAGTCTTTGAAATAGTTCCTCACTAGCCTGTAGTTCACCGATTAGGCTAAACTTAATGGCCAGCCTGCCCTGCCATCTGCCTGTCCCTGTCTCTGCAGCACCTGGATGGCAAGTGCATGCCACCACACCTGACTTTTTAAATGTGGGTCCGAGAAATCAAACTCAGGTCTCCATGCTAACCCAGCAAGCATTTTGCTGGCTGAGGCATCTCCGCAGAACACTTTAAATTCAACTTTGAAGTTAGCATATGAAATGATGGGTTCCATTATAGGGTTTTCAAATATATATATGTCATTACACTTAGTTCCTATTTATCATTTCCCCCTTTTAACTCTCCTTCCCCCAGACAGTGGGATAGCCTGTCCTAGGCATTCATTACCATCTCTTCCTTACCCCCTCACCTCCCTCAACATCACCTCTCCTCTCATGCTCCCCTTTATAACTTTAATCACACACACATGCACACATGCACACACGTGAAAGCACATTTCCATCTCTAGTCCACACATTAAGCATGTGTCATCGGTCTTCCTGAGTCCGGTTTATTTTGTTTAACGTAATGATTTCCAGTTACATCTGCTTCTCTGTAGGTGATGTCAGTTTTTCTGTGACTGAATGAAATTCCTCTGTGTGTGCACCACCTTTTTTCTTTCTTTAGCTACTCCTAGGTTGAAGGCCATCGAGGTAGGCTCCATTTTCTAGCACTTGTGGACAGAGAGGAAAGAAACATGGCTGTGCAGTGGTCTCTGTGGAGTGTCCATTTATAGCCTTTTGGGTAGATACCCAGAAATGGTATGGATGGGTCATAGGGTAGTTCCAGTTTTAGCATTTTGAAAAGGCTGCACCCTATTTTTTTCCATAACGACTATACATGTTTGCACTCCCTTCAAGAAAACAGACGTACCCTTCTATCCCCACAGCCTCACCAGAGTTTGTTTCCACGGTAACAGACATTCTGATTGGGATAAGATGGAATCTCTAGTTTCAATTTTCATTTCCCATGTGATTAAGGGTATTGAATACTTTTTCAAATATTTATTGACCTTCTGTGTTTACTGACCTTCTCTTGAGGACTGTCTATTTATTTGATTAGCACACTTATTGATTGGATTGTTTTCAATGTTTAAATTTTGCAGTTCTTCGGGTGGTCTGAATATTAATTACCTGAAAGATGTGTAGGGAAAAGAATTTTTTTTTCAAGTTCTGAATTTTTTTTCCAGATTCTCCATACTCTGGTGATGGTTTCACTTTGGGCACAATCTCTGAGTTTTATGCGCCTCCACTCTGGTTGTTTTCTGGCAGTCGAGCCCTTGTCAGAAAGCACCTGTATCTTGACATGTTTACCCCGTGTTCCTCCAGCAGTTTCAAAGTTTCCAACTTTAATTCAGGCCTCCAGTCGATCCTGGGCAAAGTGAGGCTCCAGTTTTCTTCTTGCATGCATGGAAATTCACCTTTTCCGGACCACTTGTTGGACAGACTGGTTTCTCCCGTGTGTGTGTGTGTGTGTGTGTGAAACCTTGTTGAAGATGATGCGGCAGTAGCTGTGTGGGTTGATTTCTGAATCTTATATTCTGTTTCACTGATTTACATGTTTGTTTCTGTCCAAGTACTAAACAGCTTCTGGGGGGAAAAGAAAAGAAAAAGTTAAAAGTTAGAGAGTGGGAGGGGAAGAAAAACAAAGAATAAATGGACACAAAAAGTGAAAGGTTAAAGATTGCCCAATAATGACAAATGTGCAAACAAAATCAAATGCACGGATGAAAGGAACTAAAATACAAAATCATTAAAGTTTTTTAAAAAGGTTTATTAATTTTATTTTATGTGCAAGTGTTTTCCTACATATATGTATGTGAACCATGTATGTGCTGTTGCCTATGGTGGTCATATGAGTACAGGGCCCCCTAGAGCTGGAGTTAAGGATGACTGTGAACTCTTGCTGTCCGGGAGACCAGCCTCCAACAGCACAGGGCTCAGAATGAATTCATGGTATTGGCAGATACTGGGCTTTTCTTTCTGAGAGGGTTAAGGGAAAAAACACTCACACACTCTTCATGGTTTGCTCCAAACCTTTTCTTTATTCTTCATTTGTATTCTCTGTTCCTTTTCTCTTCTTATTGTTTTCCTAACTCTGTCTAACTCTCTCATTCCTGATGTTTTCCTTTTAGCCCATTCTAACTCTCTCTAACTCTCTCTCTATTCTTTTCCTTACAGCTTACATACCCCAGCAAAATCTTCCAGGCAATATTAATATTACAATGTGGTTACATGCTGTTTTTTAAGTGAATGATTATGACTACAAAACAAACAGTAAAGAGCAACATGTTTTTTTGTAATATCCCTTACATGATTAAACATTTTACACATTACAGGTGAAAAACAAGTCATCCCAAGAACCTACGTATATTCATACCTAAGCAACTTGTTATAGATTAACTATGTGGACAAGCAATGTATTCAGCTAATGATATTTGGGCTGCTTTGTTCTTGTTCCCTTAAAGAGTTCCCCACACAGCTATGTGCCTTTTTAAAACTTTAGATTGTCTTCTTGGGTTTTTCACCTCAAAGCATCCTAGTCTAACTTCAAGTTATTTTCAAAGCTTTGTTTCAGCTGTGATGCACTCCAAAACCCGTGAATACATCTCCCAACATTAAGGTTAAAAGAATTTAAGCTAGCTGTGCTACTGGTACTCAATTGTTTTTCTTAGTCTTTAACCTAAGCCACAGTCTATATGGCTCCTCAATAGAAACTCATGTGTTGTAGCTGGGTGACCTTCCTTGTTGAAGGCGTAAGTCATAAACAACCCCACACCAGTTGGGATTTAAAGGGGTATTTATTTTAAGGGTAAAACTTA
>LOEQ01001960.1:125189-136059 GCA_001685075.1 Bramus lutescens | reverse complement strand
ATTACATACAGATAAACAAGGGGCGGGGCTATTACATACAGATAAACAAGGAGGCGGGGTTATTACATAAAAATAGATAAGGAGGCGGGGTTATTGCATAGAGATAAACAAGGAGGCAGGTTCACAGCATATAGCTGCACCAAGAGGACAGGTTCAGTCTCAGCAGTTGGCTCTATAGAGAAACAGTCTTCAGGTCATAAATGTAATGAGAGGGAGAAAGCTATGGACATTTTCTTCTTTTTAAATATTTATTTATTTATTATGTATACAATATTCTGTCTTTGTGTACATCTGCAGGCCAGAAGAAGGCACTAGACCTCATTACAGATGGTTGTGAGCCACCATATGGTTGCCGGGAATTGAACTCAGGGCCTTTGGAAGAGCAAGTAATGCTCTTAACTACTGAGCCATCTCTCCGGCCCCTATGGACATTTTCTACACATATCATGAACATCTGCACTTGGAAGACTTCACCATCCCCCGAGTCTCACCTTAGGGCAAAGGCTTTGCTTTTTTTTTTTTTTTCATAGGTCTGATGCTAGGGTCCTTGAGATGACTGTGCCCACAGCGACAGCACACATTCACCCAGGACTTCAATCCCTCAGGATTTCCTCCCCATCCTCCAGCGAGACGTCACCAGGCCACTGCCATTGTGAGAACTAAGTGAGCTGGTGTACCCTTCTTTCTGATCTGCCTGAGACGATTCCCTGCAGTGCAGAAAAGCCATGTGTTAGCACGAGTGAGCTTGAGTACAAAGTAGATGCTCAGCTCCTCTTTTCCTGTGTAGTTGGGGACCCCATGGTAGCTGCAGTTTCTGTCCTTTAGCCTGCTGGGGTAGATAATTAGCCCCCGAGCTCATCAGAATGTGCACAATACAGAAGCCAAAAAGTAACCTGATGTATTTATCTGTTCGGAAGCCTTGACAATGAAAGGCAGATGAGGAGGGGCCGTGAGCAAGGTTGCTCAGTGTTTATTTGAAAGTCACATGTGATTTCCCATTGAAATTTCAAACTGCAAGAAATATCAGTAAACCCAGCTGCGGTCAACGGCAGCAGTCCGACATCATATCATTGCAAGGAACAGTCAGTGAAGCTCCAGGGATGGTTGCCCTGAAGAACAGGTACCACGAGTTCTGATTCTTGCCGGGAATGCTTCAGCCTCACAGCTGGACAATGCTGGGTCAGCGCATGTATGATGAGAACAAGTTGGACCAAAGCTTTCCACTAAAGACCCCCAGGAAAGTGCTCTTGACCTTTGCTGCGCGGAAGAATCACCTGGGGAGCTCCTGCTTCACCCCCAGAGATCTTTATTCTCTCGGTAGAAAATGGACCTCTAGTTCCTTATTGTTATCAGATTTTCCAAGTGAGTGGCGCACACTGCAAGTGGTCACACACACAAAAGAATTCCTCTGCCCTGAATTATGGACATTTTAGAACTGATAACCCCTTTGGAGTTTATTCTGTGTAAGATGTCTCAACATTTTTTTTCTCTTCTTAAGAGTGAAGATGATTGCCATTAAAATAAACCCATGGCAATTTCTCACGAACATATTCAGGTTTGGCAAAACTACAACACTCAGAAAAATCAGAAGATAATCATCTACAATATGAACAGCAGTTAACTACATACTGAATCATAGATAAGGTTTTTCAGTGTATTTTACTCAATTCTCTACTGTTTAATACCACCTCTCATGGGAAACTTAACTGGAATGCAAGGGAGAAAGATGAAGTGCGGACAGAGGGATGGCCTTGGGTTTATGTGTGTCTCTAAAACAGTTTGTTAGTATGCTTGCACACTCAATCAGCAATCAATTTCCAGACAATACAACACTCAATTAAGGCCCTGATTAGAGCACAGATTGATACTTGTCCCAAGACCAGCCTGGCCTCAAACTCAAAGAGATCTGCCTGCCTCTGCCTCCCAAGTGCTAGAAATGAAGACATGCACCACCACTGCCTGGCTCGAACCTTCTAGTTTTATCTAGACACGTGGTGAATGGCTGTTCTTGGTTGTCAGCTCGACTACATCTGGAATTAAATGAAATCTAAAAATTAAGGCACACCTATGAGAGAGTTTGTTTAATTTGATGATCCATGCCTAAACCAAATCTTTGAGACAGGAAGAGACTTCTGGACTGGAGATTTAATCTGGGCCATACCTTCTGCTGGAAGCCTAAATAAAGACATAGAGAAAAGGAAGTCTTTGCTCGCTGTCTGCTTGCTCTAGCAAGACCTGTGCCTTGTTTGCAAGTCCACTCCTTTCCTAGCATTAAAGTTTCCTTCAGGATCCCAGTGTCTAGCTGAAGACCAGCTGAGACACCCAGTTTTGTGGACTGAGAAACTACTGGATTCTTGGATCTTCAGTTCATTGTGGGACTAGCTGAACCACAGCTATAAGCCATTCTAATAAATCCCCTGTCTAGATAGAGATTCATTCTGTAAGTTCTGTTCCTCTAGAGAACCCTGATTAATACACAAAGGCACACAGAGGAGAGACTACAAAAAAGTACATCCCCCTGCATCGCTTACAGCTAGGCACAGCCATGAGCTGAGTTCTTGCTAACAAGATAGAGAAGGCAGCAATGTGTAACTTCCAGACAGCGTCCTTTCAGAAAGTTTGGAAGGGTTCTCTTGGTTTAAGTTTGCTCAGTCGTCAGGGGCTGGAAAGATGGTCTATTTGGTGAAGGGCTTGTTAGGCAATAATGACTGAGTTCAGATTCCCAGGAACTTTGTAAAAGCAAGGTGCAGTAAAACATGCCTGTAGTCCCAGGACAGGAAAGGTGGAGACATGTAAGCCCCTGGAGCTCACTGGCCAAGCAGCCTCAGTTCAGTGAGACTCTGTCTCAGAAACTAAGGTGGGGATTAATTGAATAAGACACCCAAATCAATCTCTGGGTCCTATGCGCACGCACACACATATACATGTGCTCCTACATGCATACATACACATACATGAACATGTATATAACACACATACACATGCACACACATGAAGAGAGAGAGATTCTTAGTTTTCAGTAATCCTGTGACATCCTTTGTTCCCCCAGTTGCAGCCCTATCCATTACCTTGGAGATGCAATTGCCCTCAGACGGAGGCTAGATCATCTGAGACAGAGAAGGGGAGAGGCCAAGAGATCCCACGGGAGTGGGAGGGGTCAGGAGATGGCACCTGCATCATGGGCATCCACTATGGCAGACTGGGCTCCTTGAAGAGGTGATCTCTTAGGTCTTTGGGTTGTTGAAGATGGCCTAGCAGTTAAGAACTCTTTCTTGATGCTCTTGCAGAGGACCTGGATTCAGTTCCTAGCACTAACACAATGGCTCACAATCATCCATATACTCTAGTTCCAAGGGATCCAATGTTCTCTTCTGACTTCTTGAGATACCAGGCAAGCACACATATGGTATACTTATGCACACAAAGACATATATATACTTGTAAAATAAAAATAAATTTTTAAAAAATCATAAGGTTAGGTCTTGGCATACACATGACAAGGTTGGAATAGTCAAGGGATTTATGATGTTGTGATGGGGGTGAAGAAGGCGGAAGCAGAGAATTTGTCCATCTATGTGCTTTCTGATTCTGTTTCTTTTGATGCCATGAACATAGCTGATGGTCTGGAGAGCAACCTCGAGGTGATGCTGGAGGAAGGGTTAGGTCCAGGTCTAGTTAACTTGACCTGCAGTACACACTGAGGCATACTCCAGAGGGATACAGTAAGTAAGGTGTCTTTAACTCCCATGCTATAGCAGAGAACTACAGACTGAATGGCTGAAACCACAGATGTTTAGTTCTACAGTTCTGCATGGCAGGAAGTTCAAGATCAAGACATTGATTGACTTATCTCTGGCTTCTGGGAAAGACCTTCTAGTTCAGGCTTGCAGGTGTCATCTATGGCTATCCCCTCATGTGGTAAAAGAAACAAAGTTCCTTACAGAGATCTCTTTTACAAAGACGTTAATTCCACTCAAGAGGAAGAGGCTGACCACAATCACCTGTCAGAGAACCCATTTTTTGATGCCATTCTCTTGAGAGTTAAGAATTCAGCACATGAATGGAGCGGGTCATCAGTATCAGGGGTGGGGAGTGTTATAAACATCACGGGTGTAATAAGTCATCAGGACATGCCAACCCTGGCTCACGGACTCTGAGGACAGATTTATTAAACACATGGGAACAGCTGCAAAGTGTGTTGTTTTAAATTTAACGAAGCTGATGATTTCATAAATGCGTTGGGAGAGCAAACCATGAAGTATGCCTAGAAGTCAGCAGAAGTGAAACAAAACCAGGGAAGGAGAAATACAGGTGAGATAAACAGTGGATGATTCAGGAGTTTCCACGTTCGGGTAGAAGCAGACAATGAGAGTGGAGAAGCAGCAAGAGCAGGGGTCAAGGAGATTGGAGAGGCTGCTCAGCGTAAGAGCTCTGGCTACGCTTCCCGAAGATGTGATGTGGGTTCCAAGTACTCACGTCAGTTGACTCACAACTGCCTGGAGCTCCAGTCATCCAAGATCTGACGCCCATCGCTGGCCTCCACGGGCACTCGTTCATACACATGTGCTGGATTCTCACTCAGACACAGACACATTAAAAATACTAACATTAGGGCAAAGACGCTTTCCAATCCTGGACAGGATGAAGGAAACAATAGCTTCACTGAGACACAGACACCCTGGAGGCATCTTAGAAATGACAGCTCTTCTTGTTGTGGGATCCAGAGAGAGAGTTCAGGAATATGGGTTTGTGAGATATTGCTCCAGATCTTACTGCTTGAAAGAGCGATTCCTATAGTCAACTAGCCGACGATAGCAGCCTGATTGATATGCCTCAAGAGGGAAATACAAAAATAATCCATTTAGATTTGAGGCATAGCACCAGGCATAACAGAGTACAAAATAATAGCAAGTGGGGTAAATAATAATTCATGGAGGAAATAGCTCTTTTTTATGTGTCCCACAGAAAGGAGACCAGGGAAGCCTGCCACTTTGCAAGTGTCTCAAGGGGAAGTCCTAACTAAGGAGAACTCTGACCTTGTCAGGATCTAGTAGCATCTCCAAAGAAAAACTAGGGAAGGGGTGCTCGTGGGGTCTGGAGTGTGAGAGACAGTCAGAGGGTTGTTTGAGGGCAAAGACGAACAGAATTTATAAAACTGATTAGTGACTGACCTGGAACGTCCCCATGTAGCTCCCCCGTGACATTGAATTTCTGTTCCTTCTAAGTGTGTGCTTCCCTGCCTGGTTTACGGGGCTCCGTAACTCAAACCCAGAGCCTCATGCAAGCCAGGCAAGCACTTTCGTTCACCCTACCAACTGAGCTACACCCCCAATTCAAGGAGGTTTTACCCTAGAATAGATGGGTTTGAATGAGCTGTTATTAAAATGATGCAAGTTTTGGCAGTTTATGTTGCATAACATGGCCTGATGGGATTTGTCTGTTCTGCAAAGCTTGTTTACAAATTATGGCTTCCACTTACGTTCCCATTGCAGCATGTAGTGCAGTGTTTGTGAAGGTACTCCATAGACACTGGACTGAATAGTAAGTTAGCTTTTAGAGAGAAACAAAGAGTCTCACATGCCTGCACTTGTAAGCGTAGGGCTGTGGCAACTGCTGAAAATGCAGCTTCCTAAGTTGGATTTGATGGTCCAGATTTGGGGCAGGTGGTTCAGGGACTTCCCTGTTGAGGAATACTAGCACAGCTGTCTGGTGAGAAGAATGTACTTTTAGTGTTGGTGGGTGGTAGTGGCACACGCCTCTAATTCCAGCACTTGGGAGGGAGGCAGATGCAGGTAGATTTCTGAGTTCAAGGCCCGCCTAGTCTACAGAATGAGTTTCAGACAGGGATACACAAAGAAACCCTGTCTTGAAACCCTATCCTTGCCCCCCCACAAAGACTTTCAGTGTTAATATGAGGGAAAAGACAAGACCTCAGAACTGTCTTTTAACACTTGGAGAGAAAGGCCTGATAAATGATCCCAGGTGATCTAAGAGTGGCATCTCCTTTACATCAAGCTGACTGACGGGAAGAAAGCAGAATGAATGGTGTATCTCAGAGTGCATGACTACTCGGCGAACCACGCATCTTCACACCACAGAGCACAGTTGTGAGCACATGCGGGTAAAGGGGAGAATGAAGGGAAAGAAATTGAAGCAATATTGTCATAGGAAGACACTCTTGATTGCATCTGGTCACAGAAAATGCTGTCAGTATATTCTAAAGTGGACTGCTTTATCAATTATTTTTATTGAGATGAAATTCACATAACACTAAACTGGCTGTTTTAAAACAAACATTAGGCGTTCCCTGAGGTTGTGCCATTACCACCAACTTCTAGCTCAGAAATATTTCAGCACCGTGATGAAAACTTTCTCTTGAAACAGCTCCTTCCAGTACTTTCTCTCTGTAGGTCCTTCCAGCCACCATAGCCTCTGCCTCAATGGGCTTCCCATTCTGAATATCTCCCCAGAGATCCATCATGCCATGTTGTCTGCCTGGCTTCTTTTGCTTAGCTGGTGTTTCCGAGGTTTTCCCCATTCCGGCATGGACCCACGCACAATTCATTCCCTTTTATGCTAGTGATGTCCTACTTAGGGGCAGACCCCCCCTTTTTTTAAAAATTGATTGATTGATTTGTTTGTTTGTTTGTTTTTATTTACCCATATGAAAACATTTGGGACTTTTTGGCTATTTTGAATTGTGCATTGATTGTGCGCAGGTACCTGTTGAGAGTTTTTTTTTCTTTTTTTTGAGTATACCTCAGACTAGAGTTGCTGGGTCAGATGGTAAGTCTGTATATAATTTTTTTTTAAAAAAATGTCAAATTATTTCCCAGAGTGACTGAAACATTTTATGCTGAATCGGAAGTAAAGAAAGATTTAAATTTCCCCACACCTGACAACTGTTATTTATTAGCTTTTAGCTACAGTCATCCTCTGAGGAATGTGCAGTTTCTTGTGGTTTTGATTTACCTCTCCCTGAAAACTAATGGCCAGTATTTTATTTGCTTGTTGATAATTTGTATTTATTATTTGGGGAAATATTTATTTGAGACTTTTGTCCATTTTAAAATTTGTGGGTTTTTTATGTAGTTACATTGTAAAAGTTGTGTGTGTGTGTGTGTGTGTGTGTGTGGTGTGAAGCATTGCTTACATTCTTTCTCTCTCCTTTTAATTTTGAAGTAGGAGCTCACTAAGTTGTCCAGGCTGTCCTTGAATTTGTGTTCCTCCTGCCTCAGCCTCCCCAGTAGCCTGGTTACAGGCCAGCTGTTGCACCAGGCCTGGTATGAGAGTTCTTTAAATAGTCTGGATGCCAGGCCTTTAACAGATATGATTGGTATGTATTTTCTTTCAATCTGTGAGTCATTCTAATTATTTTAGATAGACTTAAAATCATCCTTATTTTATCAACAGACTCACTCTATTGCATTCTGATATTCTTTGTTCTTTGTTTAATTTAACTGTATCTGTCTATTCTTTGAGAATTTCATACATGTGTACATTGCATTCCCATCATAGCTGCACATTCTGGTGGACGAACTGGCTAGGGCCAGCCACAAATGCATGAAAACTAAAGTTATCATTTCCTCCTTTAAAAAATTTTTTATGTGTGCTGATGTTTTGCCTGCATGTGTCTGTGTGAAGGTGCCAAATACCCTGGAACTGGAGTTATAGACAGTTGTGAGCTGCCACGTGGGTGCTCGGAATTGAACCCGGGTCCTCCAGAAGAGCAGCCAGCATCTTACCCACTAAGGCCCCTGTAATTCCCTCTTTCTTAATCCTAGTAAATGCAGGAAACAACTTGCTCACGGGAACCTGTTTTGGAATGCATAAGTGGAAAAAGAAAAAAAAGGAGGAGATTCATAATTGCTTTTCTAGAACAAATGTCCAGTTTTGTGTTTTTTTTTTTTTAAAGGGGGGGAGATTTGCGAGAGTTGGTGGCTCATACCTTCAATCCCAGCACTCAGAGAGTGGTGGTGGTCTTTCTCTAAAGCGGGAGTTCTAGTGGTTGGTTCCTGGGAGCCCATAGAAGGAACCGATGCTTAGCGTAGTTTTAAAATTCTAAAATTCAGAGACGGAAGCTGATTGGCCCAGCTGAGGTCACAAGCTCCCTGGAGTTGGGGCGAGGCTTCTTGGTTTGAGCCCCCCAACCCCCCGCGTGGCTTTATTTAGAGTGCTGCAATTCCGGCAAAGAAGAAGAGTCCTTCCGAGTAAAAGTGTTCTAAACAGCAACTATTGGTGTCCCCCATCTACGCCTCTGCAGGAGACACTGGAAGCTTCTGGGTCCTTGTTTCCACCCGCTCATGGTGGGGAGAGAGCTCTCTGAGCTCAAGTCCAACGTGGCTCAGGCCCCCTCGTTCCATCCCCTTTGTCCTGGTTCTGTTCTGAGGCAAAATTCTGTTCCACTGTTTATAGGCGATCCGTGGACAAAATCTTGACTGTGGGCAGCGTTGGTCAAGCAAGGCTTAATGGAGGTGAGAGCAGGGGGAAGAACAAGGGATGTGCGTATGGAGGGGGCGGTGCTGGAGGAAGTACAGATTTCTTACCTGATCCCTGCTTTCCCCCCCAACCCAGTTTACCCAAGAACAGCAAGCCTGTCATCCACAAGGGGCTGAGGAAATGAGACACTGGAAAGGTAAGGTCTGACAGGCGCTAGTCGGTCGAAACATCCGTCCATTGTCCCTTTAGTGCTCAATCTTACTGGCGCCCTGTAGGTCTGTACTCCGCTGGGAGTGGATGGTGCCAAAGTAGCCAGAACTCTGGTTCTGTGTGAGGAAGCCTTCTAATCGGAAATGAAATAGCAGAGATAATGAAGAGTCAAGGTTTATTTGGTGCCTGGCCCCCCTGTTCTGGTCCGTGACTGGTTGGCTTGTTGTTTGGGACCTGTGGTAAGGCCGCACACCACGGTAGGAACTCCTAGCTAGTAGCAAACACTCACATCGCAGGGAACACTCAAGGTAAAGGAGGAATTGGAGTCCCACAGCCCTTTTCAAGGCTACGCCAGTCCCTCCAGGACCCAAGCTTTGTGTCTAGCTGAGGACTTAGCCTTTATCATGGGCTTTTGGGGGTAGAGAGGCATTCCAGATTCAGAGGAAAGCAGGGGGAGGAGGGCAGCGGAAAGAAGTGTCTCCACCTTGCGATGTTAAGCTGCAAGAGAGTCTCTGCTCCTGTAACCAGCCCCAGCATCTTCCTAGGATCATTAAAGTTGGACCGCCTTGGATCTTGTCTGTTCATGCTCCAATTCTTCAACCTCCCTTCCCCTCACCCACCCATGGCTCTCCTCCAGGCTGTTGTTCAAGCTCATTGTAATCCTCTTCAGCACAGATAGGGAGCCCTGAAGCTTGCCTTTACTCACTGAGGGTGGGTCAGCAATACGGGTCAAGCTGGGAAAGCCATTCGCCAGGTATCCTGGCACCTGAAAAGGGAACTGGGAAGGGCAGGAGGCTCACAGGAAGGAGGATGGGGGCACAGGTCTGCCCATGCCCCTCCCAAGACAACAGTACTGCTTTGGGTCCCACTTTAGATCTGCTCAGCTGCTTGACAAGGATGGAAGGAAAGGCTTCTGTCCTGGACCAGAGATCTAGCTGTGATTCTTGTCAACACTTGATTGGGGGCAGAGAATGGGTTTTCCCCCAAGGACTGTGCTTAGTGTGTCTGTGTACCAGGGGTAGAAGAACAGACTCAGACCTATCCATTTTGTAGACAGAGACTATTCTTTCGTTTCCCAACTGCTCAGACCCGAAACTATATTAATTACAACACTGCTTGACCTATTAGCTCGGGCTTCTTATTAACTAACCCATATCTTAACCCATTTCTGCTAATCTTCGTATTGCCACAAGGCTGTGGCTTACTGAAAAGTTTCCAGGTCCTTCTCCTTCGGCAGCTACATGGTATCTCTCTGACTCCGCCTACTCTCTCTGTATCTCTTTCAGCCTGGCTATATTCTGCCCTGCTACAGACTGACACAACTTCTTTATTAACCAATGGTAAAAGATAAAACATATTCATAGCATACAGAGGGGAATCTCACATCACTTCCAGGTTCCAGGGCACCAAGTAGGTTTTAAGGGTGAACAAGTATTCCCTGTCTAAAATATTGTGGAGAGAAATGATAGATACAGTAATGGTGGTGGGAAAAGATTATCACCAGAGGCAAGCACAACACTGCCTTGCTGTGTGCCTTTGGACAAGTTACTTTGCCCCTCTGTGCTTTAGTCTCCTCATTTGTGAAATGGCTTGTACAAAAGGACTTACTTGTCCGAACTGTTTGCGGGAGTCATTGAGTTAATATGGGGGTTCAGAACAGTACCTGGCACTAAGTGAGCAGTGAGTTGTTTGGTAATATTGCTGTCCCCAAACCTGTTATCTGTGGTATCTTGGGAAGCTCTGCAAAGCTGAAGTTACTGAATGCAGATGGAGTTTGTGGTGTTAGAGCTTCAGAACCAGAACAAATGATGAGGTGGAAGGATACAGGTGACAACATGGGCCAGTGTGAGCTCAAGGCTGGATTCAGGGCAAATGGCTATAACTGGCAGGGACGGGCCAGCTAGGCGTCCTTGTGCTACTGGCTTTGGGGGAGGGGCCAGGAGTTGACCTGAGGTCCTGGAGCCAGCAGCCATTGGATGCTGCAGAAGGCAAGAGAACTGTAGGTGGAGGACACAGAGCCTGGGTAAGGTGGCCTCAGAAAAAGTAACACTGGCTGGGGCCCAAGTTAGGGTTGGAAGAAAAAGCTGGAATGAGATGAAGTCTATTCTTGGCATTTCTGTCCCAAAGAGCAAGTTTCCTCTTACCTGGTGCCCAGGATCTTCCCACTGAGGGTGCTGGCAAGAGCCCTTCACCCTTGCCCCCAGCCTTGCCCTCCAGCCTT
>LOEQ01001960.1:105730-115897 GCA_001685075.1 Bramus lutescens | reverse complement strand
GGAATTCTGGGACTTGTAGTCCCCGCCGCGCCGGGCCGCGGTTGGGTTGGGTGCACGTGGGTATAACTGTAGAAACGAGTCCCAGAATGCAGCGCTCCCCTTGGAGCCTCCCTGCTTGGCTAACTCGTGCTTTATGCCGCGGAGATCCTATGCGTTGTCTCCGGGGTTCCTTGGGACAGTGTCCGTCGCAGAAGGAGAGCCCAGGCCAAACCCTGGCCCTTTTCTTTGTTAATTATTTTTCCCTGCATCTGGTAGCCTTGTGGAGAGAATGCTTAGTCTTGAACCATCCTGCACATACTTTGTTCTAATGCAACGTTTAGCGTGGAGCATTTAGAGTGGATTCAGCGTATGGAAGCCTAGGGTGAAGTGTACAGCCTTACATAAGTATGGGAACTAAGTAGAGACATATATATCCTTTAATAAGAAAATACAGAGAACTGTACTGGTATTTCGTGGGCTGTTTGGTTTGCCCAAGAATTAGGGTTTCTTTTTCTTTTCTTTCTTTTTTTTTTTTAAGTGAATTGAGAAGAACAGCTAAATGGAATTTGGGGTTGAAATAGTCTCATGCCCGAACCTGAAATGAACCCCCAAAGGTGAACAAAGGGAAAGTGTGATGTCTTCCGCTATTATGTAAGTGCAAAGCAAATGAGGCTATTGTTTGCTCCTTAGCTGCCAGATTGTAAAGACTTTACCTCTTGACTGTTACAGGTCTCTGAGTTTGTGGACTTAAAGCCACCACATCCTTGTGAAAGGAGACTGCTCATTCCTGACTGCCCACACCGAAATAATCACAGAGACTTTAATAATCACAACATTGTACTCAGGAGTATTTCTAGCTAGCTCTTACATCTTAAATTAACCCATTTCCATTAATCTATCAGTTGCCACGAAGCTATGGCTTACTGGGTAAGGTTCTGTTCTGGCGTCTGTCTCCTTTGACAGCTATATGGCACCTCTCGGACTCCACCTACTCTCTCTCTCTATCTCTTCCAGCCTGACTATATTCTGCCCTGCCATAGACCAAAGCAGCTTTATTCATTAACCAATAAAAGCAACACAAGTACGGAAGGACATCCCACATCACATTCTTTGCCGATTCTTTTTAGTGATCACTCCCAAATCTAATGTAGGGGCTATAAGATTGGCTCAAAGGTGACCAATTATTTTTGTATGGTGAATCAGTTATTATGAAACTATTGATAATAGTTAACAGAGGGGTCTTTTAATGACCAAATGATATACATCTTGCAGACAAGTTTTAAGATTTAGAAATCATTTAACATGGTTACTTAACATGGTTAAGACAGTCCTAAACTTGCATATGTATTTCACAATGTTTGTAAAATTGTGTTATTTTAAGTTATGTTTATGTGTGTGGGTATGTGTGCATGTGTGCAGATGCCATGGAGATCAGAAGAGGGCATGGGATTCTTTAGAACTTGAGTTACAGGCGGTTGTGAGCTGCCCAACATGAGCGCTGGGAATGGAACTCAGGCCCTCTGCAAGAGCAGTAAGCACTCTTTATCGCTGAGCTGTCTCTCCAGCCCTTCCAGGATGGCTTTTAAAATAAAGTCTGAGAGACTGGTTAGTGTGTGATGCTTTGAGGAAACAATTTATGTCTCTCCTGTTTTGGTTATATTGGCAAAATCTCTCAGAAAATTCTTGTAATGTGTGTGTATGGAATTTTTTTCCAAAAAGTATTTAATCCTGGGATTTGCTCTTGACAAATCATAAGGCCAAAAAATGCATGAGATCTATAACTGTCTTCAAAATTTAAAGAAAGTATTAATCTGCATTTCTTCTATTTTCATTTGTTCCATCGTATCCTGAAGGACAAATGCTCTTTCCACACAATTCCTTCATCCAGTCCACAAACACAAAGCCCTAGGCAGTATCGAGCCTGCACTGTCCACTCTAGTTTTGGGGACCTTGCTTTTTGGCCCTTGGCTAGGTCCTAATTTTTCTTTTGGATTTTGCTATACATTAAAACACTTAAAATATTTTATCAATTTTTTTTCTCTTTTGTATCAGAAAGGATTTTTTGTGGGGGCGGGGAGGGGGAGGTAGTTGCTTTAATCAGGGTTCTAGAGTAACAGAATTTACAGAGTGAATCTCAAGAGAATTTATTAGCTGTGGTCCAGCTAATCCAACAATGGCTGTCTGTGTGCAGAAGGTCCCAGAATCTAGTAACTGCTCAGTCACTGAGGCTGGAAGTCTCAGCTGGTCTTTGGCATCTACCGGAGTCCTGAAGAAGTAGGCGCTAATGATGGTGAAGGAATGGACTTTCTAGTGGGGCAAGAACAGCAGGTGAAGGCCAAAAAGTTTCCTTCTGTGTCCTTATAGAGACTTCCAGCAGAAGGCATGCCCAGATTAAATCTCCAGCCCAGAACTGTCTTACCACTTCAAAGATCCAGATTAGATGTGGATCTTCCCACTTCAAAGTAAGCAAAATCCCTTACAAATTAAGCAAAAATTCCTCATAGACGTGCCCCTCCACTTTGGATTTTAGTTAATTCCAGATGCAGTCAAGTTGACAACCAAGAGTAGCCATCCCAGTAATCTTTCTGCCACCGTGCCAAAGAGCAAAGCTCTCCCATCCTTTTCTGTACATTGAGGCTTCTTTCTCCATTCCTGGCTCTCAAAGGGGCCCTACTTGGTGCTTGATAGCATCTGATTTTTCTTCAAACTTACCATATCTCCTTTGTTGTTATCTTGAGCTACTGTAACTTACTTCCTCCTTCTTGTTTTTTAGTCTCATCTTAATCACCATCATGGGCAATCTTATAATTGTAGCTAATAATTAATAACCAGTAATCCTGCTGACACAGCAGCAAACCGCTGTCTGTCAGAAACCTGGTTCTTCCTGGCTTGTCAGTGTGCCTTCGATAAGCACTGACTCCAGGGACATCTAGACTTCGGGTTGTGCCAAGGTACATCCATATATCAGATGGAGGCTGTTTATTTGGCCTAGTTCTGTAGTTAGGCCAGGCAAGAGGAAACCAGCACTGGTTGATTTTTGTGCATTTGGTTCATGAAGCCACAGTAATTTTAGTCACCCTCGTTGAAGCCTTAGATACTTCTCATCTTTTTTCCTGTTTGGTAGTAGAAGGGAGATTCTGTGTTTTCAATACTTATTTTGTTACTGTGACCACATTTTTGAGAAAAGCAACTTGAGGAAGGAAGGTTTTTTTCTGGCTCATGGTTTGAGGACACAGTCTGGGATAGCTGTGGAGTGGCAGCAGGAGTGTGAGGTGGCTGGTTACATTTTATCTATAGGGAGGAGAGATGACTTGTCATTGTATCTATAGCGAGGAGAAATGGCTCGCAATTGTATCTATAGGGAGGAGAGATTACCCGCCATTGTATCTATAGCAAAGAGAGATGACTCGCCATTATATCTATAGGGAGGAGAGATGACTTGCCATTGTTTCTATAGGGAGAGATGGCTCGCCATTGTATCTATAGAGAGGAGAGATGATAGCCACTGCTGTGGTCACTTTTCTTCTTTTTTCTTTTTTTGCAGTTCATTCATGGACCCAGCCTATGGGAAATGCTGCCCACAATCATACTGGGTCTTCCTTCTTCTATTAAACCCTCTGAAAAATGTCCTCACAGAAATTCCACAGTGTGTCCCTTAGGTGATGTCAAACCCAGGGAAGCTAGCGAGAAGATAAATGACCATGGGCGGTATCTCTTTTTATCCTCTACAGTTATCCTCTCTTCCCAACCAATGTCTTGGGTCTGACCCAGTCTTTTTTTCTGGTAACCAGTGGTCCTGTGTGAGGCTTAGCCTGTGCTACATTGGTCTCTCACCAGTTGAATCATCTTGGCTTTTAGTATATGTGCTGCAGAAGCACGCACGAATCATCTTGGCTTTTAATATTTGCTTTCTTGCTCAAAAACATCGAGGGCTTCCAGGTGCTCAGTTAAGTATGGCCTCCTCAGAACAAGAACTCAGGAGAGTTCAGGAAAGGCAGATGAATCTGAGTTCAAGGCTAGCCTGGTCTATAGAGTGAGTGTCAGGACAGCTGGGGCTACACAGAGAAACCCTGTTTCGAAAACAAAACAAAGTGATTGAAAGGTGCCTAGTGTTATAGCATGGCTTTTGTAATTGAAGTCTGGCTCTTTCTCCCTGCCTGCCCTCAGAGAACATGACAATAAGGGGTCAGGACAATATTATAGTCCCCGAGACCCATTGCCAATGACCTACTTCCTCCAGAGGTTCCATAGGTTTTACAGCCTACCTAACAGTACCACTACCTGGGCACCAAGCATTTGTGATATGAACCTTTTGGGGGCATTTCATATTCAAACCATAATACAGTTATATGTAACACTTAATTTTGATTGAAGAATGTCTAGTCTGGAGAGATTGACATGTTGGTATGTGTAAGGGACTAGGGAAAGTCTGTTTGGGACAGAAAGTTGGAACTGTCACCAGGTTTGTTTGGGAGATAGGTTGGTGTTCTTTTGATTTTCTTTTTTTCCTGTCGTATGACCATTCCCTGGTATTAAGGCTTTATTTCTTCATGAAATAAAGTGAAATAATGAGCCAGGGGCTGGAGGGCTCAGTGATTAAGAGCACTGGCTGCTCTTACAAAGGACCTGGGTTTGGTTCCCAGCACCCACATAGTGTCTAATCACAGTTTGTAATTCCAGTTCCAGAGGATCTGACACCCTCTTTGGCTTCTGAGGGCATCAGGCACACACATGCACAGACATACATGCAGGTAAAACACGCATGCACATAAAAACAGAACAGTGCAGTGAGATTATTTTATTAGTACATTCTCCCTGTGGTCCAGTGTGTAAGCAAGCTAAAGCTAAAGGTGACAGGCAAGGACTTGGCTTGAGGGCCTGGGTTGGTATTAATCACTTCCTGCAGTTTGTTCTTACTGTGAAATTCAGGTTACAAGTACTCTTGAGAATTATTATTTTAAGAATGCATTTTTAAAAATGTGTCTTAGGAAGAAAAACACTGAAATGAATTTTAAATTGGATTGTGTGCTTTAGTGTCTGTCACAGGGCAGTTTTAGAGCCAAGGACTTATTTATTTATTTATTTTTTCTGGAGTGTCCATGATTCTGCAGAGTGCCTGTTACCTGAGGTTTGGATTGCTTTTCTTTTAATTAGAAACGAGTTATTGTCACTTAAAAAGTTGTTTTTGAAACTAGTGACTGTTTAGAATAAAACATAAGATGTTAAGAAAAAGACCCCTCCCCCTGGGCAGCACTACTTCTTGGTGTATGGTGTTTTTTGTTTTTCTTTTTTTTTTTCGGGGGGGTTGTTCTTTGTGGATTCTTTTCCTCGAGAGTGTCTAGCAAAGCTTTCCCTACCTGTGCTTGTATCTGCGAGGCTTGCAGAGCAGGGAGCCATGTAGCCTGACAGGGACGGCACTGTCTCTTCTAGAGGGCTCTGGCTCTTCCCTGGTGAGGGAGCCTTACCTTAGGTGTGGACTGATGGAAGGTCCCCTCTCTCCTCTCTACAACCTGAAGGCGGAGGTCAGCAAAGGAAAGAAAGCTGTAGCCTGGGGAGAACCATTGTGGTGGGTGCTCGGCCAAGGGCTCTGTTGGTTTCAGAGGCTGGGCCTGCCTGAGGAATCTCGCCATGTGCCTGTGGGGGTTCTTTTGGTTGTGTGGTTGGTTGGCAAGCCTGGCTTTCTAGTTTTCCTATTGAGTCTAGTGCTATATTTGAAGCCCGAACCCAAACAAAATGAACACTTTTCTGTTTAAACTTGCCACAGTTGGTTTCCAATGCTGGCAACTAAGAACTCAGACATAGCCCTGTCTGACATTAACCTGACAGAGGCTCTGAAGAAGAGCGGTGGGCTCCTTTCAGTGGATCTGCCCACAGGTGCCACTTAGAGGTGACCAAAGACTGACCAAAGGGTTCATGTAATGTCACTTGTAGGTGGTGGGAGCCAGCATTGTGGTGTTCAAGACTCTGGATGTCACCTGGAGCCGTGTACTCCTGTCCCCAATGACGGCCAGCCACTTTTGTCTCTGAGAAAATCAGTTCAGAAGGTGGGACACGCAGAAGCTGGCCCTTAATTCCTTGTGCATGTTCTGATTTGAGAATTCTAACTGGAAATATTTGCGGGTTTTTCTTGGGTGGTGTATTTTGTTTAGCCAGAAATAATCTGATAGTTCTAAAGTGTTCCTGGTCAACTTTATTGAGGTTATAATTTGCATATTATGAAATTATAGCCATGTAAGTATATAGTTGGGTAGACTGGTAAACAAAGACCCTGGCAGAGCAACTAGTAAACCAAGATACAGAACATATTCATCACTCCAAGAGCCTCTCTATGGCGCGCCCACCAGTCAGCGCTTCACCTAGACCCCATGTCAGATACTTGGCCCT
Organism: Bramus lutescens; assembly: GCA_001685075.1. Classification (NCBI taxonomy): domain Eukaryota; kingdom Metazoa; phylum Chordata; class Mammalia; order Rodentia; family Cricetidae; genus Bramus; species Bramus lutescens. The sequence goes on along the minus strand of LOEQ01001960.1, from coordinate 109,534 downwards.
TCAGATGTGTCTATGGTCTCCTTCATGTTGATGCTTCGTTATTTTTCTTTTCATGGACATATTACAGCATCACACACACTGAGTTAAAGGAAAGTGTCCATGCTGTGTGTACCGTGTGGGTCAAGATTGGTGCTTTTACTGCAGGGATAACTCTTCCGAAGGTTGCCCAGCAGGTTGCATTTCTGCAGCCCAGTGACACGCCACACCACGCCACTGTTTACTCTTGGATGTCTTGGTGTCTTCCCATTGCTTTGTTGAAGGCAGTCTGAGAAGTGGGAAAGGGCTTGGCAGGTGCCAACCCTCGAGTCAGACTGTCTGGACTCATGCTCTTGCTGTGCCACTTACTATTTGTAAGATTGTGGGCGAGTTACCCCACTCTTCGTGCTCAGAGATTTCCTGTTTAGAAACTGCCTTCCCATCCAGGTGGTAGTGATGCATGTCTTTAAGCCCAGCAGTCGGGAGGCAGAGGCAGGAGGATCTCTGTGAGTGCAAGACTAACCTTTTGTACAGAGTGAGTTCCAGAACTGAGTTCAAGACTAGCCTTGTGTACAGAGTGAGTTCCAGAACAACCAAAGCTACAGAAATAAACCCGTCTTAAAAACCTAAAAAACATGCCGTCTCTGGGGGCATGGTGCTGTTGTCGCCAGGTGTGTTCACCAGGTGCGTTCACTAGGTGTGAATATCGAGTCCCTACTCTGCACAAGGCCCAGGTCTTCATTTGTCTGGAAGTTTTCATTCTGATGTGGGTGAGGGGCAGATAGTAAGCAGGTCTGTTTTGTGGCGCTAAGTTCTGTAGAGAACAATAAAGCAAAGGAAGCATGTGTGGGGGGTGAGGGCAGTGGGAAGAGAGGGACACTGCACACAGGCTCTCCGTGTGTGGCAGGTCTGACCTGAGGAACAGCAGGGAGACTGGGAGGCAGGGAGAAGAGATGAGAGAAACCTTCCCGAGGAACCCATGAGCTGTATGCACCCCCTGAGGTGCTTCTGTGGTTGTTGACTCCTGATGTTGGCCTCCTCGGTAGGCGTGGCATCAGAGAAACCAAGGAGGAAAAGAGACATTCTGTTATTTGGGCGACTGATATGTCAGTCAGCTGTCCCCAGACCCTATTGTAACAGACAAGGTCCCCTGGAGCCTGCTTCTCCAGAGAATGTGCAGGGGACAGAGGGAGTGGGCAGGTGAGGGATGAATGGCAGCTGCTGGGTTAGTGGCTGTCCAGGGCATTTGGGACCGGGAGGAGGCGCACAGCTAGACTTCCTAGCAGGGTGGGAAGGGGAGGAGTTGCCCTGTCAGCTTGGCCTTTGGGGTTTCATTGGGAAAACAGTTCATGAGTGGGTGGGCTTGGGAGGAAAGAGGGAGCGGGCAGACCTGTGGCAGCCAGGTGGAGGTGCGGGGAGCCGAGTGCAGGAGAAGGTGAGGTTGCAGAGTGGGACCTGTGGATTGCCCGAGTGGACAGGAAGCAAAAGAGGGGAGGGGAGACAGGACACTGGGAAGGATATAAAGGGACTGGGGGGGGCTAAGGTCTCTTACCCCTTGTTCTACACTCCCACTCAGAGTAGATCCTGCTGCACCCACATTTCACAGGTGAGGAAGCTAGAGTACAGGAAAGGTAACCTCAAGGTCATGAAGCTTTTCTACAGTGGCTTGAGATTTAGCTGGGCCTTTTGGCTCCAGGTCGGACTGCTCCACACTGCAGATGGATGGGCCCCAGCATGCATGCTTGTTTTAGCTGGGCCTTCCGGCTCCAGGGTTCGGGTGCTCCACACTGCAAGTTGACGGGCCCCAGCATCGCCTGCTTGCTTTTCAGTTGTGCCTCTGAGGGAGCATGCTGTCCTGGCCCTTAACTGGCCAGGTCAGAGCCTGTTGGCACTGCCTCCTGTACCTCAGATTCTTCCTCTTGGAGTGACTTAGTGGGTAGGGTGCCCGAGGACTTGCAGCTTGCACCTCTACACCCCTTCCTTGGCAAGGTCACTTGAAGTGGCAACATGAACTTAACCCTGCTGGAGAACTGTGGCCCAGAAAAGTACTCTGTACTCTCTTATTTGCGGTGAAAACAGTCTCAGTTGCTGGGATTTCATCTTAAATGGGTGTATGTGGAAATACTCTTGCGAGTTTTAGAATATAGGTGATACCTAACAGCAGTGCAGAAAAAAGCCAGAAAAATGTGACTTTCCTTAGAGCCACTCAGTGGCTTTTATAATTAAGTTAGCCTCACCCCCACTTTTCATCTTAGGTCCTGGTTAAGTGTTTATCTTTAACATCTCTAAGATGCCATTCCCCAAACTATTCCATAGACTTCTTGTCCTGAGCAATTAAATGGGACAGGGTGGTTGTCCGTCAGTCCAGGGGTATTGTACTAATGGCCTTAAGGATCCATCCCCTTGTTATCCCCTCTGACTTGTCTTTCTGGCCATTCCAGGTCCAGGCCAGGGCTCTTCTGGATCACGATAGGGGGAGGTGGAGCTGCTGTGGAGTGTGGGCAGTGGAGCTGGCGTGGGCAGTGGAGCTGGCGTGGGCAGTGGAGCTGGCGTGGGCAGTGGAGCTGGTGTGTGATGTGGGCAGGGGAGCTGGCGTGCGGTGTGGGCCGTGCTCTGCCAATGTGTGTTGCATACCAGCTCACTGATGCCTCCAGGAGCCTACGGAGAGGATCCTGCCAATCTGGCTCAACAGATGGGGGCACCGAGGTACTGTGAGTTAGGTTGGTGATATATGAGGTGTCTCAGCTGGGATCCAGCAGAGTTGGGACTCTGGCCTGGAGTGTACCAGACCTGACATTCTTTCCTCTAAACCTGGCTCCTGCAACATTATCAAGATTGAAGGGTACTTTGTCTCTGAATGACCCCATGGAATGCTGTTCTCAATGGTAGGCAGGGTGAGGAGACAGAATCTGGAGTCCTTTGTACCTTGGCACATTGGGAGCACAGCCAGCTATTATGTCCTGAAGTGACTGGATCCTTTGAGATGGCAGTGGCGTGTGCAGACACTGGGTGCTGGGTGGCACGCCTCCTCTTGGGGTGGCTTTACCAGCCTCTTCCCTGGGTTCTGTGAGAGCTAGGGGGAAGGCGCCCGCCAACTGGATGCTTGGCTGAATTTAATTTTGGATCTGGTACTCTGCAAATGCCGCGTCACACCCCACAGCGACTGCTTGTCAGTATTCCTTCTGTAGCTCCCTCCTTGGCTTTTTGTCCAGTAGCGAGTGTGCATTGGACAGACCAATGAAGTTAACACTTTCCTCCCTTGCCTGGTTTGCCTGCCCTGGGTCTTGACCCTTCTCCACAGGGCGCTGGGTCAGTCTCCTCTGCAGAATCCTGGTCAGTGGAGAGGCGTTGGCTGCTGGCAATTGATGGCTGAGTTGAGGTTCTGAGTGTTAAAATCCACTCTCCCATTTTCATTCATCGACTGAGTGAGACCCTGCTTCCCTGGGTGTCAGACCCTGCTCCTCTGGGCCTATAGGCTACTTGAGTGTTACATGGATAGCAAGCTGGGGTTGGTTTGACTCCGATGGGAGAAGGTTTAAAAGCTGCTGCCCCTCTGACTTGTAGCCAGCACCTAGTTGTCACCTACCATGCCCCAGGCATTGCTCTCTAAGCATCTTAATTGTTGCAGCGTCCTTGTAAGATGGGCACCACTATCCATTTAGTAGAAGAAGAAATGTCCACTTCTGGCAATGAAGGCCATGCAGTGCGGAACTGACTATAACCTGGCTTTTGGGGTCTCCTACCCAGTTTTACAGCGTGAGAAAGCTTTTCACAGCCCTTCCTTCTTTCCTTCCTTCCTTCCTTCCTTCCTTCCTTCCTTCCTTCCTT
>LOEQ01001960.1:66100-85705 GCA_001685075.1 Bramus lutescens | reverse complement strand
CCTTTGGAAGAGCAGGCAGTGCTCTTAAGCTCTGAGCCATCTCTCCAGCCCCCATGTTATCAGCTTCTTTACATTGACGCCTGGATGGCAGAGCCTGGGAAAGGCAGAGCCTGGGGAAGCCTGTCCTTTGGAGAGGGTCTCACTAGCTACAGGCACAGGACCAGAGCAAGGCAGCTATTCTGAGTGTCTTTACCCACCCAGCACACATGCCACTCGAAATCTCTTCTCATATTGCTGAGAATTTAGTGAAAATGGAAAAACAAGGCTACTTAAATCACATTCAGACAAGTCACATGTTACCTATGATGGTACCAAAAGACTGTTCAATGTTTTTCTTAGCTATCTATATTGTTTTGCCCTGATCTTAATAAGTAACTTTTTCTTCAATCACATGACAAACCACTTGTCTTTTCTCCTTTTTTCAATCGTTCCCCGTTCCCACTCTGGGTCATTTTATCATTTCATGAGTGGGCTGCATTTCATCTTTAAACAGAGGGACTGAGATGATTTTTGTTTCTTGCTGTGCTGCTTCATTTGTTACAGCTCAGTTGGAGGAGCAGAGACAGAGCGAAAAGGAAAGCAATGCCACAGTTCCTATCTCAGCAGAGATATAACTAACTGTCGTCAGAAGAGGGGTTCCTAAGACAGCCACCAGCTGTCTTCTGGCCAGTGGTTTGCAGGTTTATGAGGCTAAGTACCTTGCGTCAGGGAACTGATAAATTCTCACACTCATGTAGCATTCTGTGCTATAATTTTTTTCAGTATTACTTGGTATGATACTAATGGACTATGAAAAAGCCAGTTTAAAAGCTGGCAGCAGTTCAGGTGAAGCTTTTGAGTTTGATTCTTGGCCTTTTAAGAACTTTGTTTATATACCATGAAGTTGCTACATTTTAAGTGGATAATTCAGTATGTTTCTAGTGTCAACCAAGTTGGATAAGCTGTCACTACAGTCCAGTGATGGGCATTCCATCATCCCAGCCAGTCACTCCCAGCCCCAGGCAACTATTTTTCTACTTTATGGGATTCGCCTTGATGGCTTCTTGTCTAAATGGCCTTCTGAGTTTCACTCCTTACAGTTAGCGTGATGTTTCTGAGGCTCATCTGTACCGATATTTTGTTTCTTTTAGCTGCTGCATTATTTTTCCATTGTGTGGTCTTAGGTAAGTTTTATTTCTAGGGAATTCTTACCTGGTGCTGCTATTCAGGAGAACTACAGTTTTTAAATGAATTACAAGCTTGGAGCTAAGATAGGAATGCTCAGTCCCTTTCTCTTTGAACCCCTGGTTGATATCCACTGCATTTACATAGGAGAAGGAAGACTTGGGGTTTGTAGTTTCAATAACTTAATACCGTCCAGCATGGTATCCTAGCATGATAGCTGCTGGAATTTCTGTCAGAGCTCTGCACCGACAATCAGCCTTTGTCTAGGCCACGGATCAGTGTTCATGAATAAATTCACTAAAATAGAGAGTTGTCTATGCTCTTTATGTTATTATATAAATTAAAATTATTACCCAAGAACGTTAATACATCTTTATATATGTGATTTGTTAAAATATATACACATTTTGTAGCCAAGTCACACTTGAAGCTCCTGCCCCTGCCTGCTCCATGTGGAATGCTCCCCTCAGGCCTGTCAGAAGATGTGGGACTCTTGAGTTGCAGAAGGCTGCTCTGCTTCGAAATCCAGGCCTCCAGCTCAGGTTGCCCAGCAGGCTTAGAATGGGGCCCCAGGAACCAGGGAGCTGTTCTCCCTTTCCCCAGAGACTTTTTTAAGCCTTGCATCTGGATCAGTTTTGTTCCGGAAGCTTGGACATGAGTTGATGTTTACCTTTATTTGCTTAATGTTTTCTGGCATAACTGACTACTGACAAGTTCCTCCTTAGCCTATGCCTGGGCAGGAGAATTTAACGGAGAGTTAGGAATAATTAGTGTTTTTTAAGGGTTCTTAGGAATGCTTTATTTCTTGACATGTTTTACTTAGAATCATCTCTAGTAACTTCTAGTGAGACAAGTTTATCAAGTAACTAATATATTTAATTCTTACTGGTTGTTGATAAGATAGTTGCATTCCTTACTGTTAAATTCTTTATTAAGATATTAAGATAGTTATGAAATTGCTTATGCTTGAAAAAGCAAAACCTTTAAAATGTTTTAAAATCCCGGGTGAGTAGATGTCTGGCTTATACCAAAACCTGCTATGGAAAGTACCTGCTACCCAAACTTAGTGTCTTCAATAACGTAAAACTGCTTTTTCAATTTGTAGCATGTATAGGAAATATGAGTCCACAAGAATAAAGACTGACGAAGAAGCCTTCTCCAGTAAGCGGTGTCTGGAGTGGTTTTATGAGTACGCAGGTACGTAATGACCTGTGATGTGTAAAGCCGATCCTTAGGAAAATGAGAAGCGTTTTAGAAGAGATTGCAGAACTCTAGAACATGGACTTTTCAAATTGTGTGTGCGTGTGTCTGTGTGTGTGAGAGAGACTTTGTGCGGGGGCATGGGCATAGAGGCAGAACAGAAGCAAGGGATGTAGTTGAAGCCAATCACCAAATATCCTATTTATAGCCAGCAGCTAAGCTCAAGAATTCAGAACTTGAGATAGGAACTGAAAAGATGAAGTACACTTGGGAGCAACCCTTCGGCTTGCTACGAAACCTAGTTAGAATACTGATAATGGGGTGCTTACTTGGTTTAAGCATTGAAGTTAAAGTAAGCTTTGCTGTTTTGAATTTGGGATTTCCTTACATCGAGTGCCTCTGTTCTGAAAGATCACCTGACAGAAACTGTTTGCACTCTTGTGTAAAATGTCTTCGAATTGTGCTGCCTCTTTGCAGTTTACGTCACTGGTTGAACAGCTCGGTGGCAACCTTGGCCTTGTGGTCACTGTCTGGTGCTGAAGGAGGGGAGGAAGAAGGCCAGACAAAGTTCCAGCTGTATGGTTTTCGGCCTTTCAACTTTCTCACCCTGTTTTAGTCCTTTCCAACGTGACTGGTGAACTTTAGCACGATCCCCTCGACCGTCTCAGGAGCCCTCACTGTTTTCCTGTTATGGGTCTTGGTTCCAGAAATGTGTCTCTGGTTGTCTTACTTAGAAGTAAGCAGAGCAGCTCATGTATGCCATGTTCTGACATTATCCCCTTCCTGCCTGCTGCTTAAAAAATCTCAATTGCCATCAGGATGCAAGGCCTGGCTCCGCTGTCATCTGCTGGAATGTTCTTCTCTTTCCCCTCTGATAGTAAATGTTCTTTTAACTTCTTACCATATTTACTGACCATGAAATCTGGGTTGGGGGCTCCTGAATTATGTTAACAACCTTACTGTCTTCCACAGGACTTTGGTCATAACTTACTTTGTCCAACTTTGAGTATACAATTTAGGATCTGTGTTTTTCCTTTGCTCTCATGAGAGTCTTGTTCCTCTCATCACAGAGACAGGCCTCGGGAAACCAGACTCTCCTGGGCTTCGCAAACATGCCCTGAGAGAAGAGCATGTTTCTTTCGGGTGTGAACCCGCACAGGGCAGGTTGAAAGGATACAGCCCCCTACTCTTAGTGTTCACTCGTGTAGAGCCTTCGTGAAGTACCTCTGTACTTGTAGTGAGTTCTCCTTTTCTAGGTCCAGCTGGATTTTGTGTGCAGCGCATGGACACTGGGGCAAACACGCCATGGTGTTGGAGTGTACCTGTTTTCTAGCTTCCTTAGAACATGAATCTTTGGAGACAAGTTTAATTTAATGTGAAAGTGGTTACAGTTTCCATGGGCTCAGAAAAGGTTTGAGTAGATGAAGAGGTATTCTACATTCCCTTTTTGTTTGCTTGTTTGTATTTGTTGGGTTTTTTTTGTTTATTTGTTTTGGAGACAGGGTGTCTCTGTGTAACAGCCTTGGCTGTCTTGGTACTCTCTCTGTAGACCTGGTTGGCCTTGAACTCACATGCCTGCCTCTGCCTCCCAACTGCTGGGACCCAAGGTGTGCACCACCATCGCCTGGCTTGTGTTCTGCATTCTTATTACAGTAGGAAGATCTTTTGATTGCCTATATTGATTCACATTTATTTCTATGAAAATATGTTATAAAATTATGGAAGTTTAAACAAAACCTAGCAGAGTACAGAGTAGCACAGCTATTTTGATGTGTGTGTGTGTGTGTGTGTGTGTGTGTGTGTGTGTACTTTTGTTTAAAAACAAATGAGTCTGGCTTTTGTTTTGTTTTTTAAGAGGGCAAGATGGAATTGCCTTCTTGTTTGCTTTTCTTTGACTGTAGAAGGTGACATTTTGGAAATAAAAATAAAGCTGCTTTATTTAGGTTCCTTGGGGTCCTTGATGGGTTAGTATGGTCACTCATCCTTGCATAGTTTGTGTGGATGAGTTTATGTGTGTATTTAAGTCCCTTAGCCCCCTCTCCCCATTGTTAGCCTTCTCTTCTTGGGTGCCTTATCAGTTGGACTGGGAATGACCGAGAGTCCCAATTGGCACCATGTTCACTTTCACTGTCTCAGACACTGAACTGGAAGTGCAGGTTGGGCACAGGCTGTGAGAGGCACCTGGTGACCTTTGGTATGCGCTGTGGGATGTCTGTAGGGGAAGCCAGGAGGCTCCACGAGAATGACCTAAGAGCAGATATGCTGTTTTGAGCTGAGGACAAATGCTGACTCCCTGCCTTTGAGGCATGGTAGGGCCTCAGGTAGAGCGGTTCACAGGGGTGACCTCTGGTCCTTTCCAGAGCCCCCATTCCACTCACAGCCCAAAGCCAGTGTGGTTTACCACACGCTGACGTGGAGTCTCTCACCTTTCCGAGTCAGTCACTGATTCCAGAAGTTGGATGAATAATCCCTGTTCTCTGGGACTTCTTCACTGTGTCTGGTTGTAGGTTTATTTCCTATCTAATTTGGAACCATTCTCTTCGTCAAAATAGGATTGGCCAAGGCAGAGGCAGTGTTTCATTTCAATTCCATCTGAAAATGGAAATGTTTACCTTTTCATTATTATGAAAATAGCCAATTTTACATCAACAATTGATGTAGGAAGGTCAGAGTCAGGCAGACACCATGACTCTCCTCTCCGAGGCAGACGCATGAAGCTCCGGCCCAAGATGGGCATGGGTTAGAATCTTCCTGGTAAGCCACCACTTCGTGGTGATACATAGATTATTAGACATGGTTTAATCAAGATATGAGAGTTAGCCAAGAAGAGGCTACATATAATGGGCCAGGCAATGTTTAAATGAATACAATTTGTGTGTTATTATTTCGGGTGTAAAGCTAGCCATGCAGGAGCCGGGCGGGACAAAAAGCAGGCCTGCTCCCCTTTTGCTACGAACAATCTATCGGGTGTCCTCTAAATTACAGTCAGTATGAAAATAAGAAGTCGGAGTAACGTGGGTTTTTGGTTTTGTTTTAAACAGGACTCCAGTATAGCTCACATATGTAGGTCATGTGATTTCTGTAGGCCATGACTGTAAGCCCTTAGGTTATTTTGAGTTAAGTTCTGTAGTATTTGTCCTTTGATCTGTGAAAGCAGGATTAGAGACCAGAAGAGATGGTCACATAAGACATGGGCATTTATAAAAATGCTAACATCTGGTTTTGGAAGAGAGGTTAAAAGCTACCAAAGAGACCCAAGGAGAGCTTCTTTTGCTGCAGTGGTATGTCCTGTATGGCCCTGAGAACTCCAGTGTGATGGTCTTGGGGTATCAGAAATAGTTAGGTATGTTTAGTTAGAGGTCCTGTTTAAAGGGGCAAGGGTCGGGGCATCACTTAGCTTTTTGACTTTCCTCCAAATCTTTCTTTCCCAGTGTATCTCCACCTCCTAGTGAGCCAGGGTTCGCATAGCTCCTTATTGGAGATACAGGTGCGTTTCTTGTCTTGTCTCCCTCAGACTCTACTTTCAGAGTACCCTGCCCGATCCAATGGTGTATTCTTGGTATAACCTTGCTTGATAAAAATTATTTATTACCTTACTCTAGAGATGAATTGATAGATTTATTCTAAAATTTCATCAAAATCCCTCTGTTAGGGTTTCTATTGGGGAGGAGCTTAAAACTTCCAGGTTACATTCTGTCACTGAGGGAAGTCAGGATAGGCACTCAAGGCAAGAACCTGGAGGCAGGAACTGATGCAGAGGCCATGGAGTATGGCTTGCTCAGCCTGCATTCTTACCGCACACAGGACCAGCTGTCCAGGAGTGGCACCACCCATAGTGAGCTAGGAGGAAATACAGAGAGATGTCTTAAACTCAGGGCCATTTGAGGGGTAATATGAAAACTAACACAGTAGAAGCTTCCTAAAATATATACGTACATGAAGGCACTCTAGATGAGGTTGCCAAATAATGGGGGAGTCAAAGTCTCATTGGCTATCTCATGTCACCAAATGAACCTTCCAGTCCAGTAATTAGATTACATCTGATTGAGTTGTTGGCCACAGGGGTCTCATGGAAATCCCCAAACAACCCAGGCTGTTGCAAAACTTTTAAGTTGCTCTCCACAAACTGATAGCAAGACCCCATTGCTCAAAACAACACCTAACATTGAACATGGAAAAGTCAAGCTGGTACCTACATAGAGCCTTCACTCCTTCATTCTAGCATCTTTGGTTCAGAAAGGTACTCTGCATGCCACCAAAACACCATCGAGTCACAAACCCTCTGACAGTGATGTTCTGCCTGAAAGACCCACGAGGGTAAAGATACACAAGGCCTGTGGGATTAACCAATTAGTATCTGATTTGACTTAAGGCCCACTCCGTGAGTCAGAATGCACCCAACACTGCTTAGTGTGACAGAGAACTTGAGACTAAACTCCTAGGGTAAAACCCAAGTACTATTGTTCTAAAAAAAAAAAAAAGGAACAATAAAATAGCTCCTAATGATATTCTGCTATACTCATAGCTTCTTGAAGCAGATGGGATCAAATGCAGAGACCACAGCCAGACAACGTACAGAAAGTAAGACACCTAGGACACCCAGTCCTAAACAGGAAGTCTATTAAATCTCTGGCCTTGGGTCTCAGGGAACCCTGAGGAAGAGGAGACAGACAGGGGGGTTGGAGACCATCAGAAAAACCAGGCCCTCTTAAATCAGCATGACGAAAGCCCATGTGAGCTCACAGAGACTGAAGTGTAGCATGCACAGGGCCTGCCTGGGTCTGCACCGCATCCTTTGTGTATGTGCTACAGCTTCCACTTAGTGTTTTTATGGGATTCCTGACTGCCAATGAGTGGGTCTCTATTTCTTGTGCCTTTTCTTGGGCTCTTTTACTTCTGTTTGTTTTGTACAATTCCAATATGTTAGTGTTTGTTTAATCATATATTTTATTATAGTGCTTTATTACAGTTTTTATTATTAAGACAGTTTTAAATTTAAATAGATTTTTACCATATTCTTCCCCTTCCCCAAGTCCTTCTAGATCCTCCCCCAACAACGTTTATGTTCTTTCTCAAAAATAAAAACCCCATACAACAATAAAATCTGTCAAAACCAAGAAAAATAAAATAAAACCACACCCAAAAGAAACAAAACGCCAAACTGTAACCAAATAAAAGCATCCAGGAAAAAAAGAGAGAAAAAAAGAAAGAAAGAAAAACCACAAAAACCTGTGGAGTCCATTATATATTGGTCCGTTACTCCTGAGCATGAGGCCTCTCGTGGAGTGGCTCATATACCCAGTGTCACTCTGGAGAAAACTGATTTTCCCTCTCCTAGCAGGTTTAAGTGACAGTTCAGTTGTTAACCTTTACCTTAGGGGATAGGTTTTCACACATTTATTCATTAAAGAAGATGTTCTATAGACTTGCCTCTAGGCCAGTCCTCTGGGGACATTTTCTCAGTTAGGATTCCTTTTTCCCAAATGACCCTGGCTGTGTCAAGTTGACATAAAAATTAGCGAGCACACTCCCAGTGAGCAATCTGCTCACAACTAGATTGAGAGTAGTGTTAAATGGCAGAGTGATGAGTATATTTTAAGTAATATGTATTAAGAAGCTATGTTTTATAATATTTAGAATATATTCTTGAGCATTATAATCTATATGGTGAAATCATAGTTTATAATACACAGGCATGTGCTTGTAGCTAATACAATGATCGTGTGTGCAAAGAGTTTGTAGAGTTGGGGTCATTTATGTCATCACTGCAAACTTTTTTTGTTGGGGGTTCTTTTTTGTTGGTCCTGGCTGTCCTGGAACTTGCTATCTAGACCAGAGTGGCCTTTAACTTAACATAGAGCCATCTGCCTCTGTCTCTCAAGTGCCCCAGCTTGTGCTACCACACCCAGCTACAAGCTCCTGTTGGAGGATTTGTGTAGTGTTCATTTCTAGTGTGGCTAGCAGGCTAGTAAGTTGAAAACCATCATTTTTTTGTAAAAATGTGGATGACAGTGTATGATTGGAGGTCCCAGAGGACCAGAGCAAGCAAGACACACACAGGGCAGGTGTATACGTTTAGTGGTTGGCATCAATGCAAGTTTTTAAAAGTCAATAGGAACTAGAGGAGAATGAAGCAACAGATCCCGAGAGTATCTGTAGACAGCAGAAAGGCAGCTGTTCCTCAGAGCAAACCTTGTAGCAAAATGGGAATAATAGATGTTTCCTTAGGTCATCTTCAGTCTTACAGCCCCTGTCTCCTTTGGCAAGAATAAAGTCGGGGTTACAAGGACAAAAACTGAGTTGCAGGTAAAGGGAGAAAAAGCCTTAGAATCGTCTGCATTGTACATTTGCACGCACACAGTGAGAAACCTAGAGGGATGGCCTAACTGGTAGGGAAACTCAGCTTCCAGTGTTTTACTGTGTATCTTTTATACCTGAGTATTTTATCATATAAGTGCATTAATGTGTAATTCCTATGGGCGTGCACACATGTAGACGTGCACTTGAGCCTGAGCTGCAGGTCTATCAGCACGGACTCCTAAATGGCTTCCCGTTTGATTTACAACACATGACGTAATTGTGCTCATTCTCGCTGCTCTTATTTATATTGCTTGGAGGTTTACTAGCCAGTGCTTTTATATATGAAAAAGAAATAAATATAAATATTGGAAAGGATAGGCAAGTCATTATCAGCAAAGGTGATAGTAAATTATGATATTTCTGGATGCCTGAAGAGAATTTTCTGAACCAAGGTAGAGTGTGATGTCAGTATGTATATATTCCATACATACACATTTTTGTGAAGGGCTTATTTGGGAAGGATACCTAGAGAAATGCTTTAATAAATGATGATGTCTAGGAAGTTGAGAGGGCAGAGAGTAAATCTGCTTTTTAAACTTTTTTTGTTTTCATGGTTAGATGATATTTGCACTATATATTAATGTATAACCCCATCTCCTCCCCAAATTGGCTAAAGTTTTGATTTCTCTCATGGTCAAGTTAAAATTAAGGAATACAGAAAAGAAAATAACATAAAAAAGATGACCCCAGGAGTCTTGACTGGGGACATCCTTGCAAATTCATGGGAGTTTTCCTTGCACCCCAGTCTACTCAGGAGATTTCTTTCCCAGGGAAATCCACGCAGCCCCCTTTGGGCCCTCCTAGCCTCTCTGGGGCTGTGGATTGTAGCACGGTTATGCTTTATTTTACATCTAATATCCACTTATGAATGAGTACATACCATTTTTGTCTTTCTGGGTCTGGGTTACCTCAGTCAGGGTTATTTTTTCTAGTTATATCTATTTGCCTTCAAATTTCCCGATATCATTGTTTTAAACAGCTGAGTAATACTCAGTAAATGTACCATATGTAAATACTGAGTAAATATACCATATTTTCTTTGTCCTTTCTTTGGCTGAGGGCCAGGTGTGTTGTTTCCAGGTTCTGGCTATTAATGAGTAAAGCTGCTATGAACACAACTGAGCAAGTGTCCTTGTGGTATAATTAAGCATCTTTTGGGTATATGCCCAAAATTGGTATAGCTGGGTCTAGGAGGACTCATAGGAGCTCACAGACCCCAGACCAACAGCTAAGATGCCCATGTGGGACCAACCCAGACTCTCTATATATGTGAGACAATTGTTTAGCTTGGTCTACTTAGAGGACTCCAACTGTGGAAGTGGGGTCTGTCCCTGAAGCTTTGGCAGGCTTTTGGGAACCTATTCCTCATACTGGGTTACCTTGCCCAGTCTTGTCCTACCCCAGCTTGTTATGCTCTGTTGACACCCATGGGAGGCCTGCCCCTTTCTGAACAGAAACAGAGGAGGAGTGGGCAGGGGGGGTGGTGTGAGGGGAGGGGAACTTCAGTCAGTATGTAAAATAAATGAGAAAGTTTAATTACAAAAATGAAAAAAAATCCCAGAAAAAGATGGCAGTTGACTATGGAGAGCAGAGCATCTGCTGTTCTTCAAACACAGAACATTGGTGAATAAAGAGAAGATGGCAGCACAGAGAACATGCTTTCCTTTGTTGAGACTGAGAGGAAGAGGCTGAGCTTAGGCAGGAAGTGACGGAGGACTTTGCAGCAGGTGCCTCCTTGGATGCTCAGGTTCATCCTTGGAGAGCAGCACTGTGTGCTTTTCCTGTGGCTTAGTCATTGCTCTGATGTTCTGCCTTGGCAGGTGCAGGGCTGAGGCACCACTGCCTCCTTTGCATCCCAAGCAGCATCGCCACAGTGCATGTCCTGTGACTTGTCTGATAAACGTTGCTTGATACAGACATAGGAAGATTATAGATTCTGCTGGACTCAGCGGCTTATTGGATCCAGGCGCAAAAGGAAATTCTGTGGTACTAAGAGTATTACTTCACTCTTTGAGTAAACTCTCTGAGGTTGTAGGAAGAATAAGTCTTGCTCTTGAGCTTTCGGGGAAGGAAAGATGGCTGGCACTTTTGAATGCAGCATCCTAAGTGGAGAAAACCATTCCCAGCATTGCATGGAGTCATGGTGGACATGGTTAATGTGGCCTGCAGGTGGAGTTGGGGGAGATTGTTTGGTTTCACTCTCGGTGGTTGAGTGAGTTATCTGGGGAAGAAAGAGAAGGACTGAGAAGAAGGACAGGCTGAGACACAAAGTGCATTATGACTTCTAGCATATGTAGTGCATGGTGAAGCCACACACAAGTCAGTAGGTGTTTCTGGAGCTTAATTTAATCCATCTATTTGTTTTGGTTTTTGAGAAAAGATCTTAGCAGAACCCATGCTGGTCTCATCTTATATGTATAGCTGACCCTGGGCTCCTGATCTTCCTGACTGCTGCCTGAGTGCTGGGATTACTGGCTTGGACCATCATATTGCCCTTATACATGGGACTGTGTGTGTGTGTGTGCGTGTGTGTGTGTATCATGTTAATTACAAGGAATTGAACCCAGGGTCTTGTTCATGCTAGGCAAATATTCTGCCATTACGTTGTATCCCCAGGTCCCTTAACTGTTCCTTCGGGAACAGTTAGTGTTTGATGTATTTCTGAGACGCGTTCTTTGCGGTTGGAAGATACAAAGCTGAAACTAAGTGTGTGAGGGGGAGGGAGGCTGCTAACTCACAGAGAACCTTAGCTGCTGTGCCAGAGACTTAACTTTAGGAAATGAAGAGCCACTGGAGGAGTCTGAGCAAGCATAGGGTTGGTTTTGGGGGAGGATCTCTTAGTGACTGTGTGAAGGCTGGGTCAGGGGTCTCAGAGCATGGTGCCTGAACCAGGGCTCTACAGGAGGGGCTCCATTAAGTAACACTGAGAAGGTAGGCTAGTGAGGGAGAAGGGAGGGTGACTCCCAGGCTTGGCACAGAGAGGGCCAATGTCTCTGAGGTGCCACTGGAGAGTGAAGTGTAGCAGCGGGGGACTTGGGGGAGAAGGTACAGCTGTAGATCTAGAGCGGGTGGTCATGTGGGTGCTGCCCACGGTCAGGACAAGAGGTGGGTAGGAGTTGAAAACTAAAACTTCCAGTGGTTGGAAATTTTGGATCAGCATCTAGAGCAGCAGTTTTCAACCTTCCTGATGCTCCAGCTCTTTGACACAGTTCCTCATGGTATGGTGACCTCCAGCCATAAAATGATTTTCATTGCTACTTCATAACTGTCATTTGGCTACTGTTGTGGATGTAAATCTTTCTGGGGATAGAGGTTTGACGGAGGGGGTCACGACTGGTTGAGAACCACTGCTCTGAAGACTAGAAATTGAGGTTACTTCTGTGCATCCAATTTAATGAGCAAAAGAACCCACAGAGAAGCCAAAAGAGGAGAAAGAAGGAGGAAAGGCAGATGAGAAGATATTTCTGGAAGCCATGGGAGGAGAGTTTCTTGAAAAGAATGCCTCAAACCTCCAGAGCTCAAATAACAAAGGTGGAAGGTGTCCATTGGATCTGACAGTTGGGGAGGAAGGCGACTTTGGCATGAATTTCAGGGAAAGATAGTTGTACGAAGGAGCAAATTTCAGTAGTTGAATTAGAAGCATGAGCTGAAATGGAGGCATAGGCAGTCCCCAAAAAGGGCAGGCTGGGGTGTTCTTTAATGGGCACAGTGGTTCACCTTAATCTACTGCTGTCTGAACCAGCAATGGCAGCTCCGCAGTTATTGACCTGGCTGCTCAGGCTGCAGCCTGAGAACTCTGCTCCCGCAGGCACTGGCCCATTCGCTGCTGCTAAAGGTAGCTTAAACTAAATCTCTCCTTATAAATAAGACTCAAGATTCAAAGGCTGGGATGACAATCTATGAGCTCATAGCGGCTGAGTAGCAACTAGCTAACGCTCTCTCCTTTGGCATCTACAGAAAACCCATGCTTCCGCTTTACCAAACCACAAAAAGCCAAGCCCCTCCAAACCCCGCCCCACTACTTCCTGTGTTTCTCTATCTCTCCCAGATGCCCACTGGTGCTCTTTGATTACCTTCTATCAGCTAGTCATGAAGCCTCCTGACCCAAGGCTAATTTTATTTAGTCAACGCAGATGCAAACCCAGTGCTCACAGTGTGATCGAACACCCCCAACAGTACATACCCTCACTGGACAAACAGGACAAAATCTTACTGGAAAGATGGGCTGAGTTTCCAGGGCACTGAGTTTGGTTCTTTACACCCATTTGTGATACCCATAACCTCCTGTGACTCTAACGCAAGCGGATCCTATGCCCTCTTTGGGCCTAGCGTGCACGCGCACATGTGCAAAAGAGAACAGAATGATACATGCTGGACATTGGCTCAGGACTAGAGGGGACCAAATACCACAGTGCTCGGTCTCTAATGTCAAATGAGCTAGTAGTTGAATCATATGACCAATGAAAATCTCCTGTCTACTTTAAATCATTTCCAGATTTTATTTATATGAAATATACAGTATTCTATATATACTGTGTCAGTAGATAATATGTGCTATTTAATGGCAAGAAAAAATCAGTATGGATTTAATTAGACTTTCTTTTCAAATACTTTGAATTGGTTGAATTTAGAGATGTGGGAATTTATTTTGGTTGTTTTTTTTCTATGAAAAAAACATACTTTATGGAGACTGGTATGTGATTCTTTGTGATGATACTAAATTTTTTTTACATATGTTTATTATAGGTATCATTGCCAAATAAGAATGTAGAGCTTTTAGTTACTGTAAAAAGAAGTTGTTGAAATGGCCTTGTCCTTAGATAGCACTGACTGCCTTATCCAAAGGTTTGAGGATGCAATGGTGATTCAATTGAAAGTACAAAAAAGAATCCCTAAAGACTTAATCCTTATGGGTTTAACTGAGTATTTTCCAATTTGTACTTGATTTCTTCCTGAGGGAGTTAGTGACAGCCTTCGATTAACAGCTATATCTGGTACAGTGCCAAATTTAACTCATGTGACACTGCATTCTACAGGAACTGATGATGTGGTGGGTCCGGAAGGCATGGAGAAATTCTGTGAAGACATCGGTGTGGAACCAGAAAATGTAAGTCTGCCTTCCAGGACAGCGATGTGCTCTTTTTTACCTTTATTTGTCTTTTCCCAAGTAAGGCAATACTAAAAGAAGCAGTTATGTGTTGTTTTGTATTCTGGTTCTAGTTCCATCCATAAGTGAATTTTTTCTTTTCCTTTCTGTTTCTGTATTTTATTATATATGTGTGTGTGTGTATGTATGTATGCATGTATGTATATATTTGAGGCAGAGTTTCTCTGTGTAGACCTAGATATCCTTGAACTCACTCACTGTGTAGACCAGGCTGGCCTCAAACTCAGAGATCCACCCGCCTCTGCATCATGAGTTCTAGGAGTAAAGGTGTGCACTATAGTTAGATTGGGGATGGGGGCTGCTAGCTCCCAAATAATGACATGGAAACTTCCTATTAGTTATGAAAGTTTGGCCTTCAGATTGTTTGTCTCCAACTAGCTCTTATAACTTAAATTAATCCATTTATGTTAGTCTACATTCTGCCTCGTGGCGTTCTCTCTGTTCCATCTTGACATCCTCCATGTCTGAGTGGCAACTCCACCTTTCCTTCTCCCAGAGTCCTCTCTGTCCTTGGAAGCCCTGCCTTACCTCTTCCTGCCTAGCTGTTGGCCATTCAATTCTTTATTAATCAATCACAGTGACACATCTTCACACAGTGTACAAATATCCCACAACAGTTCACCAGCACTGTCTACCCTGAATTTTTCCCTTTTAAGTCTTGTGGTGTAATTGTGGTCATTTGCTGGTTTGGTTTCTTGTATCTAAGAGGTACATTAAGTGATTAATCTCGATGTGTAAGAAGGGTGTGGGCACACATACCCACAGTGGCAGATGAACAGTGGGTACCAGTCACTGTGTGCTATGTAAACCTTTATCCCCCTCAGAAGCAATTTCAACTTAATACAGAATTCCGGATTTTAAATAATTATCCATCAAGGGTTGAGTAGGTGGTAATTACCATAAATTTCCCACAGGTCTTTCACTTCTAATTGAACTTAGTTCAGAAAGTGACTGATTTTTAGTGTAAAAGCACTAAATATTTCCCTTAGAATTTGGAGATTTTTAAATGTTCAATTATTTTTGCCTGTTCTTTGTCTAGTTCATGATAGTGTTAAATATTCTTTCTTGTTCTCACATAACGTATTACACTAAAATGAAAAATTACGTTCACGCATGTGCCCTGGTTCATAAATGATGCAGCTTAGTTTTGCAGTAGCTGCCAATATAACAAGCATGGCAGATCCTAAAGGAGTCTA
This sequence comes from Bramus lutescens, assembly GCA_001685075.1. Lineage (NCBI taxonomy): Eukaryota > Metazoa > Chordata > Mammalia > Rodentia > Cricetidae > Bramus > Bramus lutescens. The sequence goes on along the minus strand of LOEQ01001960.1, from coordinate 70,618 downwards.
TGGTCTGGATGAGGTCTCAAGGGACTATCTCCTTTGTTGAGATGTGCAAAGACTTCTGCTGCCCACGGTGAATGCTGTGCTTTTAATAAAAACTAGGGATTGAGGTTTTACCCTTTTTGGTCTTCCTTTCCCATTTCACCCTTGCCATTTCTATGGCCCTCTGGCTGCTCTCTCCCCACAGTGCCACCAAGACAACAGTTAAATGCTCTAAGGTACCTTTGGATGTGTCCGTTATGTGGAGTTTTGTCTTGTAATTTTTCAAAATTATTTTAAGCTTTTTTAGTTCCATTATTTTGATAAATTATTCACCTGGGTGTAGAAGTTTAGAGACGAACAGGTTATTAGTATTTCAACTGCTGCATCCATGGGTGGAAGGGAGATTCAGAAGAGGGACAGGCTGCAGGTCAGAGGAGAGTGGGAGGCCAGGGTTAAGCTGCAGGACTCTGAGGGATGGGCTGAGCATTTAGCCTGAGGCAGAAAGCCTGTCTGTATGTGGGCTGCCCTGGCATTGATTCTGACTGGAAAAGGAAAAGTGCTCAAAGCTCCTCGTCTGTAGCGGTTCTCAAGAAAAGGCCGCTATTCTTGCCATCCCTGTTGGCAGTTGGGAACCTTTGAGAACTCTGTTTCTGTAGGAATAGAGACAGTCTTGATATGTGAAATTATCTTGAAGACTAAAAGACTAAATTCAGACCTGGGTTGTTTCCAAGCGTGTTAGCATGCTTCAGTTCTGACAGCAGAGTAGAAAGGGTGCTGTTTCACATCCCTAAGAGAAGATGTGTTCAGTAAGCCCGATAGCCGTCATCACCTGGATGCAGCCCGCAAAGCAAGCGTTGAGGTCAATGTTTGTAAAGCCCCTTTGCCTCCACTAGCAAGCACTTTAAAGGTATTTTAACTCTCCACCTCCTGATAGTCATAGCTAGGAAATTTTATCAGGCCCGCAAAATTCAAGTCTCCTTTATTTTACTAAGGGGGAGGGGACCCTTAAAAACATGTAGCTTTCTTACTGGTTTAAACCAAGGACATCAGCCAGGTTATTTCCCCAGTGTGACTGTGTCCCCTGTGGTTGCTTAGCTTAACCTGGTGTGTGTGTGTGTGTGTGTGTGTGTGTTCATGTGCGTGTGAGTGTTCATGTGTGCAAGTTCATGTTCCTTCACCCTCTCCTGCTTATTAAACACATCTTTATTTAGAACATTAAAAACAAATGATTGCATCATTTCCTCCTTCTCTTCCTCCAAACCCATCCATATAGCTCCTCCTTACACTTTCAAATTCATGGCCTTTTTTTCCCCCTATTAGTAGTTGTTACATGTGTGTGTATGTGTGTGTGTGTGTGTGTGTGAGACACTCTTTCGCAGGGAAGACCATTTCTCCCACTCTCGGTGGTCCTTATTGCCATTCTTTAGCTGCTTGAAGTTCTTTGAATAGGGCTGAGGCCTTCTGCATATTCCCTATCCACGTTAGCATGTCCATTGGTGCCGTCCATGATCTGCTCATTCCCAATCCGCGTTAGCATGTCCTTTGGTGCTGTCCATGTTCTGCTCATGTTTGTTTTACTTTATGCTGGAGTTTTGGGCTAAATAGAGGCCTACCTTGACTATGTGTAGTTTATATAAGAATGTGGGTTGGTTCACCTGAGGAAATAGAAGTTAACATGCCAGAATTGCAGGACACCTGAGCTGTGGAGAAAATCTGCTATGTGTAATCTGAAGAACATCCCTTTGGGAGGGATGTTTTCTCAGTAGTCTGCTAATCTGTAAATCACATTTTTTTTTTACTGTTACTTAGCAATCATGTTTTGACCTCTTTAAATCAAAAAACCCTACTGACTTCTTAAATTTAATGTTTTAAAATAAAGATAATTTTATCACTAGTTTTTTATTATATTATCTGACATTTTGTAGGTGTTTGTTAAATCCAGACTAACTCAGTTTTAAAGCCACCGTTCATATGTTGGTGATTGGACTGCTGTGAGCAGAAGCTCTTGTAGGATGCTGGAGTGGTTAGTGGCTGAGGTCTGCTTTGTCACTGTGTCTCTGTATTTTAACAGGTGGTCATGCTTGTCCTCGCTTGGAAGTTGGATGCACAGAACATGGGCTATTTTACTCTGCAGGAGTGGCTCAAAGGAATGACTGCTCTCCAGTAAGTCCCGGGGCTGCAAGGGTCATGGTGGTTAGTAGCAGGGGTAAGAAGATGGCTAGGATAAAGGAAGGGGCTCTCCTGGTCTCCTCTGGTGCTTACCTCACCCCTGGGAACTCAGGATGTGGTCGAGGTTGAGAGAAGAAAAGCCTGCTAGTGTGGCAAGCCTCCCTTCGGCCAGAGATGGAAGACACCTATCCTGAGGACAATGTAACTGAAGTATATTGGATGTGTGGCAAAGAGAGCATTAGTATTTTCCTGGAATATCTCTGGGAAGAGATAGGTCTGCCTTCCCCATGCATGTGAGCCATGTATGTAATATAAAATTTTATAACAGCCAAATTTTAAAAAAATTGACAGTTTCCACAAAGAAACCCTGCCGCTAAAAGTAAACATAAATATTGACAGTTTCAAACCTTTTTGTTTAATCAAAGATACCCAAAACATTATTATTCTAATATATATCATGCTTAAAAAATTAAGCTGTTTTCTTTCTCTTTAAATTTTCAAAATTTAGTATGTATTTTATATTTTCAGTCCATCCAGTCAGTCTTATTAACTATGTTGGACCCCTTAGTCCAGATTAAGAAAAAACAGTCAGTAGCTTTATGTATTTACTCTCTGTGTGTGTGTGTAGGTGCACACTTGCTTAGAGTTTCATTCACAAAGACACATCCTTCTACTAACTAGGAGGGAGAGAGTTGGGGGGGCCCCCAATTCAGATGGTGTTCAGAAGCACTGGCTTTGACCTAAGAACCAGGAACGTTTATCATTTTCTTCCCCCTAACTAGGAATAATAGACTTGACTATTGCTGGATTAAACTTGTAACTGAAATGATTTCATGGTTTTATCTAAACCATGGTGGGTTTGTCGGCTTTGCTATCACTGCCCTGTTGAAACCAGCCTGCACTGCGTATTCCGCCTTCATAACTCATGCTCTCTCTGCTGTTTTCCCATCTGAACCTCACGGTGTAAGACATGCCTGGCTTTATTTTGACTATGGCACAGATGAAGAAACTGAGGACTTAAGGACAGACAGCTCTATGCATCTTGTGAAGGTAGAGCTGGGAAGAAAAGCCAAGACGTTTGGTTCTTAACACACAACCTTGTTCTCATGCGTGGCCTGTGGCAGAGGAAGTTACCATCCTTGTACAGACACACAGTCCTTGCCTGTGTGTGCTACGGTTTTGGGGTGCTGGCCTCTGGATCCCCTGGTAGTGCTGCCTGTCATGGTGAAGGCCGCCGCAGGATTTTGAAGCCTGCTGGCTCATCATTTTCCTTGCTGCCTTTTGAGCAGATTATCTCCCAGCTGTTCTTTTTAAGTGTCCTTGTGACGTGAATGCATGGCCGTGTCAAGATTCAGCTTCAAGGCTTCAGAGGCAGCTGAGACATCTTTCAGGTCCAGTTTCATTTGTACTTAGGGGATAAGATGCCCATATATATAAGATTCTCTTAGATGTTTATCTTTATAAAAATTCTTATTCACGCCAGGCCTTGCCTGTGTGTTTGAGTGCTATACTTCCTGGAAGAGGCCTGTGTCTCCATCCTAAGGGGACAAGGGAGCCCACAAAACTCTTAGCTGTGAGTTCTGGTCTGTGGTGCCGTGCACTTGGTGATGACAAGTGGATTCTCGAAGGTGGCGATGACTTAATCCTAGAAATTCAGGGTTCAGTAGTATGACTCACAGTGAAAGTGGAGGAATCTGCTCTCTCTCTTTTGTGGTTTAAAATTTGGAGACTGGTTTCCTTATCCAAGATGGAGGTAATCCATTTAGGATAGAATTACTACAATCTCAAGTTTTTAAGAACCTTCTATGCAGGAAACATTTGGATGACACTGAAATGCCAAGTGCCACATCCTGGGCAAAGGAAACCGTGAAGATCAAGAGTCTATCTCAGTGGTTCTCAACCTGTGGGCCACAGTCTTTTTGGAGGGCAGGTCGAATGACCCTTTCACAAGGGTCACCTAAGGCCATCAGAAAACACAGATATTTACACTACATAACAGTAGCAAAATTACAGTTATGAAGAAGCAATGAGAATAATTTTATAGTTGGGGGTCACCACAGAATGAGGAACTGTATTAAAGGGTCGCAGCTCTGGGAAGGTTGAGGACCACTGCTCTATTGCATTGCTGTGATCTGACAGGTGTGGTGGTTTAAATGAGAATGTGCCCCACAGCCTGGATATTTGAATAATTGGTCCCCAAACTGGTGGCGCTGTTTAAGGATGTTTAGGAGGTGTGGCTTTGCTGGAGGAAATCTGTCACTGGGGTAAGCTTTGAGATTTTCTAGCCCTGCCTTGCTTCTAGTTAACCTCAGTGTTAACAGAGTTCAAGCCCCTTTCCGGCCAGACTGGCTCGGTTCTGTCTTCAGCTCTAGC
>LOEQ01001960.1:42154-52681 GCA_001685075.1 Bramus lutescens | reverse complement strand
AAGGCAGTTTCTTTATTAACCAATGAAAGTAACACATAGACAGATGACCCTCCTACATCATGTGAGTTTGCAATGTGGCTGGGGTTCAGCTTCCCCCAAGGCAGGGCTTCCTCCAGCCACGGCCTTGAGAGAGAAGTGTGTCTGACTTGGAGCCCAGGAGTTAGGAGGGTCCTGGTGGAGGATACACTGAGGGGCACTTGGAGGGAGTAGGCTTGGGGCAGAGCTGGTCTGTGGAGAGAAATAGGTCTTTAAGATGAGGAAGGCTGAGAGAAAGCCAGCTGGCAGAAGAATGAGTGCTGGGCCTGTGGAGAGGCGTCTGTTTTCCTTCTTGACATTGGCTGTAGCATTTGAATGGAGGATTTTTATGGGCAGAAGATACATACATGTTTGATGGGAAAGGATCCTGTGGCAGGTTAGCTGGATACCAGATCATAGTGGTCAGGGCCTTGGTGTCTGCTCCCTGTTTGCAGTCGCTGTCAGTCGCTGCTGTTTAGCAGCTCTGCTTAAGTGATTTGGGAAGTTGAAGAGTTTACACACAGTCAGCAATACCTTCTCCCTCCAAGGAGAACACACTGCAGCTGATTATGGATGCCACAGGCTACACTAGGTCTTGTGCTTAACAGAATTCTTGTTCACTATGAGCAGAATGTGCTGCAAACATGAGGATTTCCTTTTCTAATCTCCACTGAACTCACTAACAAATGTATTCGCCTAGATTCTGCACAGCCCCCAACACAGACTGTGACAGCTGCCCCCACCCCTGTAGTTTTCCCTTGTACTTCACTATAAATTGCAGGGAAAACAGAAGCTAGGCCTGGCTGGGTGAGAGACAGGATGGGGATAATATGACACCGTTGGCTACTCTCTGGTCCGTAACCCCCAGAACCAGGTTAGTTTCAGCTTTGGACTCTTCTGTGGGTACCCAGTTTGCTCAGCAGTTGCTCATCCAACCATTTGGCTTGTGAGTATCTTCGTTCTCCAAGCTCTCCTCATGCAGCCCAGGGAAGTAGTGCAGGCACTTAAGAGTGACCGCTCAGGCCTAGAACCAGAACACACCTAGAGTGTGGACCTCCAGGTTCTACCACCACCAGCTGCCACTTGCTGTCCTTGGGCGAGTCTCGGGGATGAGAGCAGTGTCTATGGTGTCTATCCTGATCGCAGTCGTGAGTTGAATGAGTTTGATTGTAAAGGTTGGAAATACATTCACAGAAGTGGAAGTAGCTGTGTGTCCTTCTCTGACACAGGCCTCAGGAAAGCGTCACTGTTTTCCTAGAGCAGTGCTCACAGTAGTAGGGGTCTGTTTGACCACACCCAGTGGTAAGGCAGGGAGGCAGTGCCTGCTGGAGGCAAAAGTTGAGCTTACTTAAAGCCTTGCAAACATTGTGATCTGTTTGCTAATGTTATTGGCTCAGTTCTAAGCATAGTTCTTTTTAGTTTATTTTTTTTTTCAGGTTTGTGACTTGTGTGTGTGCCTTTTAAAAAAAACATTTCACTCAAAAACAAAACAAAACTGAGTTGTCATATCTTCAAGTTTCATAAACTGAATCACAGTAGTGAAGATGTTTTTGAGGTCTACTGAGACCTCTGTTTTCACCTTACATTTATTTCTTGGCTGTATAAGTTGGGCTGTCTTCCCTACCCCCACCCCCGCCCCCAGGCCAGGATATATCAGATTGGTCTTTACTTTTGGCCTTTGATGATTTCATATGCCAATTTGTAGCCTGGTTTCCACCGCTCATCTTAGGAATCATGGCTGCTTCTGTGGTTTCTTGAGTCCAGTAAGCCTCTTAAAAAGCTTTGGACTTTTTTTTTTTATTGATGATTTTATCTTTTCGTTGTAAGTTTAATAACCCAGGACTTTTTTTTTTCCCCATCTAAATCTCAAGCCATTAAAACTTGAAACCTGATCAAAGGCAGCCAGGAGCCTTTGAGGCCTCTGATAAAGCAGTATGGAACGCATGGAGCTTTAATGGGATTTTTTGTAACATTGTAACATTGGAGTTACTTTTACTTCCTTACTTCCTTAAGATTGTTTCAGTTTGTGGTAAGGCCTTTGTGCCACTTGAGAAAAAAATAATTACCACACCTAACAAGAGGGTCTGCCCAGAGGGTCTCTACACAACAAAAGCACTTAACAATCCCACCTCAGCAAAGCCTGATTATTCCTGGCATCTGCCATCAGTGTTCGGCGTCTGGAGTGCTTCCTTCCAGGCAGCATAGCGTCTTGGACTAAGGTTCTGAGGTTGAGGGCTGCTGGAGAGCTTGGCGTTGTGCAGCCGCTGGTTTATTCTCTGAGGAAGATGGGATCCTGTTAGCGTATGAGCGTGGGGAGGGGCGTTCAGACCTCCTGTGCTTCTGTTACTTGAAAATTTGCTCTCTTGTATTAGAAAGTTAGCATTCCCAAAGCATTTGGTTCTGGAGGTGGGTGAGGAGAGAGGAGAGTGTGCTTCCTTCTCCTTCAGCCCAGTTGTGCCTCCTGGGATGTGACCGAGGGCCATCTCGGAGCTGTCGCCTGCTATTCTGACCTGTCTGCCTCTGCTTCTCTGTGTCCAGGAGCAGTTACTCTCAGACCCATGGCTACTGTACTTTATTCCCTTGCGAAGAGCTCTTGGATGTCCCTGCTGCATCCTTTGAACTTGAAAGGTGATTTTAAAAAAGAAATAGAAAAAAAAGCCCATTTTTGCTGATGACTGCCTGGTAGCATCCTGGCAGAACCATTTCGTTTGAATCAGGAGCTCCCTCACAGGGTGTGACTTCAGGGATCGTTGCTGTCATGAGACCTCCAGGAGTGTCTCTGTTTCAGTGCATGAGAAGGCTTTTGCTGTGGCCCTTCACCATGGCGTTTCCCTGGACCTTGTGATGTTTACCGCTTTGGTTACTGCATTTGGCTGCAAGGCCAGCATGCGCACTGTCGGTTGTCAGGGAGAACTATTCAGGTGGTGAGTGCACCCATAATATCTCTCTCTTGTTTGCTAGGCAGAAGATGATGTTAGTGATTGGGAGCTGCTGGCTGCACCCTGCACAGCAGGAGTGAGCAAGTGCTGTTCCGCTGTCCTCGTGTGAGTCTCCTGCCTCCCTTCCCTCCGTGTTCCGGCATGGCCACCCAACGCGTGCAGCGCAACCTTCCCTGAGTAAAGTTTGTCAGGTGGTTGCAACGTTGCAGAGTCTGTCCAAGTCTTCTGTACCTTTTTTATTTTCGTGCGTACCCTGTATGACAAGGCTATTGATGATGAGAGAAGTCACAAGGTAGTTCAAGACCAGATGAGACACTGGGGACAAACGAATGGTTATAAACTTCAGCAAAAGGGAATTTTGTACAGTGCCAGTGTGGTCAGTGGGTGCCGAACACGATTTTGCTAGATGGACTGTGGCTAGATCTTGTGGTCCCACGTGTGTTTCTCAGTAACTTACTAGTTTTCTTGTGGCTTGCTTCACAGCATGGCACGCTGTTGCTGTCTGCCACATCCACCTCTCAGGCTAAGCAAAGTTTTATATTCACTTCTGCAGTGCTTCCTAGAAGCAGAAATATAGCCCACCTACTGGGGTCCGTGGAAGACTGCCAGTCTTTAGGTCACCTCTGCTGTCCTCTTCCCCTGACAAAGCTAGTGCTGCCGAGACATGATGGACCATCTGCTTCGCCAAAGGATAGGCAGAGAACATTATAGAAAGGAGCATGCCACCCCCATGCACAAAGAGCTGCCACCGGGATGTCTTCCCCCGTCACCAGGCTTAAGTTGCGTAGCCATTAACAGGGAAGGGTGGTGCAGTGCTGTTCGACCCGGCTTGTTCGTGAACAGCTGTTGTACTTAGCGACTATGACCAGAAGCCTCCTTGAATGTCTTTCCTAAGTGGCAAGTTTCCCCTTGTTAGCTTGTTGAGCGAGCGAGCCTTACATAGCTGTATGACATTAATTCTGCCGGAGATTAGTGGTGTGGATAGGAAACTGACCATGTGCTCAACAGCGCTTGTGTCAGAAGGCGCATGTGGCCAAGGGTGGTTGTAGCGTGGTTCCCTGACGTGGTGAGGTGAGCACTGACCTTCTGCTGCAGTGGATAGCCAAGCACCTCTCCCTGTCGTAGACACGTCCGTCCTCTTGCAGACGTCCCCTCCAGTTGATGGGCCACGCGAAGGAGCGCCGTAGATGTGTGAGATTGCCTTCTGGGTTTGAGAACACATTTCTCCCCTGTAGGAATTGACCGCTTAAGTTTTAGAATGGAAATGTGTAAGAAAAATATAATGAGAAGTAGAGTCTTAGAAGTAAAAATGGAGTGAGCTTATTTTGTGTGTGCTTGCGGTCTGTTTCCAGCTTCCCATAGTCACTAGCTGCTGTCCTAGGAGTCACATGTGACCCTGCTAGGAAAGTTCTGTGGAACTGGAGACCCTGTTTCCCTAGAGCAGGTGCATGAGCATGGCTTCTGATCGGGAGAGATGCTCCAGGGCTCCAACCCTTCCGAGGAGCTGAATAGAGTTCCAATATATTCAGGAGGAAGAAAAGTATTTACCACATGAAGTAAAGCTGTAGGAAAACGGAGTCTCTGAGGAAAGCCACTTCTAAGCTCTTAAAAGCAATCCACTTGCACTTCCCTGAGTCCACCTGAGGGCGTTTGGATCAGCAGTTATGACTCTGGTAATTATCATAATGTAGAGCAAGCAGGCTATGGTTTTTATTTGCCGAGGAAATGATTGTAGCTACTATTACATAATGGATTGGGCATTAGGATAAAGTTATTCATATCAGTCTTTCTCCAAATAAACTTGTATGTGACATTCAAATGTCAGGCTTTCCATTGTGTTTGGCTGCCATTTCCTTAGTCCCCTTCAGGGTTTGACGCTGTGTAATAAAGGAGCTATTTGCCAATTTCTTGCTGAAGTGAAATGCATGTTTGAGTTATCAGAGTTTGTGATTTAGAAGCATCTGGCTTACTCTTTTTTTTGTTTGTTAAACAGGAAAAGGACCAGCGCAGCCTAGACATAAACACTGCCAAGTGCATGTTGGGACTGTTACTAGGGAAAATCTGGCCCCTTTTTCCAGTTTTTCACCAGTTCTTAGAGGTACCAAATTTATTACTTTATGAAATGTATGTTTGCTTGCTTAGGACTGCCACGTTTCACCTGACCATCTTATGTGATTTTTCTCGTCCTAACTTTCTGCTCATAGGAATTATGGTTGCTGATTGCTGTCAGTCAGCAGCTGCGCGTCTTGGAGTATGTGCGTGAGTGTGTGTGTGCGTCCGTGTGTGCCCCTCTGTGTGTGTGTGTATGAATGCATCTGTGTGTGTGTGTCCGTGTGTGTGCGTGCATGCATGCATGTGCGTGTGTGTGTGTGTGTGTGTGTGTGAAGTTGTGTGATCTGAACAGCCAAGCATTCTTCTCTCAACCCCATGTAGAGACCCCACTAGTGTTAGACTCCCGGCTCTTTGTAACAACAGAAATTGAGATTTACTTTCTTTCAGATGAATTTCCAGTTTTAAGCCAGCAGTAAATATCAACCACCAGCCTCTCACTAAAACGAGTTTGTAATTTGTTCTTATCTACTTTCATCTCCAAGTGCCTGGCCCGAGTTCTTGGATAGCTGTGAGCACTGGATTAGGCATGGCATCTGCTATGCTCCCCTCCCCACGCAAGCCCCTTAAACATGACCTTTGCTTTCAAGAATGATGTAGGATCTTTGAGAAAAAACAGTGTCTTGCCCTCTTCCAACTCCCACTTGAAATAATCTCCTTTTACAACTTGCTTTATGTAGTGGTCCAGATAGCTGAGCAACTGATGTGATTTTTGAAGATTGTCACTAGAAACCACTTGTGACTACTAACTGGGACTCCAAAAGGCAGTAAAAGCTGCTCACTAGTATAACTACCATTGATGCGAGGGTGCTCTCCCTAGGATCTGTCCCAGCTTCTCTGTCCATCGCTGAGACTAAGTCCTCAATCTCAGAACAGGAGTAGAAGTTGTTCTTGTACGCAGTGAGTCTAGTAGGATTTGAACCTTCAGGTGAAGGGTCTTTGGTTAAAGGATGTGGCTCTGAGTAAGTTTGACATTACTCAGTCCTAGGAACCAAACTGTCTGTTTTGAGACTGATTTTCACTTTCGTGCTTCAGAAGTTAAAGTCTGTGCTTTGCTCTTACATAAGATCGTGTTTTCCTTTTAGAGGGTGAAAGCAACCCTTCCATCCCAGTCCATCTCTTGCCTACATCCTCAAAACCGTCAGCTTGACTCTTTGCCCTTTTAAGATTTATATTATTTTGCTATTTTTGATTTTACTCTTTTTCTACAAGGATTTTTTCAATGTTAGCTCTGGATTTTAAGTCTTTAGGATACTGTATTAATTTCTCTGTAGCAGGTTTCTTGTTTAGGAGTGATAGAGCTACCACTTCATGGCTATCCCAGTTTCGTCTGTGATGAGACTGGCTGTTAGCATGTGCATAGCTCTCAGCAGTGACTGCCTGATGTATGCCCTTGAAGTAAGCAGCTTGGCAGTGGGCAGGACTGTCGCATCGGGTTACCAGTGGGACCGACGCCTCAATTAGCACTTACTTTGTGCCAAGTACTGGATGAAGTGCTTTATATAAACTGTGTGGTCCTCTCATTTAATCTTCGCAGCATTGCTGTGTAGTGCATGCTACTACTAGCTTAGGTGTGTCCTTATAGTGATATTGCCACTTTGAAGTCTACTCTTGCTCTGTGTCACTGTTTCCTAGACTGCTGCTTCAGTTGAGTTAACCCTGCATGAACTTTCTTATGTGGGTTCATACAGAAACTGAAACCATCCCACTTGTTCATTTTGTGTCATTAACCATATTGCTTTCCCCATCAGCAATCAAAATATAAAGTGATAAACAAAGACCAGTGGTGCAATGTGCTGGAGTTCAGCAGAACCATTAGTCTGGACCTCAGCAACTATGATGAAGATGGAGCATGTGAGTACTGGCTGCTGGGCGACCCCTCTTTCCTCCCAGGCGTGGTCCATTGCACACCTTCCTCCCTGGGAAGAGCCTTTTGCCCCTCCCCTCCCTCCCGCTCTCCCTCTCCCTTCTTTCTCCCCACCCCTTCCAGTTGAACCCAGTGCCCCGTGCGTGTTGGGTAAGTGCTGTACCTCCGCAACCCCTCCAGCCCTCACACTGCTTCTTCTCTCTCTCCAGGGCCAGTTTTGTTGGACGAATTTGTGGAATGGTATAAAGACAAACAGATGTCCTAGGACTGTATGCATAGCAGCGAGAGAGTCACTGTTACCACGATTACGTCACCCATTAGCCATAAACTGCTGTTTGTATCGAAGCGCATGCTGCTTTTCTTGCACAGTCTCCCTCCTGCAGGGGTGTTTTGGTGTTTGCTATTGAATGGGCCTCTCTGCTTGCTGTGTAGCATTGTTCTCTTGGAGGCTGCTCTGCAGTCCATTTCACACTACAGATTGGTGAATTGGCCAACGTCCTCACTGTGATTATGTGTACATTGCTGTTTCAATTTTGTATATGTGTATAAAATGAAAAGCTTCACCTAGAGATTATTTCTGCGAAAATGTATTGTAAAAATAATTTTGTGGCATATTTCTAGTCCCTTTTTCCCCCAAATGAGCCAATTATACTTTATTTGGTCTCAAATGTAGCATTTCAGAAAACGTTATAACTGTCCCCATGAGCAAATATTGCCAGAATTAACCTCATTGCTTCTGGGAGAAGTGGGGGTCATGACTTTCGGTGGCACATGCCAAATCTCACTTGTTCTCCATTGACAACTTGAGTATTTTAAAGTGATAAAAAGTTATAACTATTTGAGCACACAGACATATAACATGCTACAAAGCATTTCTAACACAAAACTGTAGGTTTATGGGTTTCTTAAATTATTATTTTCTTCATTTTTTAAATGTTAACACTGTTGGTAGCTTGACCATAGGTACAAGTGAACAAATTAAAATTGTTCCTTTTAAATTTCAAATTGAAGCTTAAGTTTCCCTAAACCTTTTGCTGTTTCTCCCTTTGTGTTCCTCTAGCAGTGTTTGGTCTGCTGAAGCTCTCTGTGCCACTGTAAGTAAAACGTCCTTTGCCACCCGGTGAGCCTCTTGGCTTGCTGAAAGTTCATAGCTGCAAAGCACTTTTAACTGTGTCTTGAGTTTCCAGTTACTCTTTCATGGTATCTGTAACCTCCCAGGGTTTGTTTTTGGTTTTTTTTTTTTTAAAGACCACAAGTGAGAGATGTTGTTTTCTGTCATTGTTCTTCTGTGCTAGGCATTTCCTGGCAGCATGTCCATTGCAGGCAGTGGACCCAAAACCACCAGCATTGAGCTAACCCTGTTCACACTGGGACCTTTCCCAGAGGGGCCACTTGTCATTCCCTGAGTCACGTGTTCAGAAGAGTGATAGCCATTATGTGGATAAGAAAACCAGAGCAAACACAACAGTGTTTCTAGGTTTGTATTTTATGTCTTTCTTTTATTTGTTTGCCTTGCCCCTCTTGAGGAAGTGTGTAGTTAACAGGCTTTCCCCCAATTATTTGGTGCTATGACTCACTCAGTCCCCAAAGTTTGTGAAAACCCATCTGAAGACTTAGCCCAGTAAAGAGCTAATGGCTTGTTTGCTGGGCAAATGGTGTAGCGGGGTAAGATCTGTGCCTGCCCAGGCAAGCGATGACCAGAAGATATTGGGATTATTGGCCAAAAAAAAAGTTGTCTCCATTAAATGTGAACCTTTAAATGGCATTAAATGAGCGAAGCACACAGATAATGCTACCCTCAATCACTGTTTCACAGTTTCTTTCCAAAGTGTTGCGATTTTCATCTTATTTCGTTCCCCGATTGAACCACCAAAGACAGAGATGTTGTATGTATATATCATGTGCGTGCATATACAAAACTGGGATGTGGTAGAATGCAACTACTTGCCTTTTTCTTCCAAATAATGAGGTTTAGTTTGCTGTGAAATAAACCAGTTTTTTTTAAAAAAACAAAACAAAACAAAACAACAACTCAATATTGCTTTAGCTTCCTTCATCATCCCTTGTCTGCAGTCTCACAAATTAGTATCTGAACACAATGTAAGCTTCCTGGGAGACCACACTGTTGAGACTGCTGCTTGACAGGGTTCCAGTGCATGCAGGTACGTGACAGTGGGGGGACAGTGGGGGCCAGCTCAAGGCAGGCGTGGTCCCGTGGAGGGTGATTCCTTTTCAGGTGCACCCGAGGTGAAAGATCGATTGCCTCAGTGCAAAGACGGATCATAGATGGAATTATTTTAAATGTTGCGTGAGAATGTGGAGAATGTTTTAAACACTAAGCACAGCCATTCTGGGAATAAAGGGTTGTTACCAGGGTGAAAAATTGTATTTCATCCACAGTGAACATTTTGACGATAGAGACTCAAGTAACAACCCTCATGATACATGGTATGGAAGCCAGCATTCCGGAGGGGATAATCAATATTTGGAACTCCAAATACTCTCTAAACTGCCGTGAGAACTGAACCTCTGTGACTGCTGCTTGCTCTTGGTTTTCTCGTTTTTACGGAGCTGTTTTTAAGGGGAGGCAGACCAAGTCATAAGACACCTTTTCTTGAAGAATTGCCGAGTCATGCAAGTTGAACGATCACCAAGAGCACTTAGGGCGTTGGAAGAAGTCGGAGGCCTTGGGGTCGCCAGTCCCTGAGCTCCACCCGCCTTTCCTCTCTTCGCTTGTGTTCCAGTGTGCTGCAGTGCCCTCTGCTAGGAAATACCGCTTGTACATGTTTACACAGCACTAGATAGAAGTCAGCTGGCTAGATTTCCCAGGTACCCTGATAGCCTTAGGCGCGCCCCTTTTGAAGCATGATCTCTGAGTTCAGTATTTATAAGTCTAACTAGACAAACCTCTAGGTTCTGGTTTATCAAATTTCTGTTGCCCCTGAGTCTCCACCTAACCATACTTTTGAAGTCTATACAGAAAGCTTTAAGAGTTTAGTTTGTGCCCTTGGTTTTTATTTTTTACAGCTGCTAAAATACCTCTGTAAGCCTTATCGTTTATCCTTTCATATGTTGTATAAAATTGTATAGAATTCATTGACCAACTGATAATGTTGGGTATCTGTAAATGAGACCAAAATATGGGTTGCATTTTTTCATCAAATAATTTCTCTTGGGCGTTGCTGTGAAGTGAACAGTAGCCAGCCTATAACTGTGAATGCCTTGTGTCGTCAGTATTTGCATTACATTCATGAAAGTGCAAGTCCTGTGACTCCCAGCTTAACTAAAACACTGTTATGCCACCTAACGAGCACAGCAAACTGGTTTAGGTTCTAATGGAATTGATGTAAAACGATATCCCATAAATAAACAGATATTTGTGTTTGGTTTCAGAACTGATTTTTGGGTTCTTTGTCCTCTTGGTTTCTCTGCCCAGAACATTTTAGGGTAGCTTAAAGTATTTTTTTTTCTTAAAACTGTTTGCTTTCTACCAGCCTTTTCTATTAAAAAATTTTTATAGTACAGGGGAAAAATGCAAGAATAATACTTAGGCATATTTTATGGCATTAACCTCTCTCTGTCTCTTTCTCTGTCTCT
>LOEQ01001960.1:16935-31003 GCA_001685075.1 Bramus lutescens | reverse complement strand
GAAAGAAAGAAAGAAAGAAAGAAAGAAAGAAAGAAAGAAAGAAAAGTAAAAAGAAACGCCAGGCAGACGGGAACAGGGTTTCAAAGGAAATAGACAAGCACAGAATAGAACAAGGAGGACAATCCAGTGAATACTGAATTTGCTCATGCTTATTTTCCACATGCTTATATAACCCAATAAAATGGGTGGGGGAGAAGGCAAAAGACTGCTTTAACATGATACAAAGAACAGAAGGGGGAGAATTAAAAAAAATTAAGGTCAGACCAGCTGGAGAGAAGCAGTCTGGTTAACGTCTAAATGTAAGACCAGGACTCTGGAACGCCATGAGGGCTAAGGATGAAGTAAAAGTAGTCCTGGGCTCAGAGGATTAAAACCCAACCCTAAATCAGAACACTCCCTGGTGGGACTGTGGTGGTCACCCCAGCCTAAGTCTTGCCACAACCGGAAATAAAGCCTTTCTGGAAAAATCCATCACCCCTGAGTGATACGTATGTGAACTAAAGCTCTGCTTGGCTAGTGAAAAAGAATTCAGAGTCAAAGCAGTGGGGTGCATTTTCACTTTACGACCCTAGCAGGTAAAAACAAAACCATGAAATCGAGGGACAAGGATAGAGCTCATTTCATATAATTCCACAGTGGTTTTTCTTACTGTCTGCTGAGCTTTTCATCTGAGCGCTATCATCTGCCTCTTGGATATTCACCATAGCCTTTCCGCTATCAACAACTGACCAGGGTGCATAGTTATCTCAGGGGAACTGCTCTGTGCAGTCTCAAACATAGTGATGGATTAACTTATGATATATTTCCCAATTTACAATAGCACAAAAGCAATGTGCATTTAAAGAAAAACACATTTTGGTTTTGAATTTTGATTATTTCCCCCCAGGCTCATGATATATCGAACAATACTCTTGGGATGGTAGGCTGAGATCCACAACTTGAATCAGCCAGAAGGCTGCACAGAGAAACAGATCAAAGAAGAGTCCCAAACCCTGTGTATAAATTCTCTCCAAGCCTCCAACTAATTGCTGCACTGTGTCTGTGCAGGGCTGATTGCAACCGGCTCTGATGAATACACTCACATAAAATTGGAGTTGTCACTCACTACCCAGAGGTTATTATTTGAATCAAAGCAAATGTATTAACATGCTTTGGAGGAAGTGGGTACAGTCTAGAGTTTTCACCTTACAATAATCACCAGATCCAGGAGGAAAATCTGTAATGAGTAAGATGTAATCTCCAGAGATGAGACTATCAACAAAGACTAGGGGGAGCCAGGGTTAGAATGAATGGAAAGGAGTTTTAAAACATGTAATTTTATTACTTACAAAAAAGAAAAAGAGAGAGAGAAAGGAGGGAGCAAGGGAGGATGGAAGGAAAGAAGAAAAATATGGTAATAATAAGTGCCAGGTGGTGGCACATGCCTTTAATCCCAGCACTCAGGAGGCAGAGGCAGGTGGATCTCTGTGAGTTCGAGCCCAGCCTGGTCTACAGAGTGAGTTCCAGGACAGTCAGGGCTACACAGAGTAACCCTGTCTCAAAAAGCTAAAATAATAACAATAGTAATAAAGATAATAATAGTAGTAGCAGCAGCAATTGCAGCAGTGCGGAAAAAGAAAGCTCTAGCAGACCTGAAATATTAACTGTGAAATGTAATTCTAGGGCCAAAACGTGCAATGCTGCAAATACTAAACCCACGGTGGAAAAAATCAGCAGAACCAAAGACTGGTCAGTCAATCCAATCTGACGGACAGGGTGTGGGGAAGGCTTGAAAGACAAACATAGTCACAGAAATCTGTGCTATAAAAATCTGTTCTATAGGGAGCTGGAGTTACAGACGGTGAGAGAAAGAAGAGAGAGAATGGATATTAGACTTCCTTGAGAATTGATAAAACACAAATATTCACAAATTAAAGGAGACTGGAAAACCCAAAGTGGGATGAATACGTATGTATGGGTGTATATTTAGTGTGTACATGTGCATCTATATAGATCAGCGGTTCTCAACTATTAGAGCTGCAACTCTTTAATACAGTTCCTTATGTTGTGGTGACCCCCTAAAACTATTTTTCTTGCTACTTCATAGCTGTAATTTTGCTACTGCTGTGAGGTGTAACATAAATATTGGCTATGCAGGATGTCAGATATGCTACCCCTGTGAAAGGGTCATTTGATCTTCAAAGAGGTGAAGGGTCTCAGCTCACTGGGGAAGAACTACTGGTATAGATCATTGTCAACCTCCTGAACACCTAAGAAAGCAGAGCCAGTACAAACAACATGTTATAGGATCCCAGCACTCAGGAGGCTGAGGTAGAACAGTTGTTGGAGGTTAGCCTGGTTATATAGCAAATATGAGGAAAGCCTGGGCTATACTGTAAGCCCTTGCCTCTAACAAAACCAAAGAACAAAAGAAGGAAAACACGATAGAAGTGAAAAAGAGAAAAAGATGAGTCTCCAGTCCAGATGGTCATGCTAACACGTTTCTTCACTGATATGCCAGGACAAGCAGATAGGCAGGCAGACTTTAAGGATACTTAGCTTTTGAACAACACAATCACAAAAATGTCACATTGCTTTGCACAGCCTCAGAATAAACATTTTTTTCCAAATGTGTAGAAAACAGTCCCAACCTTATGCTGTATCAAAGAGCAAGTCTCAATAGATTCCCAGTAATGTGTAAAAACAACAGAACTAACCCATACGATTAGACACCAAGTGTGGTGGTTTGAATAGGAATGGCCCCCATAGACTCATGTGTCTGAATATTTGATCCATAGGGAATGGCACTATTAGGAGATGTGTTTTGTTGGAGGAATTATGTCACACTGGGGGTGGGCTTTGAGGTTTCAGAAGTTCAAGGCAGTTTCTTTCCTGCTGCCTACAGATCAAGATGTAGAACTCTTGGCTCCTTCTCCAGCGCCATGTCTGCCCATTTACCATCATCCTTCCTGCCATAATGATAATAGACTGACCCTCTGAACTGTAAGTCAGCCCCAATGAAATGTTTTCCTTTACAAGAGTTGCCTTGGTCATGGTGTCTCTTCACAGCTATAGAAACCCTAACTAAGACGTTGGAGTAGCAGTTTCCTTTGGCCATTGCCTTAGACACTGTTCTACTGCTGTGAAGAGACATCACAACCAAGGCATTCATAAAAGAAAGCGTTTAACTGGGGGCTGGCTTCCAGTGTCAGGAACTTAGTTCCTGGTCAATACATCAGGAAGCAGACAGGCATGGTGCTGGAACAGTAGCTGAGAAACTTACATCCTGAGCTGCAGATGCTGGGGACTGGCATAGGCCTTGGAACCTCAAAGCCCACTCCTAGTGACAGACCTCCTCCAGCAAGGACACAACTACCCCAATATGGCCATCCATACCTCCTAATTCTTCCCAAACAGCTTCATGTAGTGATATTTGTTTATGATCTAACAAGTAAAGCTTGTCTAAAGATCAGAGTGGAGAACTATATTATATATGGATATATAATATATATGACCATAGAAAACCTTTAATTAGGTGACATTCCAGCTCTAAATGGTCACAGAATCTTCGACATTGGGGGCTGAGTAGATGGCTTGGTAAGTAAGAACACTTGCTGTAGAAGTGTGAGGACCTGAGTTCAAATCTCTAGTATCTATGTTAAAAAAAGAAAAGCTGTGCATGGCTCAGAGCTGGGGATGCAGGGCTAGCAATATCCTGGGAGCTTGCTGAAGCCAGCCTAGCCGAAACAACAGGCTTCAAGTTCAGTGACCCTCTCTCATAGTTACAGGATGGAGAGTGATAGAGCATGCAACATCCTCCTCCGGCTTTTACAGGTACATGAACTGGGCACTGTTATATATATATATATATATACACACACACACACAGATACACAGAGACATACACAGACACACACATATAGACACAGATACACACAGACATATACACATAAAAACACACAGGGACAGACACACAGACACACACAGACACACACAGAGACACACATAGACACAGACACACACAGAGACATATACGCAGACACAGAGACACACATAGACACAGACAGAGACTCACATAGACACAGACACACACAGATACACAGACACACACACATAGGTACAGATACACACAGGCATATACACATAAAAACACACAGGGACAGACACACACAGACACACACAGAGACATATACGCAGATACAGAGACACACATAGACACAGACAGAGACTCACATAGACACAGACACACACAGATACACAGACACACACACATAGGTGCAGATACACACAGGCATACACACATAAAACACACAGGCACACACAAACACACATAGACATAGACACAGAGACACACAGAAACAGACAGAGACACACATAGACACAGACACATACAGAGACATATACACATACAGAGACATAGACACAGACACAGAGATACACATAGACACAGACATACACACACAGACATACAGACATACACACACAGACATACACAGACACACACACAGACATACACAGATATACACACATGCACAGACATACACACAGAGACAAATACAGACACAAACACACACAGACTTACACACACAGACATACACAGATATATACACATGCACAGACATACACACACAGACATATATACATACAGAGACATACACAAGCACATGCACAGACACACACACAGAGACAAATACAGATACACAATCACAAATACACACAGAGAGAGGTACACACACAGACATACACAGATATACACACATGCACAGACATACACACACAGACATATATACACACAGAGACATACACACACACACAAATACTCCTGCATAAGTTGGAAAGAGAGAGAGAGGTTTCACTATCAGACATTCCTTGACTTTCCTCAGCCCTCCTCTGTACAGCTTCCCACAATTTCTTTCGGTCCAGGATTTTTAGGTTTCGTTGGTCCATATATTTGGGTATGTGAAATCAACGACTGTCTGCTTTCCGCGCTTGCTTCTCCTATGCGCTGCTGGGCCAGTGCAGGAGTGTGGGACCTAGTGACATAGATTTGGACACTTTCCCCCAATCTAAGACATTAAGAACATTCTGCACCTCCCAAGATCCACTTGGTCGATTCATCTTCCAGTAGGTGAAAGCTAATGACTTCTTCAAATGACTGTCTAAGAAACTAGATGAAGTTTGCTAGATGACAAATGTCACCTCATGCTTTTGACTCATTTCTTTGTGCAATCTCGTGTTTCTGGAAATGTTTGCTTAGAGAAAGTGCTGTGAGAGGAGACATCCAAAAGCATGACCTGGCTCAGGCTGGGGGTGCCAGGCTGGCTGAGAACTCTTCTTCCAACCCAGGTGACAGCTGAGCACTGGCAGAGAGCTGAACATTTATGTATTCGCTGGAATGAAGCTTGGCTGAAGACACCCAGACTCTTGTAAACATTGCCCAGGAATGATCTCAACACACAAGACTTGCTGCTGCTTATGGCTCATCTCAGGCAATTTAATTATGTAACAACCGATTTTAAGAATACCCTAACATACCAAGTCAGTGTAACAACCAAGTTCCAATTTCTTTTTCCCCCATCATCAATTTGATAAAGCCGAGGCTTAGATATGCCATGTGTACAAGAGCCAGCACTTCCTTGGCTTGTGCATTTGTTTCTTGGACAGGAGTTAACTCAGATTCTCTTAATGATTTGGGTTCTTTTTTGATACTGCTGGAACCATAGATGGGTTCCCATCTCCACGAGAGCAAAGCTGAAATAAAAGCAGCTGAGATTAAAAAGGAAGAACAGAGGAAGATTTATCACCTGTAGCAGTGTTCCTCTCCAAAGGAATCCTGAGGCTGTCATTCAGGGGCCCAGCACATGTCCATACAGGGGGCCCGTCCATTACTAAACCTACTCCGGCTAAGTTCATGGAGATTAAAGCGAGCACGGGAGATTAAAATGATGGGCACGCCCAGTGCTTGTACCATTAAGTTCGCTCCAATAAATGGACGGGCTCTTTGAAGGCTAACACAGGAGTCTGACCCTGTTCCTAGTGACCAACTCTGTCCCCGAACAATAGCAGTGACTCAACAGTGTGTAACTGAGATCCTTCGATTACTGCTCATGGTTTAGCGACACTGCCATTTTTCCGTCCCTTCCAACAGCTTTACCATCATTTTACCAAAATAGTGTGAGTGTGGCTCCATGGGCTGAGTCATTCACAAAGGCATTTAATGAAACCCCACAGCCATCTGCATCGCCACTGTTGGCTTGATCCACGGCCTGTGTTAACATCCAAGAGCGTTCTCTTGCCAATTGTTCAACTCTTCTCCCATTTACATTTCCTGCTGTTTTATTTTACTCAGTCGGCTTGTTGTGGGCATGTTCCTGAACATCCGGAGACTTTATGGTAAGTGATGAGCTTCCAGAAAGATCCTCAAATTCAGCTCTTCCTGAGCCCATCAGAAGGCCCCGGCTGCCAGGCCAACAGCTGACTTGAAAGCCAAGAGAGGTGGGTATTTTCAAGGAAGAGGGGGCCGTGAGCAGAGCAGCTGCTTCTGGACTCCATTCAGATGGGTAAGACTGCCACTAAGATACTCAGTACAATGTGGAGGAGTTGGAGGATGCTAGAAGAGCAGCCCAACATGCTGTCTCATTGCTGACTCTACCAAGCTCTCACCAGATAGCCTGCAGCAGGGGAGGAACGATCTGTGTCAGGGCCAAGGAACTCGGAGAGAGGGAGTCAGCCTCCTCTACGGTTAGCTGCTGGGAAAGATGTCACTTCATCCCTCAAGCATCTCCTTGTTAACGGGACCCCAGAGAAGTCACCTGGGACAATGATGAGAACATCATGTTCTTGAACTCATGGCAGACCACATGGCAGTTGCCTCTCCCATAGATGCAGTCTCTATGGACATGGCACAGAGCTCTTTAGAGCACAGAGTTGTCCAATACACGGATGGCAGCCATCTCACATGTCACTTTGGAGTAGGCTTTGTGTCTCAGGCAAGAGAAACGGAACCTGAGCTGGAACCAGGAACCAGAGGCTCTGGATGAGGTTTGTGATGACTAGGTGATGGGTCAGTATCCTTGACACACCTCAGTCTTGAGGCATTCCTTCTTTTACAGTCCCTCATGAGGGGATAACACCATTACAGGCTGGGCTTGTGTCCATCCACTCCTGAGCAGTCATAGTTAATTTGTGTGAGTGTTATCGATCAGCCTACATCTTGTGGTTTATGCTGGGGAGATCGTGGCTATTCATCACACAAACAACGTACAAAGTCTTTCTGCTGAGCATCCATGCTCACAATGGGGCATGCTGCTGTCTTCCAGGATGGGGTCAATCAGGACAATATGCAGAGGGGAAGCCTTGGGCCACACACTAGAGAGTAGCTCAGATGGGAGCTCCGCTTAACCTTCCCAATGGGCAAAGCATTTGCTCCACGCAGACGTTTCTTGTTCCTGGTGTTTTATTTGCAACTTAGTTTCAGGTCGTCAGCTTCTGCCCGGAGTCTATCACTTAGCAATTGAAAAGAGTAAAGTGTCACAGAATCACAGCCTTTTAGAACAAGAAAGGATTTGGGCAATGATTTAGTCCATTTTTTTTTTGTGCAGCAGAAACAAGCGCAGTGTCCTGGAACCAAGGTACCGGTCAGGTCTGTGACTAGAATGTAATCCAAAGCTGTTAAGAGTGAGTCACGTGGAACTTCATGGATATTAAATAACCAGGTGTCCATCGCCTCCATCAAGCCAAGGCTTTTGCTGCGTGTCCAAGGCTGAGTGTGGAAGCATGTGGAAGGATCTGGAGATTACGCCAACACTATCATCGTACTTGGCTTTGGACGACTTACAGAAACCTGACTCTTGAACCATGAGGCCCTGAGAGCTGTCATAGAGCTGCTGTCTATGTGGTGCTCTCCCTGGCATAGGTGGAATTCTACTACATGCTCCTCTCCCCATTGTCCTGAAAGGGCTCTGTCAGACTCCAGAGAGTTCCCCAAAGACGCCTCCGTGCAGGAGGAGCTTCTGTTTCCCCTGACAAGCTCAGAGCTGCTGTTGCTGTTTCCCCGTTCAAGCTGGATGTGAAGTGGTTGTTGGTCTTTATCTCTGAGTCCCCAGACTTCCTAGATGAGAAAAATGAAAAAAAAATATTTGTCTTTCCCAATATAGCAAACAAACAAGCCCCGCCTCATCCTTCTCTTCTCCTTCAGCATAGCTGCTACCCCAAGGGGGGATCATTTGTATTTTGGGTGCTAGAGTGCTTGGCTAAGAAGGAGATGTGGTAGTGAGATTCCCCCTTGAGCTCTGATTCTGTCACTGTGAGCAGGGAAGAGCTTTGTCGGTTACTTAGCTGGCAGGGTGGAGAGGTACCCGACTGAATGAGATTGGCCTGCTTTGATGGATGATGGTTGATACTCTTATTCATTTGAAGCTTAGATCCATCTGCTCATCCTGTTCTTGTCTCTCTGGACCTGAAAGGTTTCCACCCAGTTTTTGGTCCCATGTTCTATGTAGAGAAATTTGTAACCTGGCCAGTTTCTCCATCTTATTGTTCTTCAAGCCAGGTGAGCTCAGCTCAAGTTATCCCAAGTTTCCAGACTCAGCTTCAAATATCAAATCAAATTATGCAATCTAACCCTGTCACAGGAACCCACCTAGGCAAGGCCTTGCCCCTAGTGAAGGCTTCAGTACAGAGACCCCTGTTTATCTCTCTTGTCTCATTCCCTACCCACAGCTAAGGGCACAATGTGTACCTCCAGATGTGCCTCCCTTTTCCCTTAACCTCGGAGGCATACTTCTCTACTTTCCCAGGAATCTGTAAGTCATAAACCTTTTTGATTTTTCCATTTCTTTTGTGTGCACACACACGAGCACGTGTGTGCATGTGTGCATATGTGTGTGTATGTGTAAGTGAGCAGTAGGCATATGTGTGTATATGAATGAATCATCTTCCATTGCTCTTCCAAACTATCTGCTGAGAAAGAGCCTCTTAATCAAACTCAGTGCTCACCAACATGGTTAGTCTTGCTAGCCAGTTTGCTCACAGTATCCCTGTCTCTGCCCCCATGAGGCTGAAAATACAGGCAGTTGCCAGGCCCACATAGCATTTGACTTGGGTTCTGAGGGATCTGGACTCTAGCGGTCATGCCTTTGTGGGAAGTTCTTTAACTATTGAGTAATCTCCCCATCCCAAACCTAATAGTTTTCCATTTATTCTTAAATGTGCCTCCCTGGGTTATCCCTAGCTGCAGGTAGGACCCTGACGTAAGTACGTCAACAGATCACAGCAGTTAGTTACATCTAGACCGAAACATCTAGCAAACACAAGTCAGAATTTCTTCTCCCCAGGTTGACGGTCAAATACCTGCCTATTGCCTCTGCACCTTTCCCATTCATAGAGCGGGATGAGCCATGTTCACACTCTATGGCTGCTGTGAGAAGTACGAGATCATGTTCGCACATATCCATGAAGATGGGGCAGAGTGTCTGCCCTCTACAGATTGCTGTTACCTGTCTCTGCTGAGACCTGAGTACATGCTCCACCCAAACGCCTACAATAAGACTTGACCCCAACGTATCATAATCAACGGGTGGGGGACTACGCAAGGTGTCAGGATCACCCTCTAACAGGAATGAGATTGGAGCCCTTCAATGTTCTGAAGACCCATAGAGGGTGTCAAATCTACAGAGTTTAAGATCCGTTTCTACAAAACTCATATGTTCCAGGGTAGAAGCATGAGGATTAGAATTATTAAGCAAAAGGATCAGAGTATGAAAGAAATAAGAGACAGAAACACAGACCAGCATCAGGAGGGACATTCAGTGAATACTGAATCCACCTCATTTATTTTTCCACCCGCTTCTATACTTCACTCTGAAATGGAAAGGAGGAGGCTACAGATTACATTAACATGATATTAGGAATAGAGTTGAATTCTCCGACCTTAGGGCCAGGTGGAGCAGATCCACCCTATAGCCAGAATAGTAATTAACCACACCCTAGGTCAGAATCTCTCATTTGTAGCCACACCTGTAGTCAACAACTTAGGGAGAGCCAAAGTAGGCTCAGACTCTCTGACCTCCAGTTAAGGTCGAACAGGCTCACAGCTCTGTGGGCCCTCACACATCCCCAGACAGGAAATCTGCCAGAACCATTATAATTACCCAGTTGATACTTTGTTATAACATCTCGTACAGACCAAGCCAACCTCCATGCTATCCTCACTTTAACCCATAACTCATTCATTCAGCGGACATCCTAACGGGCCGTGCCATGCTCTAGGCAATTACGTCCATTTTCCCACACCTTCTTATTGCTGTGACAATTTTCTCAAACAGACCATTGGTCCACGACAGCAGGCTGGGAAATTTACGAAGTGACCTCAGTTAAGAAGCTAAAAGATAAGGCTGGTCTTGAACTGCTCTTCACCAGGAGTCTTGCGAATGAGTCAAGGAAAGAGGGAATGTGTAAGAGAAGAAGGTGGGTGTCAAGTCAGCATGGCCAGACGGCTTTGCTACTGCAGGAGACTGGATTTTCTTGTCGAGTCCTCCATTAATTTGTGCTGTTCTGGCAATATGGTGCTTTCTACACACCCGATTTAACTACCAGCAAAGTATGAGCAGCTATGCCTGGACACCGGTATGCATGGTGTATCCACCTCAGCCCCATTAGGTGTGGGGAAGTTTGAACCATGAAGCCCAGGGCTTCTCCATGGAAGCTATTCCACTTGCCACCCGGGGTTGAACCTAGGACCTGGAAAGTGCTAGGCGAAAGCTCTAACACAGAGTCCCACCCACAGCGGGCTCTCAAGGTGGCTTCCCCCACCCCATCACTGTGCTTACTTCTGTCTGGAAGAAGGAGAGACTGGTCACCCTGAGACTATAACCTGGGATACCTGGACATTGTTGAGCTGAATGTCTATGGATGTTAATTTTTCCCTGAGGCAACCAGCTATTTTATTGATTTGCTGGCTTCCAGACTTTACAACTCTGTATAAGCTCCCCTGGAGTGGTGGGAGAAAACAGAGGCTGTCCTTACCTTAAAAGTTTATAAAGTTAATTATTTATGCCAGGCTATGTGGATGCCCTTGAGTAGAGGGTAGGGAAAGGTGTTTTTCCACTTTCTCAGTCCAGTTCCTCCTCCATGTCCACATCGTTACTGCAACTTACCTGCTCCTCCCTGGCTTTCCAGTCAGGCTAGCTGCTGGCTGGCCCTCCTCAATCATTCCTGATGCTTCAGGCCACTTTGCTTTCTGTCACCAACCTGCTAGAACAGACTATTGGTCCACGGCAGCAGGCTGGGAAATTTACAAAGTGACCTCAGTTAAGAAGCTGAAAGATAAGGCTGGTGTTGAAACTGCTCTTCCCCATTATAACTCCAGTGGTCCTGACCATGGTGAAACCTTGGCATCCATGCCCAGCCTCCTCTCCCCTGGAAAGGCCCTCATCAACGGTGGGGCACCTGGCTCAGTGGCTCCATCACTTTGCTAGTAGGTGGCAAACACCCATTCAGCTGATTTGTGCCTAGCTTTCAGAAGAGTAGAGTTTCATTTGCCATCTGTCTATACAATCATGTATTCTGGTGTTCAGAATTCTTGGAACTGAGGATGGATAGAGACAGACGTTTGCCCTGCCTGGGACACATACCAAGGCTCCTCCCACAGAGCTGCCCGGACACTGTACTCCTTTCTGATTGAGGCCAGACTGTTTGTGCCTTTGCCAGCCTGCATCATAGGCATGAAGCCTCTTGGTTCAAAGGTTCCCAAGCAAGTCCTGGGGCAGTGCCCATGTGTCAAGAAGGTTTTGTCGGCCTGCTGAGATGGCTGACGTAGTCATGGAAGGCTTTACTTTTTAAAAGGAAGTTGGTGGTTTCATTTGTTTCATTAGTTTTCACTTGCAGTGATCCACACACAACATAAAACCTTCATCCTTTATCAGAAGTAGCCGGTAGTGCTTGCTGCTTCACGTTTATGGGCAGAGGTTCTCCAGAACCTTCTCACACTGAGAAGCTGAATCTCTTAGTCCCTAAATAACTCTGAGTTCTCTCCTTACCCAGACCCTGCAGATCACCATGTCCCCCCTGTCTTTGTGAAGCTGATCATTCTGGGCCCTTGTGTAAATGGAATCACATGGCATTGTTACTGTGCACCATCCCAGCTCCCTTACTATGCCATGTACCAGGTTCATTTCCATAGCATGTGCTAGTCAGAATCTGCCCTCCCCCTCTAAGACTGTGTTTCAAGCCGCTCGGGACCTCACAATGAAGCCCAGGCTAGCCACCATGGTACTTTGACTTCAGCTTCCCTGAGTCCTAGATTACAGGTGCGATTACACGTGTGTCAGCCACCACACCCAGCTCCCCTCCTTTTGAAGGTTCATTTGTGTTCTAGTTTCCTTTCTGTGGCTGTGATAGTACACTCTGATTGAGAGCAATTTAGGGGAAAAAAAGGGTTTGTCTCAGTTTACAGACTATAGTCCATCCCTGAGATAAGTCAGGGCAGGAAATCAAATAGGCATTTGAAACAGAAACCATGGAGGAAGAGTGCTTGTTGGCTGGGCTGCAGACTCATGGTTAGCTACCTTTCTGTTACAACCTAGAGCTACATGCCCAGGGAATGGTGCCACCCATAGAGGGCTGGGCCCTTCTACATCAATTAATAATAAAGACAATACCCCTACAGACACTGATCTGATCTGGAAAGTTCCTCAATTTAGACTCCCTTCCAAAGTGACTTGTGTTGGGAAGTTAAAGCTTGTCAAGTTGACATCTGGCTAACCAGGACAATATTCCATTGCATGCACACACTCCCCTTTCTGTGCTCCTCTGTTTCTCTGTCGACGTGCACACAATAGAATTGCTTCCACCTTTGGGCTCCTGTGGGAGTGTTACAGAGATTGTGCAAATCTATCTGAGTCTCCATTTTCAGCCCTTTGGCATCTACATCCAGAAGCAGAATGGCTGAATCATATGTTTATTGCATTTTCTTGTTTTGAGGAGCCTGCACCCAGTTTTTCACAGTGACTGAACCATTTAATGTCCTTACTGATTGTACATAAGCATTCCAGTATCTCTTGTATCTCCTTTCTAATACTTGCTATTTTTTACATTTTTTCTTAATAGTAACTCTCCTAACAGATACAATTATATAGATGATTATTATATGTTTTTTTTTGTTTGTGTTTTTGAGACAAGGTTCCTTTTCGTAGCCCTGACTGTGCTGGAACTCACTCTGTAGACTAGATTGGCCTTGAACTCACAGAGATCCTCCTGCCTCTGCCTCCTGAATGTGGGATTAAAAGTGTGTGCTACCATTACCCCCTCTCACTCGCTCGCTCTTGCTCTCGCTCTCATTCTCTCTTGCTCACTCCCCATCCTCCCTTTCTCATTGTTTAGACAGTCTGCCTTTAAACTCACTATGTAGTTGAGGATGGCCTTGGACTGGAGATCCACCTGCTTCATATTCCCGGATGTTGGGTTTACAAGTATGTGTCAATACCTGGCAGGTTTGTTACTTCCTCGTCCTCCTCCTCCCCTCCTCTTCACTTTCCATTTCCTGCTTAAGCTAAATTTTTTCTTTTATGGCAATTGTAGGTCATCTTTAAAAAATATTCTTAGTGGGTCAGGTATAGTGATGCACACCTTTAATCCCAGCACTCAGGAGGAAGAGGCAGGGGGATCTCTTTGAGTTCAAGGGGACAACTTTGAACTATATAGTTAAAAAAATCCCATCTCAGGAAAACACACACACACACACACACACACACACACACACACAGTCTCCCAAATAAAAAAGTTGTTGTCATTATATTATCTCCTTAAGATGAAAGATGAATTTCATGTCACGAACTCAAGTTTAAGAACCTACAGGAAAAGACTAGAGGGATTCTGCAGAAAAGAGCAGGCCATCCCTTAAGTATTATTGGGGATCAAAAGAGAATATTTAGGAAGAGAGAGCTGGGGGGCAGCTTCCTCGATAAAATGCTTGCCTTGCAAGCAGGAGGACCACGTTTGATGCCTGGCATATACATCAAAATGCCTGTCACCAGCAGTGCACTTGTGACCTCAGTGCTGAGGAGACGGAGATGGGTAGTCTTTTGGGCTT
>LOEQ01001960.1:0-16910 GCA_001685075.1 Bramus lutescens | reverse complement strand
AAGAGATTCCCCAAGCCAGGGGAAGGCTCGGTCTCAAAAATCAAGGTGCGTTAGAGCCTGAGGGAAGACACTTGTGGCTGATTTCTGTCCTCTGTATGCACCCTTACAAATACATGTGCATTTGCACACACATACACAGACACAAATAAAGAAATAAAAATTCAGAGAAAAGTGATAGAGAGAAAATGAACTTATTCCAACACAGATTTAACAAGAGACAGAATGATTAATAGGTGGCCTGATTTAAAGCTACTCCCAACAGCTTTGGTCTACAGTGGTTATTGGATAGACACAGGCAACCCCAGTATAGCACCATCTTCTCCCCACCCCCATCTCCAGTGAGGCCAGAAGTCCCAGAACAATCTGTTCCATGGACTGTCTCTCAGATTCTCTTCATTTCTCCCTGCCTCACTTACAGAAGCCGCCCTTCATGTGTGGCCTGTAACTATACTGGGATGTGCTCCAGGTCACAGGAGTGAGGGGGAAGCTGCATAGGACAGATGCTGTCTATACTGGTCACACACAGCCACCAGCACTACAAAAGCCTACAGAGATATCTAATGTGCAAGGATTCTCCTTCCCAGGCTTCTGCTGTTTGATTACTGTTGTATCAAACAGCGCTTTTTGTGGGCATCATTTCCTTCAAGTTTCTGTCCCTTGTGGACAATTCTCAGCGCTAGAATAAAAGATGACTGATCTCATAGGGCAGAATCTATAAGGGATAATATCACAGTGTGACCCAGACTCTCCAGGTAAAATTAATGAGGTGAATGGAGAGTCACATTCTTGAGTTTCTTTTTCATTCATTCATTCATTCATTCATTCATTCATTCATTCATTCATTCATTCATTCTTTTACTAATAAAAACATGAACAGGTGGAATGACTTGTTTCTTTAAATGTTGTTGCCTTGAAGGCTCTGAGCAAAGCTCCATGGATTCTGGACCACTTTCCCCCAAATGATTCTCTAGGCAGTGTAACACTGTACAGTCAGGGTGAATGTGTATTCTGAAAATAGGAAGAAGTGGTTCAGAGCCACACCTGGTGAAGATGATAGGGACCATGCCAGGAGATGCCAGTTTCTGCAAAATAACCTGAGTGATTTTTAAACCTCTTTGAAAGTGATTCTGACAGAAGACATCAGAGAATATTTTAGGCAATGGAAATTCTATCAGAAAAAAGTTTCCAGGTATCCCAACTTGACCACTCTAAGGGAAACTGCAAGTTTAAACTGTGCTGTGAATATTTGGGAAAACACACACACACACACACGCACACGCACACGCACGCGCACGCACACGCACACACACACTTTAATCTCTGAGTAAATGGGGCACTTGATAAAGTGTGCTGTAATGGTCGAGTGTGCCCTGCTGCCAGATCACTTGAGTCTGAATCCCAGCTCTGCCATTTCCTATTTTGGGGACCATGTTCAAGTTCTTTGACCCCTTGGCTGAAACAATTCAGTCTTTTCTTCATCTTAAAATAGGGCCAATGACAATAGCTCCCATGTAGGGACACTGTGAGCTGCGAATGTTAATACATGATATATATATATATAATCCAGGATGGAAACACTGCCTTTCCCGTCTGTCATAATCAGACTGTCACCATCCTGTGTAGACAAGGCAGAGTCCCCCACCCTCACCCCAGGACCCTGCTGATTTCTATCTGGCCAGCTTTACCCACTGATATTACTCGCCTGGTCCTCGTAGGCATTTGTAGCTTGCAGCCCCTGACTTAAAATCATGGATCTGATCAGACAGACGGGAAGTAAAGTGTTAGCCTCATGGTCAAGTAGCAGATCAGCATGGCCAATTTCTGTCTGTCCATGGTCATTTTGGGACCCCTAATCTCTATGATGCTGTGGAATATTCTTTTATACTCTTCGAATATGTGTCGCTTTGATTGGTTTAATAAACAAGCGGACTGGCCAGTAGCTGAACAGGTGGGAAAGCCAAACTGAGAATGGTGGGATGAGGAAGGGTGGGTGGAGTCAGAGGAGTCACCAGCCAGACACAGAGGGAGCCGATGTTAGCCATGCTAACAAAGGTGCCACCACACGGCAGACCATACATAAGGATTATGGGTTAACTTAAATGTAAGCGCTTGTTAGTAATAAGCCTAAGCTATTGACTGAGTATTTGTAATTAATATAAGGCTCTGAGTGGTAATTTGGGAGCAAGTGGTGGGAGAGAAATGTCTGACTGTGCCATGATCTTGACCTACAGCTAAGGATCTCTTCTGTCACTTCAGGGGATTACATCAGAGCCTCTGAATCACACTTGGCACTCAGACCTTCAAGGCAAAGGCCATCTCTTTATTTCATGTATATTTTCTTCCTGATTCCCATCAATTCGGGTATCAGGAGTCACTTAGCTGGGCAATGAGAACTGCTCCTAGCTCCTTCCATCTAAATTGTCAGCTTTTTTTATTCAAAACTTTAATCTCTTAAAAATTAATTGACTTTCTGTCAACACTGCTGGGACAGTCTCTGCGACGTTCACCCACCCTCTATTTCTCCCTCAGGTCAGAGGAGATAAGGCCGCGCTCTGTTGAGGGGCTGTTATGGTGACGTATCTTTAGAGCTGGTATTACAGGAGTCAACTCTAGATCGTCCAGTGGCTGCTCATCCCATTGTCACTCTCAGGCTGAAAGCAGTGGTCACGTGTGTCTGCTTAGTCAAGGTCTGAAACTCTCTCTGGCTAAACCTGTTAGTGGGGTCATTTCATTGTACAATCGCCTGAGCCCGAGCTGCGCTGTCACATAGCAACTCTCCGACGAGACCTTTTGGACGTCGGAGCCCCTCCACCTTCCTTATCAAGAACACTCCGGAGTCTCCTCAGCTGTCCTGGGGCTGTTCTTGCCCAGGCTGCTGTGTGTGTGGAGCCTCTGAGGGAGTCCCAGGCCATCCTCCTCCAAGTTCTCATGGAGTCTCCCAGTGTTTTTCTGATCTGCACCCTACTCTCTTCTTTCCACCTCCCACAATTCTCTAAGACTGGAAGGGGCAGCTTCCTTACCGTTCACTCCATCTCTTCACAGCCTCCCTCCTCAACAACTTTATTCCTGGGCATCAAGGGCCCAAGTCTTCCTGGGTCAATGGAGAAACTCTGAGTCCTGTCCTTGGTGACAATGTTGAAAGAGGTAACAGCCATACAATCCCCTGCAAACCTTTAGTGAGCATCCAATGAATGTGGGGCTCTTATCCCTGTTCCAGGTCACTTTCCAGGTAGGAACATGAGGGAGGAAGTGACATCACCCAAAGCATAGACCAACTTGGTGTAGAAGAAGCAGACTCCCTCCTCTCTGGGTTCCCTAGACCAATGAAAGTGCCATTTCTATTTGGTTCATTCATATTCAGACTTATTTATTCAAACAGTAAATATGAATAATAGATTAATTGCTGTATGTCAGTCACTATCCAAGCCTGGGAATGCTGGCTTACTATATTTGTCTGCTATAGCACATAAGGTTTTTATCCTTATTGGAAAGTCATGGAAGAAAGCGTCAGTTTTGTGCAACATTCTGGGCAGTGCAAAGACAGTAAACAACAAAGCTGATGAAGAATGTGTGGGATTTATTGCCCTGGACATGGTAGAATAAAAGACTCATGTGCAGAGGTGAGATGTGAGCTGGGATCTTCATTACAATATAAAGCCTGTTTGTTTGTTTGTTTGTATTTGTTTTTTATTGTAGCAGTGGTTCAGTTCATAAGGCCCCACAAACATTAGAACCCAAGTTCAATCCTGGGATCCATATCCAAGTGTGGTACATGAGTTTGTAATCCTAGCACATCGGAGGTGGAGTCAGGAAAATCCCTAGGACTCTCTGGCAAGCCTCACCTAATTAGAGGGCCCAGGTCTTGGTGAGAGACTCTGTCTCAAAGAAACAAAATAACCAGAACCTGAGGAATGACATCTGAGATTGACCTCTGGCTTCCACATGCACACACATATACAAATATACACACTCACACACAGAGAGAGACACACACAAAGGAAACCATCAGCAGGAACTACAGATGATACATCCAATACTGAGAAGATGGTGAAGCAATTATCATGCTCCAGGAACAGAGAGGAGCCAATGCACCCTAAATGTTGCACCAAGGAGAACAGCAAATGATAAGGCCAGGGTGGAGCTGGCCAGGGAAACTAGCAAAGAGCATTGTGGGCCAAGGGAAAAGCTGAACTAGAAGGTTTTCTATCGGGCAGCAGCTTGCTTAAATTGCCCAGTGGAAACGTATTGTCTCTGCTGCTTAAATGGAGCATAAGAAAGGCCATCTATGCATTCGCCTCGGGGTTAGAATTCACAGTGCTCTTAAAGAAATTATTTTATTTCTCGCTTAATGGTAATCTTATTCATATACAAATGAATGTACATTTTCATTTCTTCCAGCATGTTGAATTTTGACCACATATTGAGGCTTAGAATATTACATGCTCAAAGACAGAATTTCTGCATGCTTCCATCTGTAGATTTAGACTGTCCGAAGTTGTTGGATCTTCATAACTAAATGTAAATAGAATTTTGTTCATGAATTTGCAAATTGATTTTCTCTTTAGTGACCCAAGTGGGCCTGTAGCCCATTTTCTTCTGCATGCAATTTTACTGCTATTTTTTAGATGTGTGGTTTAAACGATACACTGGCATTCCCTCTGCATGAATCCATAAATTATATTAAAATGCCAGCAGCAGTCTAGCACATAACTTTCCACCTCCCTTCCTTCCTATTCCCCTTTCTTCATTCCTTCCTTCCCAAACCGGAAGCTTATCTCCCTCCACGGCACATGCCTGGATTTCTGGAAAGTCTCTCCTACTAATACTAAGAATCCAAGCTCTCTGGAGGCACTGACTCGGTCCAGTCTTGACATCCTGCCTCCTTTACATCCCACCCTCCTCCTTGGGGTTCAGGAGCATTGTGGACATGGCACCATGCACATTAGAAGTGTTTGGCTTGATTGACTGATAAATGCCAGAGGGTTTTCCTACACCTGTGCATGTAATTTAGCAAGTCAGAGAAATGCTTACGGTAGTGTAGGGTTTTTCTTTCTTTTCTCTTTGAGATGGGTTCTCACTTAGCCAAGGGTGATCTTAAACTTCTGGTCCTAAATCTCCTAAGTGCTGGGATTAGAGGCATGTGAGTGCTGTGATTATAGGCAGGCATCTACCTCCTGGGATGGCGGTTATGCACCTCCTGGGATTGCGGTTATGCACCTCCTGGGATTGTGGGCATGCACCTCCTGGGATTGCGAGCATGCACCTCCTGGAGTTACGAGCATGCACCACCACTCCCAGTTAATGTGATGCTGAGAATTGAACCAGGGCTTCCTGCAAGCTGGGCAAGTACTCTACCAAGGTGAGCTACGTCCCCAGCCAGGCAGTGTAGTTTTCCATGTGTTGTGTAGTGAATAGAATGGAGGAAGGTAATCCCTTCTAGCTTGCTGAGTCAGCCGGAATCAAGGCTGATGCGTCTTGAAGCCAAGAGGTCCACAGGGAGGTGAGGATGGGCTGTGATGTCTTTAGTTAGAACTTAATAGATGGGGAGGCTCTCAGGAAAGCTCTTTGCAAGCTGCAAGTTTTACCTGACTCACTCTCTCTGAATGACTCTGCTTCTAGGCAAGAGACCAATCACATTTACAAATATTTCATTTTGTCACATTTGGGTTTTCTTTGGTAATTGCAGGGAGGACTTGATATTCTGAAATTCCCCACCTGGGTCTGGGTGCAAGTGAATTTCTGCTTTAACTACTGTGTGAATCATTGCTCAGACTCTGACAGAGGCATTTCTGCAAGCAGGCATGTCTGATGCCACATGTAGGTCATCCCAATAGCTGAAAACTTCTTTGCTACAGCAAGGGAAGCTCATGATTCTCTCTTTCTTCCACCCTCGCTGCAAGTGCAGAAAGAGTTCTCACATTGCATGGAAGAGGTGTTTTTTGTTTTGTTTTGTTTCCCAGTTTGTTTGTTTGGATATTAAAATAGGGTTTCCAGATAAAATACAGATTACAAAGCTGAGCTTGAAGTTCAAATAAGCAGCACATGATATAATGTACATCGCACATGCTTAAAGATTAGGAAAGTATTGTTTATCTGAGATGGGAACTTAACTGGACAGCCTGTATTTTTATTTGTTAAATTTGACAGCATGAATTAAAAAAAACACCATAACTGCAGCCAGCACTGTTAGCTAACTGCTTCCCTTGGGAAGCAGAAGGGAATTGATGGAACATCTTTCTTTCTCAGCATCCTCTGAACTGCTCTGTCTTTCCTTGGAAAGGGAACAAGGCCTACTGGGTATAGACAGTCATGCAGGCTGGGCTGACAGAGACCCGGATAAGGAGGCAGACAGACTGATGTCAGAAGGAGAAGGGTTTCCCCTAGCTGCCTGGAGACTGCTGAAGACAGTAACGATTTCAGAATAAGCACACGTGAGCTGCTAAAATTAAGAGGGAAGGGGGAAGGGCCAATTGATGCATCTGGTTCATGGTCATGGCTGCTGCCTGGTATAATCTGTGTCCAGGTAAACTTGGGGAAAACCAGTAGTGGCGAATTGCAGAAAGCAGGAGGGAGTGAGCCATAAGGCTCCCTGTATCTGAAGGGTAGTTATGAAGAGGGGAGGAGAAGAAGCAGGCAGAAGCCCTGGCATCCGGAATGGGTGGGCTCTCCAAGGTCATCTCAGATGGCAGGAACGTGATGGTTCAGGCTGGGAACTGTGGATGAAATCCACCTGCCAGACTTAGCGAGCTGTCACAGTGAGGGGGCAATCAGGGCCATCTGCCACCACAGATCACTGCTTATTTCAGGGAGGAGTGTCTGCAGCACGCTGTCGCATCCTGCAGAGTCTTTTTAAAGTCACCTGGTCCAGTGGGCAGGCAAACAGCAAGGGCAGTGGCCGTGAGGATAAAGGGTAGGGCAGATTCATTTGATGCCAGGCACTCCAAGGGAATTCTGGTTGGAAACAAGAGCTAACTAGGTGACCGGGGCACAACACGTTATAGTCTGTGGTTCAGATTCCTCATCCTTAGAACAGTGGCTGGCTATGGCAGATTGATGTCACTGTTCCACTAGGAGCTGCTGCAAACCGGAATGATACCTCGCCAGTGTCAGCTCAGGTACTACATCAGCTGTGAGAAAGAACAGATGGGCGAGCCAGGAAACAGAGTGGCAGGGGCGAGGTGTTCTCACCCTCTGCGTAATTCTCACATCTCTTTCCACCTGCCAGCATCAGAGCTTCTCTTCTTAATTGCTGAAGGGTGTGAGGAGGATACCCAGGGGATGTGATAAACACTTACGAATTGATGTTGAGGCAATTACCATATTGACAAGGTGTCTGAAGAGTCTGGAAACAACTATAATATGTTTCAGATGGAAAATATTTAACATTATGTGCCTTCGCCTAGGCTTCTGGGTGTTATGCATATCTTCTATTGGTAACTGATGAGTGTATACAACATTTATTACATGAAAATTTATGAATCAGGAGTGTCTACTTATGTTTGTAAACCCAGCACTCCTGAGACGAGGGCAGGAGAATTGCCACTAATTTGAAGCAAGCCTGTGCTACACAGTGAACTCAAAGTCATCCTGGGTTATGTATATAGCAAGACCCTGTCTTAAAAACAAGCAAACAAATTTATGTATATATAGAAAATATGAATACTGTTTTTCAGAGACAGAAACATATATTCAGAAAGAAGAACAAAACTTCTGGAAAAATATTAGTTGGAAAACCCAAAACTTGTCCATAGTACTGGGGATGTAACTCAGGGATTCACTGCTGGCCTTGCATCCTGGCAGGCCTGGCTCTGATCACCAGCAACACAGTGGTTATAAATTTAAAAATACATTACACTGTCAATTGTGGTCACTTTGAACACATTTATAATACATGCAGAGTCACCCATAATGCATTAGTGCCACATTAAGGAAATAAATCAAAGCACTTCTTCTTACTGTCAAGGGGAACCAAGATTTCAATTCTCTTAGCTCTCCCTGTGTCTTCCTTCCATCCTCTCTGTCTGTTATATGAGTCAGAATCTGTGCCTGCCTGAAGGCTGGCCTGTGAATCTGTCCCTGTGCAAAGGGCTTTGTTCTCTCTTTTATTGTCGAGTACAGAAAGCGTTACATGGGGAAGGGATGAGGAACACTTTACAGAAATATTTAAAAGTTTTACAAGGCATTAGGTTACTGACTCCAACTGACCACCACTGACCTAATAACAATATTGCAAGCATCATTATTTACCAGGCAATATCTGTATATCGCATTCAATGTTTTTGGTGGGTATTTATTTTATAAGGTTGTTTTCCACCTATAGTCGCTGTTTTCAGCTAATGGTGACCATCACACACATTGAAACTCAAATGTGTTACTCTTGGGCCAGGGGCATGGAATAGTAAGTAGTTTCAGATTGCAGCTGTGTGTTAGCTTAGGTTGTAAAAGTTTATTATATGGGAATTCCAGACAAGTAAGGCTGGCTATTGCTTTGTTCTCCTCAAGGCAGGTTAAACAAGCGACTGAGTACACAGTAGAAGAGCAGTCTTTAGACCTTGAGACCTGACTTTAACCCTGGCTGTGTGTGTGTTCCAGCAAAAGTTCCAGCTCTTAGAAAGGAAGCGGTATTTTTTATCATAAAGCGTTGCCATGGTCCATGAAGGTGTAACTCTATGTTTTCTTTATAGGTGCATTTAAGTAATTACTAAGCAGTCAAATAAATAGAACTTGAATGAAAAATTTATTACTGAGATATAAAAACGATAGCAATATTTGCACTGGGTGTTAAGGACAACTCTCGTAGAGGATGAGGTTTCACATGAAAATAAGGAATTTATGGAAACTGTCAAGGACTCATGAGCAGCCATGCTCCCCAAGGATACATAGTTTGGAACTTCCCATCTGGTTTAGAAGCATTGCTAACCTCTATGCCAAGTCCTGGCTTTGATATTTTGGGACTCCTGGGTCCATTTGTCCCAGCTCCATCTTCACTGAATGTGTTATGATAAATGGATTAATGACTAAAATGTTGGAGGATGTTCTGCAAGCTTTCCTTGTCTACTTAAAGCAACAGTGTAACCATTTTTCAGTGAAACTAAGTAGTCAGCTCTACTTCAGTTTAAAGCAGTAAGTCGCGGGTAAGAGTCTATGAAATTCTATGTTTCCTTAAGTTTGGTTCTGTATGTGGCATTGGAATATAATGGGCAAGAGAAAGGTATCCAGTCTGAGCCTGACCCAGCTCTTAGTCAGGGTTTCCATGGCTGTGATTAAACACTGTGTATAATCACCTTGAGGAAGAAAGGGCTTATTTATTTGACTTACAGTCTCAAGTCACACCCCATCACTGAGATGGTGGACATCAGGGGAGAAACTAGGAACTCAAGGGAGGAAGCAGGAGGCAATAATCGAAGCAGAGACCACGGAGGAGTGCTGCTTATTGGCTTGCTCCTCATGGCTTGCTCAACCTGCTTTCCTATGCAACTTAGGACCACCTGTGTAGGGGCAGCACCACCCACAGTGGGATGGGCTCTCAAGCTTCAAATACTACTCAAGGACACATCCCCGCAGACTTACCTACAGGCCAATCTTATGGAAGCATTTTCTCAGTTAAACATTTTCTCTTCCCCAATACATCAAGGTCTGTCTCAAGTTGACAAAAGACACCCAGGACATCCAGTGAGTTCCATATCTAAATGCTGCATGGCATGGATTGCAGTAGCCTAAGGGTCACCTTACTGGTTCCAGGGATGACCTTGACCTCACTATCTACGGGATCTTCATATAGTTCTGTAAAGAACAGAACTTCAGTGTTTTTCTGTTCTTTCTGAATACAGCATAGAATATACTACAGAAGGGGGTAGGTTTCACCTATACTTTGGGGTCTGAATTCTGTGACCAAAACACCAGACAGAAAAAATTTAAGAGCCTGAGTTACTTTGGCTGTGGTTTCAGAGGTTCAGGCCACGGTTCCTGGAACTCAAGCAGAGAACTATGATAACAGATAGCAGGGGACAGAGGAGCATCTTCATCGCATCACAAAGAAGCAGCAGTGTGAGGAGACTGGGGACTGGACGGACCTCCAAAGGTGCACCTCTAGTGACCTACCTCTTCTAGGCCATAGTTCCCACAGTTCCCACAGCCTTCCCGAAGAGTAGTGAATCTGGAGAAATATGCATTCAAAACCCAAGGCACACATTCTGTATTCAAACCATACTCCATCTGGCCTCCAATCACCAAAGGCTCTTAGTCATCTCATAATGCAAAATGCATTCAGACCATCTTCAAAATCTTAACAGTTTCAATATTTCTGCAGAGCTCAAATTCTGTTTCTTCTGAGACTTAGGGCAGAGTTTTAGTTGCATGGCTGTATAAAATACTTCCAGAGTATAAAGTCCCAAAGGGGACAGACGAGAGAACAGGAAAGACCCAACAGCAAGAACAAGACCCAAACCCAGTAGCATAGGTGTTAAGTCCTGTAGCCCCACGCCCATCATCTGGGGTGTGTGGTGACATGATGAGTCCCAGTGAGCACAGGCAGCCCACTCCACGTGGGCTGTCTCTCTCGTGGTTGACTCTACTCATTGTCCATGGCCTTCCTCCACAGACATCCCTTTATTGGCATCTTCAACACTCTGAGGGCTCTGTTGCAGCTTGGGCTTCAGCCTTACAGCTTCGTGCATCTCAGCTGTGGGGACTTTAACCTTGTCTTATGTTGCCTGGCCTTGTATCATTCATGATCCTGTAACTCCCTCTGTATACCTACAAAACCAGCATCTCATGGCTAATGTCAAGGTCACCAAATGTGAGCAGTATCTGGGGCTCCTTGGACCACAGCCTCAGTGGTGTCTGAGTACCTGGGCAAACATTGGCCTGTGCGGCCTGACTTGTTAGGGTTTCTATTGCTATGATGAAACAGCACCACCAGCAGCACTGACAACTTGGGGAAGGAAGGATTTGTTTCCCTTATTCTTCTATATCCTAGGCCATCACCCAAGGCAGTCAGGGCAGGAACTCAAACAGGACAGGATCCTGAAGGCAGGCACTGATGCAGAGGCTTTGGAGGACTGATGATCATTGGCTTGCTCCTCATGGCTTGCCAGGATCATCAGTGCAAGGACGGCACCACCAATAATGGATTGGGCCCTCCCCCATCAATCACTAATTAAGAAAATCAGGTTTGCCTACAGCCGAATATTATGGAGGCTTTTTCCTCAACTGAGGTTCTTTCCTATCATGTGACTCTAGCTTGTGTCAAGTTGTCATAAAACTGAACAGCTCTCTGTCAGTGGGAATCCACCCACTGCAGGACTCAGATGCTACCTGACAGCATTTTTAGTTCATTGGTTGACTGGACACTAGGGGTTCTATTTGTGCATTCTAAAAGGCTTACTTAAGCATCACAAAGATGCTCTCTTTGTATGGAGGAGGACAGTCAATGATTATTAAAGGTCTAAAGATGCTCCCAGGTAAATTGGCTCTGGACTTGCAGCCTTCTAACCTCTCCACAGCACCGAAGTTCTCATCAGTTGTGGGTGTGTGTGTGCGCGCGCGCACGTGTGTGTGTGTGTATGTGTGTGTGTGTGTGTGTGTTAGGCCAGAGGCTGATACCTGGTATCACTCTCAATTGCTTTCCATCTTACTTTTTGAGGCAGTCTCTCACTGAACCTGGAGCTCACCATTTCATCTAGACTGACTTACCAGAAAGCCCCAGGGATCCTCTCATCTCTTCCTGTCCAACAACTGGATTGTAGGCTGGCTTGTACAGAAAGCACTTTACTGACTGAGCTGTCTCCCAGCTCCAGTTGATGTGCATTGTAAATCTGTGGGTGCAGCCTCTGGTTGCCTCTAGCAGCCTCTGGCTGCCTGCTAGGGTAGTCCTAGATGATTTCTAAGAGGCCAGAAACTCTTGCTTCATGCTCTGCTTCGGCTCACCTGTTCATATTCTCCTCAAGTTGATCTGCCCTCGGCTTGCAGCGTGTGATTTACAGAATGCAAGGCTTTTCATGGATGCAAATTTCACAGCAGAAAAAAAGCAAGCTGTTATTCTCCACTAAAAGAAAACAGAGCTGAGAGTGATTTCCCATTCTTGAGGAATATTCTAGACTCCACTGGAATATTTATTGTGGAAAAAGCAACAATACTTTAGGAATAACAGAAAAAAAGACACAGAAAATAGCATAAGGGGGAGCCTATTGGTCTGTTTGTGAACATTAGAACATCTAAAAATAAAACCAAAATTATGGTTAATTAAGATTATGTTGAGCTGTAAAAAGCTAGTCAGTAGTGTTAGCTAAAGAAAAATAATGAGAATTTTCTTTTTAAGCCCCAAGACTTACATCTGGACTGTATTTATTTATTCAAATAAATAAAGATGCTACCCACATTTAATCTTATAAATACACGCACAAAGACATTCACATGCATGAGCACACTCACATGCATGCTCATACACATATACACACACAGAGGCAGGTGAAAAAGTCAAAGGCTGAGCCAGTTTCATGTTTGTGACTGGGATGTCCTGGGTTGCTGTAGTGATGGAAGAGCGCTTGCCATTTTTTAAGCTATTATGAGCATCTGAGAAGCCGTATGACACAGCCACCCCTTCACCGCCTGTATCACCTGGAATTTGCAGTTACTAGGGAAACATTAAAGTAGGAATCTGGACATAAAATCTGGACAAAGGTTGTGCAAAATCTAGAGATAGCTAGCCACAGGCCTTTGCTGAACGTCTAGGAAATACAAGATTCTCAGAAAGTGCAGCGATGGGCCCTTTCTCCCTGTACACTAGCAGAGAGGCTCCTCACTGCTGTCAGCCTGCCACTTGTCTCTGCTTGGCAGCTGGGTCTAGTGTCGGCACTACTGACCTTTGTGGAACCTCTTCACACAGGGGAACTTCTAACCCTGCTGTCTTTGTCTCCTTTGCACATGGAACTGCTTCAAGGACAGCCCGCAGACCAGGGAGGGTGGGTTTAATCTGAAGTAGACCAGAAATATATGAACGAGTGTCTGTTGGTCTGCATTTACTTGTGGCTTTGTGTTTCCAGCAGCTATTTCTGGCTACCTGGGTTACTCCTGTGACTTTGCCCTGGCCCTGTGTGGTTACTCAAAAGAACTGCCCCGAAGAAGAAAGATGGAGGCCCAGACCTCACACCTGGTACCTTTCTAGAGGATGAGGAGAAAATGCTGTCAGTCAGATCTCCAAGGGACTTTGCTGAACTGAAGGACTCCTGGGAGGAGGCAGTAAAGGACAGATCATTTATGATCCTACTCATTTTCAAAGAGAGTAAAATTGCAATGTTTCATGTTTGGGGGTTCAGCCCTGGGCCAAGACCTACTTATTTCATAGTTTTGGAAGGTAAATCATTCAAGAAACTTCTCTTGAAAGTGTTACTTGAACTTAGGTCTGCTAGGACCTGGTTGAGGCAAATTTGTTGTTCTGCTATAGACATGCAAAAGGGCAGTCTGAATGAAATTAAGATGTTTCGAAAGTCCTCTGTGGAATAACACAACTAGAGACATAATCTTGGAGAAAAACAAGAGGGGAAGCCGAGAGAAAGGGCTCCACAGAACTCAGGCAGAGATTTGTGAGTTTCAAAATCTGGAATTGTAGGCTTCCAGTCCTCCGTCAACCAGCTCTGTCCAAGTTGACAGCAGGCACTCTGAGAGGAGGTTAAATGCGTCTTCACAAAAGACAGGGGCCTTGCTGGGAAATTGGGCCACTAAATTGTGCTGCCTGCGTAGTTTCTGCCACACTACGAGGGCTCCTTTTGGAAGTCAGACAGAAACCAAGTGAATGACTAAAAAAAGCCAATGCCCCGTAGACAATTTTCTATGTGCTTCTGGGCTGGAAAGCAGGTTTTCACCTTACACATAACTGCGGGCTCTGAGGTGATGGCCGTCTCCATTGATACCATGTTGAAGCTGAATTCTGCCCAACTGTTGTGAGGCAGGAGAGTCTCATGGAGAGTGAGGTCGACATTAGCATATTAAAGACACAGTTGGCACAGAGACCAGAGCCTCTTTGCCACAAAGGCCAATATGTACCAAATAGAGCATGAACAGAAAGGCTCATGCTGTGTGAATGACCCCAAAGCCTGGACTGTAAAAAAAAAAAATATTCCAGAGATTTGTACAGTATTTGTCCATGTCCTTCCAGCTCTGGCCCCTTTCTGCTCTTGGAAGGACATTGTTTCTTGGTAAGCTATCTCCACTTCTGCTATTACCCATGTGCCTCTCGATTCAGGTTTTGGTTCTGGGACACAAGAAGTTGGAAACCCCACTGGACACTCACTGAACCCAAAATCCACCAGCAATTGGAGATTGACTAATAAAAGAGCCTCGTAGGTTCCAGCCATGCCATATTAAACCTTGTTGCTTCCACAAGATGTGAATTATGCTACATGGCCAAGTGGGGAACAGAATAGTCATTTCTACCTCAGTGGAATGGGGGGGAAAGGCTTATGGAGGAGGTACGCTTTGAACCAAGGCTTGGATGAAGAATAGACAGATGCCGGGGGTTGGAACACCAGACAAACAACACAGAAAGTAGGCTGCAGCTCAGCCAAGAGCAGCGATGTTTGTAACCATGAGCAACTTGTATGGCTGGCTGGCTTGATTTGGGTGGTCAGAAGCAGGCAAGAGGTAATAGCAAGCAAGCTGCGTGAGAAGCAGGACCTGATCATGGAATTCCTTGTCCTGTGTTACAAAGCTGCTCTTTTATTATTTCTTCAATAAACACATATATTGAGAACCTACTAAATGTGAATTCTCAGGGAGACAGATTTGTGGTGGAGTTTTTGTCATTGTTGTTCTCATGAAACTTTTAGTATAAAAGGGGCATTAAACTTCCGAACATACAGTTATTTAACTGTACGCACAATAAGCATCTTATATGTAGAAGTTATCCATGTATAGTGAGAGTAGTAGGAGGGAAATCTAACTTAGTCCAGGGTCCGAGAGCTCCCCAAGGAGGTAACACAAAAGCTGAGACCTGTGTGGACACCAGTCGGCTAAAGCAGGCTTATCCGGACACGTTGGAAGGAGGATGTGGGCAGATATGACGTGGACAAAGGTCTGGAAACAGAATTTCGACCTCAAAATGTCTTTGTCCGCCCACCCGAAGCCACACGGTCGGTCACGTCTGCACCTCAGTCACCCTCCTGATGCAGGATGGAGAGTGTGGTGGTGGGTTTTATGTTCTGAGGGCAAAGGGATGGCCTGACAACAGGCAAGGCTTCACTTCCAGCTGTGCCCAGGCGCCGTCTCAGGAAGAGCTCAGCGGGTGAGTCAGTAGATCTAGTGAAGAGCTCAGCTCTTACTGTGTGCACAGCACCATCTAATCTACACAGGGCCCCAGAAGAGCA
This sequence comes from Bramus lutescens, assembly GCA_001685075.1. Lineage (NCBI taxonomy): Eukaryota > Metazoa > Chordata > Mammalia > Rodentia > Cricetidae > Bramus > Bramus lutescens. Next base: position 1,548 of record LOEQ01001960.1, on the reverse strand, counting down.
AAAAAGGCAGAGGAAGGAGGGAGTGTCTGTCGCTTCTTGGGCTGGAACTTTCGTGTTCTTCTGATGAGGAGATAGAAACTTGACAGGTAGTTAAGGGTGGGGACCTCCAAAATCAACCTGTTCTTTCCTGGCCAGGAGTCAGGAATAGCCTTGGTTCTATGGCTATTCTGTCCTGGCTGAAAATGCCAGACATGTTTTGGCTAGGAGACATTGGTTTGGTTCATGTCCTAGGTCATTTATGTATTTATTTATTTTTTAGCAGAGCAACCTGATGAATACAGCTGTCTGGAAGCTAGGCATGAAGAGATACTTCACTGGTCCTTGAAGACTTGTGCCAGAATCTCAGTCCAGTCACCAGGGTGGAGAGGCACCCTGTGGGGATCTATGACTGGGCCAGCTGGGCTGACCAGTCCATGTCTCCTTACTTCTCAGCCCAGTCATTTCAAGGACTTACGGACTTCTTTAGTCAAGAATCCTACTAACTCCTGGACAAAGACCCTTCACTTTCTTTACATGCTTTCTCGCTAAAATAAAGCTCCTTGTTGGCTTGAACTTACTCTTCATTATTTGTGAAACTCACCCTTTGCGTTTGCACCACCAAGAACCTGGAATATCACTGGTTCTGTAGAGGTTTCAGTGACTGGGACCCTGACCACTGAGTTAAGCCCTTTTGAGACTAGGAAGTCTCCATCATACTTAGGGGCCACCATTTCCCCACTTCACTCCGACATCAGTGCTCCTGGTTCTTAAGGCTTTGGGCTCAGACTGGGATTTGCAACATCAGATGCACATTCTCTTAACTTGCACTGTTTGGATGGGACTGTATTGCTGGCTTGCATGGGCACCAGCTTGGACAGAACAGATTGTGGGACTTCCGTGCCTCCATCCTCATGGATGTCAGTTTCCCACAGTTAAACCATTCCTTCTGTCTCTAGGCACCATATTGGTTCTGTTTCCTCAGAGACTCTTGGCTAATACAGGATTTGGAGGAGGCAGTTTGTGTGATGTGTGATGTCGTGACCAACCTCATGGGAATGACCAAGTAAGGGATAAAATTGTGACAGAATGGACAGGGAAGGTGGAATCGACTTGACGGATCTCTAGGGCCTTGAACAGGCTGTACCTAATGACAATGAAGTTACATACCGGGAACATGAAGATAAATGTCAAAAGAATAATCCTTAGATATCTGAATGGAGCCCTTGTGTGAGCAGTGAGGACCCGATCTGGTAGGTATCTGGGATGAGGGGACAGAATAAGCTTCAGTGTGGATACATTTACCTTAAAACTAGATAGGCAACTGGAAGTGAGCATAAAATCTTGAAAAGATTTCAGAGCCAGACTTGTGGAAATAAGTAAGGCTAGCAGAGAGGTAGGTGGCCTCTGAAGCCCTGACACCTGAGAACTCTCACAGAGGAAGGTGAGCCAAGCGAGAAGACAGGAGAATCATGTCCGGGGCCTCTGTGAGAGTGACTGAAAAGCTAGAACCCTGAGTAATATTCTATTAATAATATTACCAATAATATTATCAGTAATACTATTCTTCCG
>LOEQ01001959.1:180763-196887 GCA_001685075.1 Bramus lutescens | reverse complement strand
AATCTCACTTCATAAACGTTAGTTGCATGATGAATACAGTCATGAGAGACAGTAGCCACTACGCTAATGAGGAGTGGGCCATATCCCAAAGCTCTGGTCTTGAGTCTGTGTATGGACAGAAGGCTGAGAGAGAACAATCTGCCCATCACATCCCAACTGATCCAAATGAACCACCTTGCCTTCCTGCTACTTCACCCTCATCACTCTGAATGACCCCTCAGAAATAATGACCTTGATTTTTGTCTGCAACACAAAAGAAAAGTCCCTGCAAAATCATACCCAAATCAAACAAATCAACAGAAACAAACAAAAAAAACTGTTAAGATAAAAATATTGTGTACTTCCTTCTTTACCCAGCTAATAAATAAGTTATAAATATGTGTGTGCGCACGCGTGCACACGCATGCACAGGAATATGCATTTGCATTTCAGAAGTCAGGCTCAGATGTCATTCTTTAGAAGCCATCCACCTTATTTCCCACTGACCTGGAACTCACAGTCTACACTGCCTCCCAGTGCCAGGGTTATAAGAATGTACTGCCATGCATGGCATTTTACATGGGTTCTGCGATTGGATTCAGGCCCCATGTTTGCATGGTGATGTGGGAGTCCCCTCTGTGTGCTGTGATTACCATTAATGATTAAAGAAACTGTTTTGGACCTACAGCAGGGCAGAACTTGGCCAGGTGGGGGAAAACTAAACTGAATTCTGGGAGGAAGAAGGAGTGAGGAGAAACCATGGAACTGCTCCTGGAGACAGACATGGTGGAACTTTGCCTGTGGGTCACGAGCCTTGTGGTAAAATATAAAACACTGGAAATGGGTTAATTCTAGATGTAAGAGCTAGCTAGCAATATGCTTAAGTGATTGGCCAAACAGCACTTTAAATAATATAGTTTCTGTTTGATTATTTCAGGGCTGAGCAGCCAGGAACCAACAAGCAGCTTCCCTACTACAGCATGGCAAATACTTTAGGGCAGAATTGGCTCCCCAGCCCAAGCTGTCGCCTTAATATCAGAATACTCTAGAACTGTATGACACTATGTCTGAAGAACAGACTCTAAGTCCAAAATGTCTTTCAAGACTTGAGATTCTGTATGGGATTGCTCATCCCTCCTACCCAAAAAAAGAAAAAAAAAAGCTCCCTTTTGCAAAGCCAACGTCGCTTTGTATTTAAATCATTTAGGATTTAATTATATGCTGTCTCATAAAACGCTCTTGTATTATTGGTATCATCCCTGTTTTAAAGTCCTTGAGTACAAACCATGCAATCATTGGCTTTTTTCATTCCCCTTTAACACACAGCTAGGCATCTAAAAAGCATTGACTATATTCTTAAAATAACTAATCAATTTCCCAACTCCATGTTTGGGTTCTAAAATTATCTTAAGCAAACTCCCTTCCCACATTCAGTGCTCCCTGAAATAATCCATGATTCAAGTCAACTTGGTCACTTCACCATAATAATTCCTATGGCTTATTTTTCTTGAAACTGTATGTGAAATATTCTTGTTTACTAAGGTATTCTGTTTAAAAACTAAAGGCCAAATGAAAAAAATCTTCTTTACTCTTTTAGTTATTTATTCCACAAGCATGCATGTAAATGAACAACTGTGTTCTCTACAGCCAAGGAGCCAAATAAGTGATTGGAAATAAAGAGCCTGCTACGCACAAGGACCTGAGTGCACTCTAACACTATATGCAGACATATAAACACATGGCATGCAAGATGTGAGACTATAATTATCAAATATTTATGTTTGTGAGAAATTACATTTGCAAGAAGATCAGATTAGATCTAACTCAAAAATAAACTTTAGGCAATACTTTCAAGCACTTAACAAAATCTAGCATAAGACGAAGCTAAAGAAATAAAAGAAGTTATTCTAATGTGATAAAATAAGTATGATGCTGGTGTGTTAGGACAGGGTCTCACTATGTAGCCCAGGATGGCCCTCAGCGGCCTATGCAGATGAGACTTCGGCAAACACTTAATCCTCACGCGCCAGCCTCCTGAGTGCCAGACACAAGCAGCCCCGATGAAGCAGGTTTTGACATCACATGTTAAGGTACAAACAACCTCCTTTCAGTAGCTCAGAACAGACTCCACAGAGGAAGGGACGTAAATCTGAGGGCCAGGAAGAGAAAGGCATGAGAGGGACAGCTAGCTTGAAGCCTCAGGTGGAAGCTGGCTGTGGAGATAGCCAAGCACAGTGGTGGAAACTGTTCAAACTGAGTGCCAGAAGGTTCCATGCCAGAGCATAAAGGGCCATGGAAAGCACAGCAAGAATTTAGGCATTTTACCCCATGTAAAGTTGCCATGGAATCCAAAAAGGAAGTCCTATGGGACAAGGCAAGACACGGGCTGGATGGGGGTTTTCATTTTTCAACAAGGAAATGCTGTAGAAAATGAACCTAAACAAGGAAGCAAACATTTAGACAAGACCTTAAAGAAGGCAATGGAATGAGGGACAGGAGATAAAGAAGCATTTTGTTACCTGAAGACTCAATGGACAGGAGGCCTAGCAAAAAGGGGGAGCCCTAGCACTGCTCCGAACTTCTGGTGTAACGAGGAGGAAGAGGGTCATAAAGAATAACAGAGAAGACGCAACAGCATGCTACCTTTTACACACCTGAGTCAGAGCTTCCTAATATCTGGCTCAACCAAGACACTAGTCCATCAGATTTCTTGAGGGTATCTTCTCGGGGGGTGGAGGGAGGCAGAAGGCAGGACAAAGAATGGAAAACATCAAAGAAAAATTTGGCCACAGATAAAATGCTTGTACCCAACATTGCTCTACCTGAAACTAGAAGATGAGCCACTATTGCCTCAGGCAGACAGGCAGGCAGGCGGGCACTGACTGGACCTGGAGAGCGAGCAAGGGCCCCAAGCGGGGCTGGTCCCCTCCCACAGTGCAGAACTGAGAGGTACTTGTAGAGCCTGCTGGGTTCTGCTCAGTCAGGGTGCCGTTCTTCGCTTCCTCAATGCTTACACCCGCTGCAGCCATGTTCCTCTTTGCTCCATCTACCAGGGTCTTGCCCAGCAATCCCTGGATCATTCAGCTGGCCGCGGCTTTATACAACTCTTCCCCAGCTTCCTCAATGGAGTCTCGCCCTTCACTCCTTATCACACCTCACTGGTTCTACACACTAATTTGTTTCATTTATGTGTTTATCTTCCCACCCAACCACGCTATAAACCCCTCAGGAGCAGAGGCTTCTCTGCATTAGTCCTGGGTCTCCCCAGCACCTACATAAACAAACAGTGACTGGTGACAGGAGTTCAAACAAAGTTTGTGGGTCCATGTAGAATGGAAATGAACAAGGAGCTTGGAGACTGTGTGGAAAGAAAAATGTGGTGCCAGCCAAGTGGTGGTGGTGCACGCCTTTACTCCTAGCAATTGGAAGGCAGAGGCAGGCAGATCTCTGTGAGTTCGAGGCCAGCCTTGTCTACAAGAGCTAGTTCCAGGATAGGCTGCAAAGCTACACAGAGAAAGCCTGTTTTGAAAAACAGAAAGAAACAAAAAAGAAAGGAAAGGAAGAAATAGAGGGAGGGAGGGAGAAAGAGAAAGAAAAAAATAAAAACATAGTGTCAACAAATACAACTTTATGGTTGTCCATAAAATAGCAGTAAAGACAGTGCTGGGGGGCAAGACATCAGGAAATGAATCACTGTATTCATGCAATGAGGAATATCTTCATGAGGGACAGTGACATGTATCAGAAACCTCACTAGAACATAGTAGACGCTACAAAGCAGTTTGAGATTCAAAGAAAAAAGACAATAAGAAAAAAGACAATAAGTCTTGCAAACAACCATCTCATTGGATTTGAGGAGAAATGGAAAATAAAATGACATATAAGACGGCTAGAATCTGGCATCTATGTAAATTCATTTCTGCAAGGAAAGAAAGTTAATCCCCTGAAATGCTTACCCTTACAAGAAATTGATTTTTCCAGTTCTGAAATGTATCTTGAGCTCCTTCATTTTGAAGATGAGATTATAAACAGTCTTCATATTACTTTAGCTGGAGATGGGATCCAGCTGAACACTAGGGAAGCACATCCAGCTTCCCCGCATGCATGCAGGGCCAAGCTGACCCTGCTCTCAATAACTGGACTAAGCACTTCCTGGCTTCACTCAAGACTCCCTCTTCCTTGTCCAGCAGACATCCCTACATGCCCCTTCCGACAACTCTCAGTCTCGGGGAAGCTTTTCCTCGCCATCTTTCATTGGAAAAATGTCACAGCTAGAGGGTAGGTTTGACTCTTCAAGACGAAGCCAGGGACAGACATGAAAGTGTGTAGTCTATCCTACCAGCTTCGTGGGTGTTCTTGTCTATCCAGACACCCTGGTTGCATGTCACATGACCTGGAGCTAGTCCAGACACTGCAGAGGGGTGGAGCATAAGGACAAAACAAGAAAGAGACCAATGGAAGACAGGAATATAATATTGCATTAAAAACATAAAGGAAAAGACAACATCAACTAAGAAAAACGGCGTAAAGACAAGGTGAGGGTACCAGAAAAGGCTACATAATGCATTATAACGCTGCACATTCTATGAATTAATTTCATTAAACCTATATGAGAAACACTTAAGTATTATTTTGAAAGTTGATAAAAGGTGGGTATTCCTCAAAAGAAGACGGTTATCAAATAACCATAATTCCACATGGCCCTGGCAATTGTTATGATTAAGCATGTACAATGAAATGGACTGATTTTTAGATGTTGGTGGTATTTTACCAAACCTAAACATAACCTTTAGGAAACCTGAGAATTTTACAACTCAGTTCTTCTACATCAATGACGCTTAGTACCCACAATTCCTATACTTGGACAAAAACTTCCTCAAAACTCTGCAGCTCTAGATGAGCTGCAGCTAACTGTTGAAAAGCCATCCCACAGCTGCACTCAAACTGTCCTTAGGTCACGGTGCTCTTTCAGGAAAACAATGGGATTGTTCACTTATTCGTTTCTGAGTGTTCTGTGGGCTCTGGAGGGAATCAAGTGTGACCAGTTTTATCAGTGAACACCCCTAACTCTATCAAGACTTGAAAAAATTGTTCTCGAAAAACTTTATCAGTCTGTTAAACTGCAACTTACATAAGAGCTAGGGAAGGAAGATGGACGGCACTCTCAGAATCTGTGCACTCCAAGCAGGAAACAAAACAAAACAATCCTGGCAAACACACTCACAGCGTCCCTATATTCTTTTTTCTTTGTTTTAGTTTAACAACTATGTAACTTTTTAACTGATGATTTATTTAGTATATAGGTATATGGTACAAAGTGATGTTAGGGTTTATGAACAACATGTAAAAACATTCAATCAAGCCAAACAACACATCTATCACTTTAAATTAGAAACACTGGGGGTAAATATCACTACTCATAAGCAGCTAACAAATGTTATAGAAACTACAAAAGTGATGCCGGTTGGTTGCCTCAATGCTGGCCTTTAAAGGCCACTGGCCATGGCAGCAACAGGACTCTTGCAAAAGTCACAGATGTGCTCTAGAGACATGTGGAGGATGTAAAGAAAAAGCTAAGAAGATGTGTATAGTGAATTTGTTTTGTGTTCCTCACCCCTAAGATATTTCTCTCCATGTTCTACTATTTTACCAGTCATTTACTAAGTTTTGAAATCCACATCGTGAAGGTAAAGAGGAATGGGGCTCCGCTGCTGCTCTCACAAACACTCAATGAAACAACAAATGAAATAACTCCCATAGACCTCATAACAGACGACACTTTGAGAGTTCAGGCTAAGGGAGTTTCAGAGAAATGGACCAAGAAACACTGACCTGTGTCCAGCTTAGGTAATCAAAGTCTGAATACTAGAATCACAAAGAACTCAATGGGTAAGATGGTGTGAGGTGGGAGATGTATATCCAATATCCAAACACTAGCAGGTCACACTTAACACAAAAACAGTTATCTCTATCTGAATGCACGCTGATAGCGTAACAGCGAGGCTCTGTGATACCATAGGGGTAGCTTAGAAGAGTGAAATGAGCTCTGCAGCTCAAAGCCTCATAGACAATGGCTCTTTGATACTCTGGTGGAAGAGTGTTTGGATGGACTCCAGGCTGTTCAAGCACACTGCCTACCTACATGGGTTTTTTCCTAGTTGCCCCGGATGCAGACAACAAGGCTTTCCCCAATGTGTTAAAGAAAACTTAACTTTAGCAACAACTGCAATAGTTTGACTCAAAGACTTTGGAAGCCATATTTCCTTCTCTAGTCCTCTCTCCAGCAGTGACTCTAATTCAGAAAACGTTTATGGTTTCACGTCCCACAGTGGGAAAGTCAAATCAATTAGGTTGGTTTTGTGAACCCACTGCTAAGCAAGCACCTCTTTAATTAATGCCCCACTCATCCAAGAAGATGCAACTCCTATAAAACATAGCAAACTCCCTCAGTTTCTACTGATTATTCCCCAACATCTTTGCTCCATTGCTACTGTACTTTTCTTTCACACTATGTCAAGAAATTGAAAATCTTTTAGAAAACCTAAGTATATCTCTAGGGGCTTTCTTGCTACAATTTCCTTGAACTAAAGATGGAAATGCCTATCGATAATTCAATATTAAGTTTATACTTTCTCTCCCTTCCTTATGTCTTTTTCTCAGCCTTCTATTTCCCCATTGTAACTAAGCTCCAGTGTGTAAGATTCAAGTCAGAACTGAAAACCTAGAGTTTATAGAGTCTGAGACCAGCCTGGTCCATATAGTGAGCTCCAGGACAGCCAGGACTATAGAGAGAGACCCGGTCTCCACCCAGCCCCCCTCCCTACACACACATTACAAAGAAGAGGTGAAATTTACATTTTCAAATAGGAAAATCAGATGCACAGCATATTCACAACTGAGTACTTACCACAAAACACTTTCAACGAGAGAACATTAAAAATAATAGCTCATCAAGAATTAATTTCACTAATAACAGTCAAGTAACTTTTCAAATAAACAGTTTTAAATTGACAGGCACACATTTCTCAAAAAAGGAAAAAGGGAGGGTATTTTAATTCTATTGGGACCAATCAGAAAGCAAGACTCTGTCTTCTGAGACAGTCCTAAACAAAACATTCTGTCTAAGCACAGCAGGATTAAAATAACGAGGCATCGGTTTTTAATGCATACTCAAATAACTGGCTTCCCACTAAAGCCATGGGAAGCATCCATGATGCATAGATCTCTGAGAAACAGAATCTCCCAACATGGATTAAATCTCAATGAGGAACACCCACTGCAATGATGAGCTTCCTCTCATGAATGAAAATGTTCTACTCTTCAGTAGTACAAGCAAGCTACTTCGACTAGGAACCAGCATTTTTATGGTAGATAGATCTCATTTATGTACTATCATTCCAACTAATAGGAAATTAAAATAACAACAGAAGCTAGTAAAAGATAACTATTGGTAGAACAACATACATAAACACAGGTAAAATGTCCATACCCCCAAGACTCTGCAGAAATTTTCTCCAAGACAGTGCCCTGTAGATGGCATTTTTTTAAACTCTTTGGGGAATCACTACTCCGATCCCAAATAAATACATGGAGACTTAATCTGGCTTATGAATGGTCTTAGCTTGACTTGTTTCTAGCCAGCTTTTCTAACTTATATTATCCAATTCTCTTTAAGTTTTGCATCTGACTTTTTTACCTTTCTTATTCTATATATTTCTTCTGTTCTTACTATGTGGCTAGCTGGTATACTCCTCTTCTCATTCTTCTCCCCCTCCATAGCTTTCTCCTCCTGTATATGCTTTCTACACGCCAGTCCCACCTATTTCTCCTGCCTACCTAATGGCCGTTCAGCTCTTTATTGGAGCACTCAGGTGTTTTACACAGGTAAAGTAACAGCTTCACAGAGTTAAATAAATGCAACATAAAAGAATGCAACACGTCTGCATCACTAAAGCAATGTTGCGCAGTGTGAATGAATGGGACACATCGGCAACTAGTGTCCCACAACAGCGCCTTCACTGAAAAGGAAAGCACACAGTGTGTGGGCAATAAATGTAAATTAGCCTAACCCTGCCCATGGGGACAAGTATAAAGTGGCCTGTGTCAACTAATTTTCAGTCGGTGCTTAAGCTTGTCTTCACAAAAGCATATGGCATGTCCATAAAAACGCTTCTTCTACAGCAATTAGTGCTTGAAAAATAATGACTGATTCTTTTAACCATATTTAAACATCTCAAAAGAATTAAAATACTTGAACCAACTTTACTTCCGACTAGAAATCCTCTCTAATGGTTTTACACTGAAATTATTTCTAGGTTTATAGAAAATCTCACACAGGGCTGTTCGGCTTTATAGCAGCCCAAAGACACGATCTAACACCTGAAAACCTAAAAGAAGAAAGCACCACAGTGACAATGGGATCTGACACCCTATAAAAAGACTGCAGCACTGCAGAGAAGAGAATGAGCTCTAACTCGTTCAGTGATAGCTTTCTCCTGTTTGTAGGGCAGCCATGTGTCCCAGAGGTCCGTTTTTTGTTTGTTAAGATGGAGAGGAATGAAACCTTTTTAAATCCCACAGTTCACTTTAACCTTAAATCTCCTTAATCCCAACTCTGTTTCTCTATCTTTTCTTTATACCAATTTATTATTATACTGTTCATTGGTGTTGTCCCTGCATGTATGTCTGTATGAGGGTGTTAGGTACCCTGGGACTGGAGTTACAGACAGTTGAGCTCCCATGTGGGTGTTGGAAATTGAACCCAGGTGCTCTGGAAGAACAGCCAGTGCTCTTAATTGCTGAGCCATCACTCCAGACCTACCAAATTTTTTTAAAAGGAAGACTTGGCCTTTCCCAACCCCTCTTTACATTTATTTTTTAATTCATTAAAATCGGGTCTATCTTCTCCATCCCACTTGGCTTTGACTCTTTTTTTCCCTGAAAATAATATATAAAATGCGGTATTTCTTAGTAAACTTGCTTGGCACAAGATATAGCTTGTGAAAGATGTACTGAGCCCAAAATTTTTTGTCTCCTTATCTTCTGATCCCTTGGTCCTCTCTCTCAGAACCCTGCCACTGAAGAATGACCTGATGAATCATATCAATTCCCTTCAGAAATGGTGCACAAATCTCTAACTTACCAAATCCAAAATTTAATTCTTGAGCACCTCACCTTTGAAAACCCTGCTCCTGCTCGCAATATTCTTCCATTTCTAAACCATCTTCCAGCTAACCCATCCTCTAGACAAAAACTCCAGTGTCCTTTCTACACAGGGAGCTCTCAAAAGAAAATCTGGGAGTCAAGGGAACAAGGCAAGGGGGCTGGTAGGAGGGGAGATCTGGGACAAGGCAGAATGTTCAACAAACAGAAATCATGACAGGCCCTGTGCTTAGCATCGGAGCTGTGTGTCACTTCGGGTGTCACAGGCAAAAATACACTAATCAGAATGTCATCTGGGAAAGGTGGCTGTGAACAGATAGAGGAATGCAGTCCATGTGATCATGTTTGTTCTCAAACTAACTGCTCCAAAGAACCACAAAGACACACAAGGTCATCAACTAAAAGTGACTACTTAACCCCTGTGTCAGCCTTTTTGCTGAACAGTTATCTCAGTGACTGTCATGGTCAGCTCCAGTCGTCAACTTTACAACACTCTGGAAGGGGGAGCCTCAACTGAGGAACTGCCTCCATCCAACTAGCCTATGGACATGTCTATGAGGCATTTTCTGAATTAGTTCTTGATGCTAATGCTGGAGGCTCCAGTCCACTGTGAGTGGTACCCTCCTTGGGTCTGGACTGCACAAGAACGCTAGTTGAATGAGCCGGAGGAAGCAAGCCAGTAAGCAGCATTTCTCCTGGCTCTCTACTTCAGTTCCTGTCTGGAGCTCCTGCCCAGGGGTGCCCTGATGATGAACATAATATAAATATAATAAACCCTTTCCTCTCCACATTGCTTTTGATCATGGTTTATCAAGCACTGTAGACTGATGATGAACCTCAGCACATTCTACTCTGAATGCATTCAGCTTATAATCAATTAGCTCAAGAACACTTTGCTACAATTTTAATTAATGCACAGCTTCCTGTGTGCACAATCAGTTAACTTACTTATAACATTAAATGTTAATAAACCCTCATTTTGGTAGTGAAATATTCAGGAAGAGAATTCAATTACAGCTCTTTTGATTTGTATAAATATAACATATAAGTAACTGGCACCTGATTACTAAAACACCAAAGTAACCTATAATTTCTCCACTACGAACTTAAAATCAAAGTAAGAGTTTACAAGAAAACAAGCATTGTCTGTTTACTCGCTAATGTGCATGGGAGGATGGGGAGGCGAAAAACAGCGACCAGCAAGAAAGAAGATAAAAGCAGGTAGAGAAAGTGAACACGACCCAAGAACATTACAATATGAGAACGTCACAATGATATCACTATTTTGTACAATATATGCCATTAAAATACAGAAAGAAACTTCAGTTGGCCTCAACAAGAAACATGAAAAGTCCTAAATACTAATTTTAAATTAAATTTGTTTCTCTTTAAACTTTCTATTTGGTTATTCTATTTGTCTTTTACAACATGTATCTTGATCCATTCATTTCCCTGTTCCTTCACGTTTGCCCTCCACCACTGCACACACACACACACACACACACACACACACACACTAAAATAAAACAAAATTTAAGAGAAAAAAGGGAAAAACATTAAAAACCTCCTGGAAGCTGCAGTGTGACACAACAAACCCCTTTATCCACACATCTTTCCTTCGCAATGAAAAGTCACAGGACACATGTTTTCATTTTAACATTAAAATTAAAATCAACAAAAGATAAAACAGCAGGTTTAGTCTTAATATTTACTAGTTAACAGAATATTAATATAGAGTACTTAGCATACTTTTTTCAGTCAAATGTCTTTCAATTAAAATGAAATGAGTATTTTTCCCCAGTGGGTTTTGTTTTTCAGACATCTCCCTTCTTTTCTATGCTTGTTCTACATCCTTAGAGAATCAGTAATTTAATTATTGAGTTCCTATTATACCTCAGAGCTACTATCTATGCCCCCATTTTCTGTGACGTTGTCTTCAACTGCTTCACAAAAATATAGATAGCACCTACTACTCATTAGCGACAATGCCAAGCACTAGGGATCAGAGTTTAAAAAGGATAAGATCCCCAATGGAGCAGACCCGAAAGCAGCCAGTCATTCATCTTCCTTTCCATCTCCTGGGCATCCACAATGGCAAGTGGATCCTTCTAACTCTGCTTCTATTTCCTCATCAGAAAGATTTCATCCAATGTTTGTGTGCTCTTCCTCCATGATCCTTCTTGCATTGGTCTATACACTACTACTGATCCAGAAAAGCAGAGCAGAGTGAGGTGTGTGGCAGCTCATGACTATAACCCAACACTAAAAGCCAAGCAGAAGGATGCTGCAAGTTTTAGGCCAGCCTAGGATATGTGGTGAGTTTCAGACCATCCTGGACTATGGTGCAGAGTCTTATTTCAAAAGAAAAAGAATAAGAGGAGGAGGAAAGAAGAAGGAAGTGAGGGCAAGGGGTACCACCGCCATCAGAATCAGCAGCAGAGTAACCAAAAACGGACAGCACAGCATATGGAGCCCGAGCCTTCTGAGATCACGTCCCTCGGTTTCACTAACAAGTTTATGAATAACGCCAAGTGAGAGAGAATCTCTTAATGACAGAGACTCATTAAGAGAATTAGGGCAGAAGGCTCAAAACAATGACAAAGTGCATTCCTTCCTTCACGGAGTTCCTCACAAGCACTGAGGGACAGAGGTACACAGCGCTGGTTCTCTGCGACAGACTTGCTGATAACTTCTCTCCCCATACTGCCCTGAGAGCCTTTCCTAGATGCCCCAAACAGCACAACACTCAGTGTGCAGTATTACTGGAAGAGCCATCAAGACAGGTGTCTACATAAGCTATTCCTTCTGAAGATTCCTTAGAACGCGATGGGAAAACTCCTAAGGTGTCGGCTTGAGAAGCCCATGCCTCGTGCAGAGTAACCTTGGTGTGCTCCTACCAAATCTCTGTTGGCATCATAACCCACGATCTATTCTAGGTCAGGAGTCCCTCACCAGTGCCTATGACTTATACACTTCTGTCCAATAAATATTTAAGTATGAAGGAGTGGAAATGTTTTAAATTTTAAAAATGACCTTTAGACATCGACCTCAATATTTATATTCCACAGAAGCAGTCACATTTTAAATACCTTGGGGAGGAACATACAGCACAACCATCTCAAAATGGAGAAAAAGCAAATATGTACAGATCCGAAATGCTTCCTCTAACAGCACGAACAGGGAATCTAGGTTTTCGCAGCAGGCTAAAGTACAGCTCTTTCATTCATATGCTCCACATTTCTATGCACCTTTTCCTAGTAGAGACCACAAACTATAGAATTCCGCTGGCAAAACGCTTTTCCCTGGGGAAAATATTTTTAGTTTTATAGACAAAACGACTCGAATTTAAAGCAGTTTTTTTTTCTTTCTCATCAAAAAGGTGATGACCTCTATGCAAAATATAATGAAAAACATAAGTGAATGCTGTAAGTTAGAAAATGAAGCCTGGATTTATATCTGTGAAGAATCAGATCTATGACTTTGGAATTCTTTCATGCAATTGAAACAAAAGAAATACAAACACGCTTATGCATGAGACATTCTCCCCTCAGAAGATACCACCGGGACACTGATTCTGACTGCCAGTCTTCTTCCCAAATTCTCTAATGGTAAAGAAACGGATACAGAAGAGGGGATGTGCCTAGTGTTATTGAAATTTGTTATGCTGTGTTTGTTTGATATTCTTGGGAGGTCTGCTTCTTTCTGAAGGGAAACAGAGGAGTGGATCTGGAGGAGAGGAGTGGTACGGAAAGGGACTGGGACACGTGGAGGGACAGGAGGCTGCACTTGGGATGTCATATATGAGGGAAGAATAATTTTTTAAAAGTTCAGTTACTGCCATTTTATTAAGAAAAAAACAGATACATAGAAACACCATGATGTCAAAATTAGATAAAAATTCCCTATACCTCATCATATTCGATTAAAATCCCAATCTATAGTAAATGCAAAATGTATGTAAATGGAAAAGGCACCAGACTAAGTAAGATTCAGTAAAAGCCAAGTCCAGTCTATTCATTAAGTATGAAGTGTTTTCCATAAATATATACAGGCTTGACTCAAGAGCTAGGTGGTGGGGGGCTTGAGGTAACAGCTGCTCAGGGACTGATGTACTGCTATCAGAAGATAACGTGGGGGCAGAACTCCCACTGTCCTTTTCCAAGAGTGGGAACTGAAGCATGCAGCGGAAAATAACCACCTGGGGCTTACACCTAAACAATGATCACAAAGCAGCACCCAGAGCACGAGTTTTCAGGTTCCCGATCAAATCAAAGATCAAATCAAATGCCTATGGCAAAGATGATGAAGAACACTGGAAGAGACGGAGCAGTGCAGGGGCATGACCACACCAACACAGCTGAACACACCTCATCAAGAATCATGAGAACAGAGTCTCGGCCAGTCAGTGAAACCCAACAAAACATTTCTGTGGGAGTACAGGCGACAGACAAACATGAAAACCAGACAGGTGTGGAAAAGAAACTTGAGAAATACATAGTATATGAAATCTACAAAAAGTAATGACGTAAAGAGGGGTGTGCTGTCACAAACATGCAATCAATACTGTTACTGTAAAATGCACAATGTGCCAGTATTTCAGTGTGCTAACCATTACTAAATGCTAATTTGCATTATCCTACTTAATTCCATTTATTATTCAAAGAGATGGGTAGTGGTATTGCAACCATATCAGCTAAGAGTGAAACGAAGCTCAGGGTTGCTAAGCAGCATGGCCAAAGTCACAGGATAACAGGTGGAGCTGGAGGTCAAGCCTGAGTCTGCTGCAGGCAACCCTTGTCGTCCACGCTGCTGCCTATACTCCACAAACCTCTCAGGCCTCTGAATCGAAGGCGACCAGAAAACACTGTTTTCCCAAAAGCATCTAGTTCTTAATGAACCACACTAAAATCCCACACTGTCAATCAAATTCTGGAGTCTGAGGACCTTGAGGAAATTGGCCTTTCATTTTATACTCACTACTTCTTCACAGAGCACATGAGTGCTGTGATGGCTGCAGACATGAGGTCATTCCAGGCATCACATCTGAGCTCTACGGATCTGCACCATGATAGCTCAGAGGGTAGATTATAACTTAGGTTCTTATGAAGAGGTCATGTCACCTACATCCTCTCATTGCTTAGAGGACTTCCTGCCCCCATGTAAATAAAACTTGGGTAATTCCACTATTTATCTGCTGAGCCACAGATATAAAAGGGAACCAGTGAGTGAGCTACGTAGTAAAGTTTAATGTCTAAACCCCTCACCAAGAAAATAAACAGATGCCCCAAGTGGAAGTCATCGATCTTCATCTTATGGCCTCTGAAAATGTGCCTAGACCATTCCATCCTACTCACACAATGTGGATAATTACAGGCAGGGGGGAGTATAGAGATCTGGTCCCTAGGAAATGTGTTTGAGACACTTGAAGTACCACATCCTCTCCCTTCTGGGCAGCTCTATGGCTAGACAATGGTGAAATCTTCCAGGTAACCACCAAATCAATGTGGTCAGTCTGCTTTGAAGACAAACACCTTTAGCAGTGAGAGAGAGGCTGATCTCCATGACTGCAGAAATTGCAGCAGCAAAATCCTGGGTGTTACCCACTTAACATGCCCACTTTCCCAGAAGGCACACACACAGGACTTGTAAGGCTGATGAGACTCCTATTCTGGCATTTGTATTGCAAGAGCACTAACACATTCAACACTTCTTTCGTTCAAAGGCTTTTCTTCATAATCATACACTTTCTGCAAGCACTTTTATGTCCATCATGATGCAGGAAAAAATTGAAAAAGTTTTATGAGTTTTATGTTAACACAAAGTCAGCAGCATCATCCTGGTCTTGATTATTATTCTGTCACAGTTTTATAGGTCATGGAAGCTAGGCTTAGACTATCTGGGTTCATATCATGACCACTTTCCAAGTGGTCAACTCCAAGCAAGTTCCTTCACCCTTGTACTTGCCAGAGAAATGGAAATCATTACGACAGCACTGATTTCTGAAGACTGTGGTAAGAATTTAGTTGCCTTTCCTAAGGTTCTAGA
The DNA here is from genome assembly GCA_001685075.1 of Bramus lutescens. Lineage (NCBI taxonomy): Eukaryota > Metazoa > Chordata > Mammalia > Rodentia > Cricetidae > Bramus > Bramus lutescens. Next base: position 181,701 of record LOEQ01001959.1, on the reverse strand, counting down.
GCAATGCTTTGTCACAGAAAAAGCACTACATCCAGGAACCCCTATAGTGTTCATTGTATAAAATACAAATAATCCGACTATGTGTAGAGAATTTGCAATTGAACCAAACAATGAGATGGTTTCCATACCTATAAGTATAACATCATCCTTCAAAGGGAATTTTTGAAAGTTTTACACTCAGCCTCACTGCAGAAATAATTTCAAGGTAAAATGTGAAATTCTTACAGCACAGTAGGTTAAAATAAAAACCCAAGTGGCAGGGCTGGAGACATGGCTCAGCGATTAAGAACATGTATAACTCTTGCAGAGAAGCCAAGCTCTGTCCTATCTGTTCCTAGAATCCATATCACACAGCTCACATACCTACAACTCCACCCCAGAGGATCCGATGCCCTCTTCTGGCCTCTAGTGGCACCCATATGTACATACCCACAAGCCTAAACGTAACTTAATATAATAAAAATAAATCTCTAAAACAAAACACCAAAACCCACATAGATTGGTGGGACTGAGACATCTGGTTCTACACGGAAGACTGAACACAGACCATTTTTCTCCTCCTTTATCAAAACAAGAAATAAACTCACTAGGACAAAGACAAAGTTAGAAAGAAACCTTTCAACAATGCTGAAGGAGCAATTACTGGGTTGAGTAAGCTGGAAACTGGTGAGGAACCAGTGACATGTGAGCTAATTTCTGCACCAAATACAGAAAGGTCAGAAAACGGGGAGGGAGGATAAGAAGCTATGCTGAAACTGGAGAGCTGTGCAGGCTCTTAGGTCACAGCTTAAAGCTGTAATCCCTGCACATCCTTACCCAATGGACCCAGGTTATTGTCTTAGATACTAGCATCTGCACATCCTTACCCAATGGACCCAGGTTATTCTCTTAGATACCAGCGTCTGCACATCCTTACCCAATGGACCCAGGTTATTCTC
>LOEQ01001959.1:153464-174334 GCA_001685075.1 Bramus lutescens | reverse complement strand
TGCTCCTCCAGAGTCAGCATGGGGAAATGTCCACCATTGCTCCTCCAGAGTCAGCATGGGGAAATGTCCACCTCTGCTCCTCCAGAGTCAGCATGGGGAAATGTCCACCACTGTTCCTCGAGGACCAGCATGGGGAAATGTGTTCGTAACACCTCCTAAACCAAGGCTTCACAGACCACAACTCAGTTAAACAGAGCATTGCCATCCAGTTGCATGCTCCATCTCTAAGACTTCCCCATTCTCTGCAGGTTTCTGCTCAACAATGTAAAGGGTTCTCTGTTCTTATCCAGCCTCCCAGGCAACCCCTTAGATCCATACACAAAACAACAAAAGATGTTGGTGATGAAGCTAGGTGTAATCAAACTGAAAGCAAAGCCCTTATGTTCTAAGGCCAAAGCAACATCTGTGGGTCCTGAGAGTACCCACAAGTCTCTTCAAGAATTGCACATGTCTCTCTCCACTCCTCCAACCACATGGAGCCTACTGGTTGTCCTTGTGCGCGCCAGAAATCTAGATAATTACACAAATATCACATTGGTACCGTACCCCAACTTTCAGCTGACTGTCTGAGATCTAAGGCCCTGGAGGTGAAAGGGTGGAGCTTGGCAGAGCTCAAACTCCACTAAGAGAAACGGGGGAAGCCAGGAACCAGTCTCATGTGCAGTACAACCACTGTGTGCCAGCCAGGTAGATTTTAAAAGCACAGTTGTGGGTGTGTGGAATGAAGGGCAGAGAAGGGAAAGGCTGCCAATTCATTACAGGCTCTGGGCTGATGGAGTGATATCATCATTGCAACCACTGTTTGCTTACATGAATGCTACATAAAACTGAAGTCAGCACTGATTACGCCAGTGTAGAAAGAAATGCCCACAGTCCCAGGAAGCTCAGTTTAGGTCACAACCCCTGACTCACTAAGGTGAGTCGTTATTGAATTACCATTGGAAACATCTGCACTTGAAATGCACCACAAAAATGTTTGTTTTCCAGTTTACTTTTATAATAGTTTGTTAGTTGTGGAATTTTTTTTTGTTAAATCAGTTACACTGTCAAGAATTCCTGACTTCATGCTTAAATATACATGACTGTTAAGTCATTTCCACATATTCCTTAAATAATAACAATTCATTATCAGGCAGAAATAACTAAACAGATTTTTAGCTGCACAATTTTATAACGATAGATATGGAAGGCTAATTGTGTCCTAGGAATACAAACCAAGTGTTAAGGTTAGGTTTATTTATATAATTGCAAAACATGCCATTTATTTCCCATTTCTTCAGCCCTTCCTTTTTTGTACCATTGATGACTTCCACTAGAAATCTGCATTCACTATTCTATGACTGATCCCAGGTGTCAAAAGCAGATATTGGATTCCAGAGAAAAATCTCTGAAGCAATCATTTTCTGCCCTCATTTTCAATGCAGGGGTGGCCCACGGGGGTGTTTGAAACATGTGGACTCTGACTGCTATGACCACCGCAGCCCAACCTTCATCTCTTCAACTTTACCCCACAGGTCCCTAGAAGCCGTGGCCTTTCCCTTTGTATTCTGTTGTCCATATACTGTGAGCACTGATTTATGGGAGACAGAGAGAGGGGGAGAGGGGGATAATTCTAAGTCACATTTCTCAGCAGTCAAATCTGACAGCTGCCTTGAACCAGTATTTACTGACTCCATCCTCTGTCCTGAAGCAGCTGCCATTGCTGTAGCTTCAATAATTGTTCCTAGTTTATATCACCATGGAGAAAACTGCCACCACATCCCAAGGGCATTCCTCAGGGTGTCTCTAGATGGCTTTTATACCCTAAGTCTCTCCAGGACTAATAACTCCATCCTGTTTTAAGTTCCTTTGGGAAGCAAAGGTTAGCTATTTTTAAAGGGAAATCTTGTTTTAAATAAGGGCCTTTTTAAGGTTACGGGGACCCTTAGCCCCAAGGACCATGAGTAAAAATGTCCTGCCTGGGTATCAAAACCTTCTACAAGGCAGCAATCCCGTTCCCTTTCCTACCTCCTCCCATGCTGTGTATAAAGGGCAGTGCTGCTCCCTGCATCCCATAATTACTTCTCCTTTCAATGACAGCATTCCCACTTATCCTCTGCTCCAGCAAAGAACCTTACTTGGCCCCTTCTGGCCAGCAAAACCCGACTCACTCTTAAGATCATGACGTAAATGTCCTCTGGGTAGCCCGTCCCCCTGTGTCCCCCCCGTGTCCCCCGCCCAGCTTCCCTGAGTGCAGCAGGTAACAAGTTTCTTCTCACCAGATCGGCCTGATTCAGTCAGTCACGGCAGGCTCAGGGAGGTCTTCTACACTGACTCGTATAAACATAACTGCAGCTAATGTTCGTAACTCCAGGCCTCTCCTAAACCTCCCCACCCCTTGTGGTCACCTGGTACTCTGTAGCCCATTGGGATTGTGGAGAGGAAATCACCGAATGGATGGACTAATCTAGCTGATAGTTCTGAGTTTTATACATTGCAGCTTCTCTGTAAAAGTCACTCATAATTAGACCATGCATTCACTTATTTAGAGACTGTCATGACGAGTGAATTTTTAATTCTTTATGCTGCCATGGAGACTAGCTCACAGGCTGCTCTTGCTAGAGCTTCTGGTCTGTTCCTGGTCATACGCTGTCCTGGAACCGCATTACTCACAACTAAACTCTAGTACATCAGAATGTTGAATGCATGGGAAACTCAAAGCCAAAAAAAAAAAAATCCACAGATGCTCTCAAAAACTCGAGGTTAATGGCCACAAGTTGCAATTTGGATTCATCATTTCCCAGGAAATCTTATTTTTAGAAAATAATGACAGGTACGCACCTGGCTTGCCCTACATGCACCATATAATTAATGGTTGGTTCATTTACTTGGCAGTGTTTACCAGCATTTATACAAGGAAGTGGCATACACTGTGAAAACACAGTCTTTACTAATACAGTGTTGGAATTCTATCTCGGGCTATGCCATTCTGAACAACATTTATAGACCATCTCTTCCAGGAGTGCATCAATAAAGCAAACACCACCATGTTGCATATTTAAGTTGATTTTCCAATATAGATAACATTTTGATCAGTAAGCTGAAGGTGACAGAAAATGGTAATGACCCCAAGCTCCTTTCTCCTGAATTAAACGGGTCCTAAAAGGTATTTTTAAACTCTTACATGAGGGGAAAAGAAGGTAAAAGTTGATTTAGAGATGAATGGGTGGATATTTCAAAACTAAAGTCAACCAAAAACACTGCTAAACACAGCAAGAAAATTCAAGAGCTCACAGACACTGAGGAAATCTCAGCAGTAGGGATGCTATTCATCAACTGAGAGCTATACACTAACGTCTTTAAAATCTTACCCAGTTTAAAAACCAGACCAGCGGAACAGGCAATTTGCCCAAAGATACACAGTATGCTGTGCTTTCTCATGTATTAATATTTTTTAAAGGAAATATAACTGAATAAGAGGAATCATCAGCGTCTCTCGGTCCTCTTCAGAGAAGTAGGAAATGGCAATTAATATGGAGAACAACCCTGGGCAGACTTCAGACTACAGGAAACTATGGAGTGCCCAACCCTAAATGGGATGTGTACATATATCCATCCTTCCAAGACTCGGGGATCTTCTAGGAGACAGGGTAGAAAGGTTAGAGAGCCAGGAATCCTGGGTAAATCCAAGAAAATGGTATTTTCTGAATACATCGGGGCTGCCTATATGAACTCACAGCGACTGTGACAGCAACCACAAGACCCCATACAAACTCAACCACGACAGCATCCACAAGACCCCGTACCACAAGCCAAACAAATCTGCAGCCGGGGAAGTGGGAAGGAAGTCCCAGCACTAGCTGAGAAACTGCTGGCATCTGGTGATGTCTGAGTAAAAGACAGTCACTTTGTAGATTTCTCACACTCTGGGCAGGCCCCCACTCCCCAGGGCATTGCCACAGAAAAGAGAATCAGAGGGCTGTAGGAGGACGAGCAAGACCCAAAGTTGGGCAGGGAGGGCAATCAGGTGGAAAGGGGAAATCTTGGAGGAGTGAAGATGGAGGAGTAAAAATGATCAAAATATGGCGTAAAAATTCAAAATACTATTTTAAAAATAAGAAAAAAACATAAATACCAGGTAGTAAGTATTAGTAAGAAATTTACATGATAAAAAATAAAAATGAAAATAAAAAATAAAACAAATTATTAAGTGATTTAAAAAAGAAAAGTAAGGGAACTATCAGAAGAAATCATGGCTGAATATTTTTCTCATCTCAGTATAGGAAAAAACTTCTATTAAAAAAAGCAAACCCCAGAAACCATAATAAGATTCAAAGATTAGATAAATGTGAAAAAAGAATGTGTATATAAAACATATATATGTGAAAGAGAAAGAACTGTGATAAAATGGCAAATAATTGCACGTTATATACATGTATATAACAAAGATTATTGTCCCTGACAATTACAACAAGCTCTCAAGAGAAGAAAATCACTTTTTCAGTACAATAATTGGCAAGAGATAAAAACAGACTACACACACAAATGACAAATGATTTGCCTGCTCTTGTAGTTCAGCCTCATTATAAATTAATTAGAAACAAAAGTTACAATACACAAGCAAATCAAGTTTAACATGGAGAATGCTTAATTAAGGCTACTCAGATTTAAGAAATATATAAAGTATTTTAGTACAATAAAAAGTCAATCAGAAAATAATCACAGCATCTAGAGTAGCATTTGCTAATTTTCAAAACTGGTCTGTTATTTTAAAAACAACTGGGTTGTGCTGTGGGTCTGGGCCTGTGGAAGACATGAGAACCAGCCACAGGGCCTGGGTCCAGCACTTGCCCATAGAGAAAAGTCAGCTAGTCATGAAAAGAAGGGGTTTTGTTTTTAACATAATGAAGAGACATTGAGAAAATGGTTCCAATCATGCCACGGGAGGACACTCACCAGCAGAAAAGCTGCTGTCAAGAGGATAAGCATCTCAGAGCATCGATAGAAAAGATGGAGCGACTCTACGGTCAAGTAATTTTGAAATGACAAGTTGAGAAAGTTTCTCTGAAACTTTACTATAAAAATGTAGACAATATAACAAAACACTTTAAAAAGTATAGACAATTTGTATATGTACATGTGTCTATAACTATAATTGGAATTTGAAAGCAAACATGCATTGTGCAATGGATGGATGGATGTGTGAGTGGGTGGATAGGTGGATGGATGAATGGATGGATGGATGGATGGGTGGGTGGATGGATGGATGGGTGGATGGGAGCATGGATAGAGGAGAGGTGGATGGGTGGGTGGGTGGATGGATGGATGGATGGATGGATGGATGGATGGATGGATGGATGGATGGGTAGAAGAGCAGATGAAGGATGGGTGGGTAGATGAGTGAGAAAGTGGTGGATGGACGGGTAAGTTAAGTACCAAGGAACCATCAATATGGTGTTTTATTTAGGTTTAATTACATGCCTAAATTCTTCGATCCCTCCCTTCGCAAAGCCAATCCCAACCCTCTCCTTTTCTGTGTCCAGAAAACTATAAGCTTTGTTATTTACATGTGGGTTAAGGCCTGAAAGGTGAAGACAGACTAGAAAAGTCACGGGAAACAGTTAATACTTCCTAAACATATCTTTCTGTCTCTTTATTTATTTTTTCTTTTATAAGTATTTTACTGTTACTAACATTCAAAAATAAAAATAAACAAAAAGGCTAAGGGAGAAGAACGAAGCTGAAGCAAAGACAGCTGTACTCTAAATGAACGATACAGCCACTCTGCACAGAAAGGAATACCGGCAACAGTGCTTGCAGGTGCCTGGTTGGTGGACTGGGTGACTGCCTGTGGTAGTAACACACCTTAGGATGCACACAGGTCCCAAAGCACCATGGTACAGCGTCAAGTACACACAACAGAAGAATATTACAAGCAAATCTGGCACGTCTGTGAGCACAACGCTTGGTTACAGCGCGTTCTTGAGGGGAAGGGGCAGAGATTTTAAACAACTGTAAACCATCTTACTAGTTTGATTTTGTAGTAGTGTAGCACACAATTCTGAAACTGCTTCAGATATACCACCAATATTAGTAAATAAGTAAATACCATGATGTCATTGGGAGCTGGAGTTCTCACCCTAGCCAAATAAAAACAAAATCACTATAGGGAGGTTTTATATGAATTCAATAGTTCTAAAGTATGTGTGTGCATATGCACCTATATACAGAAAGCCCTAAGAAAGAATGCATATATGAATGCATGCGTACACAGGCATGGCTAGATTTTATAGCCCTCTCTGCTCACACCTAGAAATCAGATTCTGTGATAATGATGAGCACAGCTTCTCCTAATCTCTCTTCCCCTCAAAGGAATTGGTGCTTCTTGGGGAAATGCTGAAGTCAAAACATAATATGTGAGCCTGTAACCGCTAGTTGGCTGTGAAATGGGAAAATGCTTAAATAAGATTTGGGGGCATATAACAAATTAAGTGGTGCCTATTGCCACTGAGACTGCTGGAAGTGCCAGGATTATTTCAAATGAATTACAACCCTGGAGGAAGTGGTAGCACCCAAGTTCACAGCAATAGCAAATGGACAAAGATGATAGGACAAAAGGAAGGTGGCTGCTTACTCCAGGAAGCCTGTATCATATGAGGGTAAACCTCATCGCCTTTAAGCACCTGAGTAAATAATCAGTGAATGCTAGCTGTAGGTCTGGGGAAAATACGTTCATGGGGACCAATGCATCTGTAGTGAATGAATCTCCCCACATACGGCCTACAGACACTAACAAATGGTCAATCGGCATCAAGTCTGAGGTGCGTACGAGTATCGTGTGCTGCAGAGGCAGAAGCCCAAGAGCATGTCAGTGACGTCATTCTACTGGAAATGCATAAATAAATCTAAATAGGATGAAGCAGTATACAAACATGGCATGGGGCAGCAGTCTATTAAAAACAAAAAATACCTCCACCTAGAAATGCCAATGTCTTAAATATAGAAGTTGAAGAACTGCATTAGAACAAAGGAGCCAAAACTACATAGCCAAGTAAATACAATATATGATTCTAGGCTTGGGTCTTCCCTGGGGTGAAACAATGCCATGCAACACTATTCATTAGGTGAGATGACAAAGTTAGAAAATAAGCCATATATTAGAGCAAAAGTATTGAATCAGTGTTAACTATCCTGAAGTTAGCAATGTAAGAGATCACATATACTATCTTATATACAGTTAACTCTCAAGTCTAAGACTGTGTTTAATGTGTGTGCCTGTGTACACACACACACACACACACTGCATAAACAGGTCAATGATGATGATGATAGACAGGTAGGCAGATAGATGGAGGAATTAAAGAAGAGGAGGGAAAATGAGAGAGAACAGAAAAAACAACGGAAGGGGATACTTTAAGGGTCTTTGTAAAATTTTACACAAGTTGAAACAACTTACGAAAAAAAGTTTTTAAACACTTAAGATTTTTTTCAGGAAAACTAATCTTTTACAAATACAAACCAAAAAAAGAAAGGAGGGAGGGAGGGAGAAAGAATAGGAGCAGAGCCAGGTGGTGGTGGTGCACGCCTTTAATCTCAGAATCTGCAAGGCAGAGGCAGGTGGATCTCTGAGTTTGAGACCAGTCTGGTCTAGAGAACAAGTTCCAGGACTATACAAAGAAACCTTGAAACCTTGTATCAAAAAACACAAACAAAACCAAAATTCATGTATTTACCCTGAAGACTTGTCTACATTATTATCATTTTCTAATTTTTTTTTGCTAGATAGAGAAATGTAAACTTTGCCTCATAGGCTTCTAACTAAATGACTAGAAATGGCACATGGATGGGGCAAATATAAAGTCAGGAGAACACAGATCACAGGCAAACTGGTCCAGGCATAAAGTTATAAGACACCACAATACAGTGAATGCCAGTAGTGAGCGGAAGCAACCAAAGTATCATTTAAGGTGGACACAAAAACTAGATTATTGCAAACATCTTTTATGTTTCATTGCACATAATTCACTCAAGAATCCTTTTTTTTCTTTAACTTGAATAAGTTTTTTATTCTGTCCATGAGGACCTCACCAAAAAAAAACCCTCTTGATTTTAAGAAACTTAATATATCTTTAAAGACAATTATATAAATAATAGAATATTATAAACATAACATATCACATTTTGCCTTTATTTTTAATATTTCATTCTTTGCAAATTTTATGTATTTTGATTATATTCACCCCCAATTCTTCCCCTCTACAATTACTTCCAGAACAGATCCCCTGTCCTCCTGTGTCACTGAACAAACCCACCCTCTTCTCCCTGTCCCCCAACCTTCATGTCCTCTTTTTTTAACCCATGGAATCCAATTGTGTTGCCCACAAACTCATGATATGGGGCCATCCATTAGAGTGTGGGCCTACCAGGAGCTATACCCTTAAAAAAGCCTCAACCCACCCCCAAGAAAGCATCAACTTCATAGCTCTTCAGTTAGATGTGGAGGTTCATGACCCTTTCCAACCCCTCCAGCGCCATGGCCTCTTCTTTGCTCTCCGTGCTAGAATGCTGGCTGACTTGATCCCATGCAGACCTGTTCACACAATCACAGATGTCCAAGTTGATTAATGCAAAGGTCCAAAGGATGCTGGTCCACCCACGTTCTCCCTGACCTTTGACTCTAGCAGACTTTCTGTGGTGGCCAGATTTTCCTGCAAACAGTCTAGGAATTTAGGCTCCTCCCACCTCCCATTTTAACCATAATTATAAACCACCACCTATAAATTCCAGTATTAAATTTCAAAAAGGATGATTGAAAGTCTGGCTAGGTGTAATGGCTCAGGTCTGTAGTGTCCCTGGGGGCTGAGGTTGTAGGTCTGAAGTACTCAAACCCAGCCTGGACCACACATGCTGAGACTGTACTGAGGATAAAAACTGGAGTCTGTCCTATCTATAGTTTTGTCTCTTCTGCAACTGAGTCAAGACGAAAACAAATTTCATAACACACCTGAATCCTGTTTCTAACTCATTTATTTCCACAGAAACAATCACTTCCTTTCTTTGTGCCCTTAGAGTTCATGTTTCTCACTCACTTATGTCTGTAAGTTACTCTTCATTGTCAAGTTGACTTAATCTAGACTCTTTTAAGAGACACACCTAATTAATGAATTAATGTGTGTCTGTGAAGATGCTCTCAGAATTAACTAAAGGGGAAAATCCCACTGCGACTATAGGTGACAGCCCCCCATGGCATATGAAGTCTCTGCCTAACACACAGGAAAATGAAGCAACCCAAGCCGCATGAAAGGTAACAATACATTCTTGTCACAGATGCAAGTGTAATGGTCATAAATCTGCCACTTGGCAGACAGGGCGACCAGCAGTTGTGCACAGGCATCCATGGTACTCACACCACAGTCCAGGCTCCCAGAGGGAGTGGAGAGAAAGGTCTATCAGGAGCACACCTACCAACAAGCATGTACTGAAAACGTGTCTCAAATGGCTACTAAGAACTTTGTGAACTGTCTCAGATGGGCAGACCTGCACAGGGATGAAAGTGGCATTAGATCAGATTTAAAAACAACTTCAACTTACAAGTCTCCCTGTTTCCTTGTACGACCCACCTTACCACAGGGCAGAAATGTCTGAAATGGGGTAATACACAGACAGTATTTGAAATATGTGTCCTAAATGGTCATGTTTTAATTACATTGCTTCACTTAAAAACTCAGTAGAAAATAGTACCTTGGGTTCAATCCCCAGCACTGAAGAAAAAGGAAACCAAAAGAATGATAGAAAGTAAAGGAAAATTAAAGAGCTAGCATATGTTTTCTTGTTAAACAAACAAACAAAAAGCACCCTACATCTTCAAACCTGTATATGACAACAATACAGAGTTTTTCTCTTCACACAATCCATGAAAGAGATGATTTAACTCTCCAACAGAGTTTGAAAAAGACTGAACTGTATACAAAACCATGTTCTAAAACACAACGACATATAAAACTGGGTTTGGGTTTGCCCCCACAAAGTTTCAAACCATGAGAAGTGAGTTCTTTTGTCTTCTAAATTGGGATCACAATGGTGTTTAGAGTACAAAAAAAATTTAGATAAAACAATGATAAAAATCAGTTCTTCTCTCCCTAAGAGCCCCAGGAACTGAAGTCTGCAAACACTCCAACAGCTGATGTGGATCACGGTGCATGTGTAGTACATGTAAGGAGACATGTAGGGCAACATTCTGCTGTAAGTTGTAAGGAGACAGGACTAGATTAAGCTACACAGTAAACTTCCACTGTTGGGCCATGTCACTAAGTGCAAGACAAATAAAAACTCATTCCATCTGACCCCAGCTTCTTCTATACTGTGATTCTAAATTTATTATTCATGCTGTATTTTATTTCCCCAATCGATGCAGATATGGGGTTCTTCTATGCACAATTGTGTCACAGATAACAAAATTTAATTATATTGAATATTTGGTAACCTAACTTAACATTCAAATAAACTGAGTATTTTTAATTAAACATTGGAAACTGTTTAATAAATTCATCTGAAGAGACTGTTGCGAAATTCAAGGAAGATATAAACTGATGCCTTCCTAATGCCATTAGCCAAGGCAATATTTCATAATATTAAAACACTCTGCTGCTACACAACTTGTGATCTTCATGTCTGTCTGTTGGACTGGCTGATGTTTGTCAACTTGAAACAAGCCAGAGTCATCAGAGAGGAAGAGCCTCAGTTGACAAAATGCCTCCCTGAGATCCAGCTATAAGGCATTTTCTCAATTGGTGATCAAGAGGGGAGGGCCCAGCCCCTGGTGTGTGGCACCATGCCTAGGCAGGTGGTCCTGGATTCTACAAGGAAGCAGGTTGTGCAAATCATGGAAGCAAACCCTTAAGCAGCTCTCCTCCAAGCCTCTGCATCAGGTCCAGCCTCCAGGATCCTGCCCTGTTTTGAGTTCCTGTCCTGACTTCCTTCAGTGATGAACAGTGATGCTCAAGTGTAAGTCTGATTGATGAACCCTTTCCTCCTCAACTTGCTTTTGTCATGGTGTTTTATCACAGCAATAGAAACCCTAACTAAAAGTGTCCGTCAAGTGCTAAGATTATAGGTATGTGCTATCACACTTGTCTTAGCTATAACACTCCTCTAAAGTAAACTGCTCTGGAGGCTGGTGTTTCAAGAGATCCTCAGGAGAAATATATGCCGAACAATTTAACAAAATCACCTCTATTCAGTGAGGATAACCGTCACTATAGGCCATTAAAGAGACAGTACACTGCCTGTCCCAACAAGGCATTAGTGTTCTGAGAAAACATAAATAGAAATGTTTTGGGTCAATTATAAGAAAAAATTATTTGAAGTAATAAACTTTGAAACATTCTGTTCGACTATACAGCTCAACTTACTTTAATTCAAGTTGCAATCAGTTAACAGATTTGAGCTGATCACAAATTGCCAAGCCACATTCCTGAAGAGCTGCTCCCAACTCTCCTTACAACTCCTCCCAATGTAATTCCTTTTAAGACATTTACATCTCAGTGACTGTTGCTCTCCTGTCCCCTTTACCTTGAATATACAAGTCTGCCTGCCTTTCTCAAGGCACTGGGCTGTGTTTGCATTCCGAACACAGACATAAAAGACAGTGCCCAGCACAAACACTAATAATGACAAATGTGTGAGGAACCAGGGAGAGCTAGGCCTATACAATCCTTCATTAAATCCCACACCCATCCTGCACCTCTAAATGGATAGAAAGTCGGATTGTAAGCCAAAGGCTTACAAAAACCTATCAAAGTAACAACTTACCATCATCCTGAAGAGGGGCATTAAAGAGAAATACGGTTTACCTTTCAGCTCGCTTCAACAATGCTGGGATTAAAATGAACAAGCATGAACATCTACACTCTAGTGGGGGAGACAGAAACCCAAAGCAATAATAATACAGGCGGTTTTATTCTTCTTCCTTATTCTAAAGCTTTGGAATGGGTTATTTTGTTCCTGTGCCTACCTGTGTAAGAGGGCTGCTCAATAGCCTGAGTCAAGTAAACAACCTGCACCCTTCCCCCTCTACTGGTCACTCTTAGTGCCCACTGCGAACTTCATTTCATCATAACACTACAGTTTCACCTGATACTCTATAAACACGAACAGGATCCGTGGACAGCTGGTCAAACGCATCTACAGCACTGCTCTCCAGCAGGGAGGAACTGCGGCTTGCCTCCACGTTACCCTTATCAGCTAATAACTGGGCAGGAGCTCCACTAATCATTTAAACTAAGCAAATGTTTACACTCGCTGAGTCACAGCCACTCTGACCCAACTGTTGACTCTGCCCAAGAGACACCCAGGGACCAGCTGCCTGCCAGCCACACAGCTGGCACCAGTGGGCATCCTCCTAACCCATTTCCCTGGCAACCTAAAGCAATAATCCTCCCTGAAATAGGGCGCTGGTGCATAACCCATAGAGACCTGACCTTCCCAATACTTGGTCCCATCCCCAACTTCCATGACACAGAGGCGTAAGATGCGCAAATGTTAAGCAAATGGGAAAACACCCAATCTTAAGCACTACATGAGTTTCAGAGGACACAGCCTTGATTATCCATGCATATATGTGCGAGCGCAGATGGTGGGCTATTAAGGAAGAGCAGCTCTCAGCAAGGCACATTATGTATTCTCTCCCATCACCTACGAAAGGCGGAGCCTCTCAGAGGTTTCCCCTTTAGTAGCTATGAAGGAGAGACCTCCATTAAGTGGCTAGGAGGTTGTACTTTCACAATAGAATTGGAATCACAATTTCTAAAACAGCACCCCACTGTCTTTAAATAAGAAACAGCTTACAACACAAGAAGACTTTGAAAATGATCACAGGACTGCTAGAGCGTGGTTTTAAAGTGTATTTGTTCAGAAGAAGACCAGTAGGATTTAGAGTGGATCTGAAATGGCCGATACAGCCACCCAAGCTTCACCGTAAGGTTTTAGGGACTGGATAACATTGGGGTGAGGGTGGACGAATACAGGGAAGGAGCTTCAGGGTCAGAAGAAGCAGTTGAGACTGCCAGAACATAATTAAATGACGAAGTCCACCATCTCATCTTGTTACAGTGGGCATTTAAGGATTTGTTATGCCAGTGGATCTAGGGAGATCTTCCTAATGAAACAGCAATGCATCAAATTTAGAAGCACATCCTAAAATATCTAAGAAACTATAAAAGAAACGGTGATAAACATATACCTGAACACAGTTATCACTTCATTTCTTAAAAAATATTGGAAACTTGAAGCACATTAATAAGCAAATTTGATATGCAACTAGAGGGGATGTTTTTTAAGGACGGTAGGGCTGGTTTCCTGGATTTATGGGAGCCTTGGTACTTTTACTCAAATAACTTGACATCGCTCTAAATGATCCTCAGCTGCAAGTGGCGATGACAACCTCTTCTGGTCACTATCTCCTCACTCACTCTGCCAGCACATGCCACCCCCTCCTACGAGCACATCAGGGCCTGTGCCCTGGCAGCCCCTTCTGCAGGGCATGTGCTTCTGGCACTCCTATGTTCCCCTCAGCCTGTGGCATTTAGCTAACACCCGCTTCTCAGGGATGCACTCCTGGCCCACTACCACCACCTGTCTCCTCTCATCCTTCTCTTCCTTCTTAACGACTACTTCTAACACACTACATAGACAGCACCATTTCAAAACCTTTCTCTTCACTAAAATGCAAAGTTGACAAAGGAATTGTGTCTGCTGCTAAGCAGATCACTGCACACTCAGTGTCCCCGAGGCTCAGGTATATGGTGGGTGCTCAGTAAACATTTCCTTGTAAGTGGGCAAATCTACTGCTGTTGGTTAGGTCTGCAGTACCTTCTGGACGAGCCAGACAGCCACCTGGGCCCCTGCATAGCCCCTTGCTCACCTTCTTTGCAACTCTTCTGGTTTCCTTCATCCTCCCTGTGCTTAGCTCCAGGTCTTGTTAAAAGGAGCTTTCATGATAAGCAATCTAAAATCGTTCATGAAGGTAAGTAGGGTTTAAGGAAATCGATAAGTGGACTCGAGGTCAGGGGAGCCACAGGAAACGTTGACCATTTTCGTTTTGTGTGTTTTTACAATCTTTGGATCATATCACTGTAAGATCTTCTTAATATAAGATATTTCTAGAAAGAATGCTGACATTTAATCGATATAGGAAATAGGTGACCATTTTTATAGCTGTTTGCTTTGTAGAAAAGAGAATAAATTGCACAGGTACATTAAATTGATTCTATTTGTGACCAAAATTCATGAAAGTGCTGTTTAAAGCAATACATATTTATTAAACTGCTTAACACAGATACAGTTGGTTGGTTATCTGGCAGAATTCAGTCCCTCCTCGCAGCTTCATAATACCCCAAATTAACTGCTGGGACTTGACTAGGAACTGTCAAATCTCTATTTTAACACCAATAAAAAGAAAGCTTTGCATGACCTATGTCAGCATTCACTGAGGAAGGCAATGCATTATCTTCAGAACTCTAAAGCAAAACATTTAAATAGAAGATAGTCAGGTTTGGAAAGGACGAATCAAAGGGCCGCACTGGGTATGCAAATATGATAGTTACACAGATAAAGCAACAGTTGGGCATGAGAATACATCCACTGAGAAATGGTGGGGGGGATGCCTTAAGGAAAACAATCCCTACCTATCTGAAAATAGTCAGTGTACAGGAAAAGCCAGACCCACAGGACTCTGAGCACTTTAAAAACCATACTCTAGACTGTCCCTGAGCTAACCAGACAGTTTATGGGTTCAGCCTCCTCCTCAGCCATGGCCAAATTATGAGAAAGGATCATAATCAACAAAGGCTCACAAAGGACACCACCAGGGCAAGCATTATCTAAACCTTCTGGGTTATATATCGCCACATCTCAAATGGAGAGGGCTCGGCTCCACCTTCAGGCAGAAAAGGGGGAGAGGAGGACCTTTTGGTGGCCTGTCCAGCACAGCAGAGCCAGGAGAGGACTGAGAGTGTCCAGCATGCAGGCTGGAAGAGGCTGTGCGTTCTGCAGAAGAGCAAGCATGGAGCTGTTGTCTCTACTCGCCATTTTTAAAGTTGCCTAGAAGAAATGGTTTTTGGAAAAGATACTTGCACAAACCATAATTATGCGTTTTATGATTATTTTATCCTTCTGGGAAGAAAATCCTCCCTAAATGTCTGAATGTAAAAGTCTAAAACAAGTTTAACCTTCCCATTTTCAAGTGTGATCATGGGTGCAAATTAAGCTGCTGAGTTCCTCTATGGCTCGTTCCACTCCTCACCTAGAACATGGCTACACCTGCAGAAAGTCTCTCTTCACATTCTCTAGTGGACTGGCCTTTCCGGAGAGGCCATCTCTAATGGCCAAAGGTCCCTCTCAAGCTCTGGCTATCTTCTCTCTGCACTGATAAGACAGACAAAGGGTCCACCAAGTGACCCCTGCTACCTCCCTCACCCCGGAAGACATTCCATACTACAGACTCCTTGCCCAGCTCTACCCTAACTGACCCATGCTTCCATTAGTCATAAATGACTTTGTTCCAGATCTTGTGTTATATTTTTCTGCTGAAAACAACTATGATTTTTAAACTTTGGACACAGACTTTCCATAAAAGTTCATGCGGAACTTTTGTGTGATTTGATATCGTCTGCATTATGCACAGCAAGGCTATCTGAAGATGGAGCTAGGGTCCCAGAAAATCAGCTAAGTTGAATGTCTAGATGTCAAATGCTCCCATGACAATGCATTCACCTCAATGTCATCAGCACTGAACATTAGATAAAGGGTGTAAGTGTGTATGTGGAGTGATACACCAGCTGTTAGCTCAGTTTAGTGAGTCTCTGATAGCCATACAAAACAAGTTCTACCCTTGATATAAATTAGTGGGAAACAAAACACTTAAAATTCATCTCTCATACTATATGGCTATCTTAATGGTGTCATTAGTGGAAGCCATGAAAACAAAAGTATAAATATGCTATACAGTAAATAAGAGATGAAATTAATAGTTTTGTGACTTAATGAACATGAATTTTTTATTATTAGTGTCCAGGTTTTTCTCAGTAAGCTTTTTATATAATAATGTAGGTGAATTTATATATCTGTAAAAAAAAGTTTAAACATGAATCTAATGTTTTAACTGTCATTTCTATTATGAATATAGACCACAAAACATGAAAAAAACTGATGAAAAACTTTTTATAATTGCAACTACAGACATTTTTCACATTAATAAAACACTGTTTTAACACTAGGAACTTCCATCATTCATGAAGCCATGAACCCATGTTCATGCACCAAGAAGAAGGAACTCACAACTTTGGGCATAATCTATGGCCCATTGGGCTTCAGTTTTCTTCTCTATGAAATGATGCATTTGATGAAATCGCCTGAATCCACACAGTAAGGTCAAACTAAGGTCAAATCTGTGGAGGAAGAAAAAGGTATATTGCCCTAAGCTCCTGGCCTTGTGTCTGTGTTAAATCACAGCTCCTTCAGGAACACACCTGAAAAGGAGTGTGCAGACTCACAGGTCTGGAATGTCCAACAATGGTTTGTGCTCCAAGCACAGCCACATCCTAGACTTCCATATTATTTGTGTTTTAATAAATAAAGTTTGCCTGAAGATCAGAGCTCAAAGCAGCCACACACACACTAGTCAGTCAAACAGGCCAGGCAGTGGTGGCACACACCTTTAATCCCGGCGGCCACACTAGTTAACCATAAAGGCCTGGCAGTGGTGGTGCACACCTTTAATCCCAACACTACAAAGGAATATCAAACAGGAGGAGACAACTCTCAGCTCAGTCTCAGTCTGAGGATTTGTGGTGGGAAGGTGGTTGGTCTGAGATAGAGGTAAGAGTCAGTGGCTGGCTGCTTTGATTTTCTGATCTTCAGCCTGAACCCCCAATATCTGTCTCTGGGTTTTTATTACTCATGCTACAACAAGAAAGGCGTATCTCTGTGTCTTAGCCCACACTTCTCTCCATGCTTGCTTCATACACAGACAGATGTCCATCAGGAGTCGTAAGTCATCTATAGTTCCCTTTCACACCCGTTTTGGTTCTCTCTCATTATCCTTTCTCAGTCTGTGTCCATCTCTGAGCTACCTACTCTTTGTGCAAAGACAATTTATAAACCAAATGGTAAGGAAGGAATTCCACAGGGAACAGATCAGGCGTCACTGTCAGAGAAACAGAGAGCAGGAGAGAAAGGCACAGTGCCAGATGTCCACTGTAACTTAGTTGTTCATTTAATTAAATGTAATCACATTTATAAGAAGACTTTGTCCTCCCTTTGATTCTATTTCTACTACTTTGAATTACACAAATACCAATTAATTATGTCATTATTCGTTAAGAATGGAGGCTTTGGGACAAGGATGGAAAGGCAAGAAGATAGAGCTAAGGAGAAAATAACTACCTTTCTAGGTCATCCAATAGCTGAAGTCAAATTTTATTCTTAATAGTGTGGGCTTCCCTTGCATCATATACAAAGATTAACTCAAAATGGATCATTGTCCTAAATAGAAAGGCTACAACATTAAGTTCTCAGAAAAAAAAAAAGTGTAGATGAAACAAGATCCCAAATTTGGTCATGGTTTTTTTAGGAATGAATTATTTAAAAAAAATAATAATTTTTTAAAAAAGCAAACTATCTAAATGAAACAATGGAAAGCTGGATCCAATCAAGATATAAGTGTTAGTGCTTTGGACCACATCAACAAGGAATGCAAAGAAACGTCAAAGAACGGGAGAAGATTTTTGCTGGTTTTTGTCTCTGAAGGAAGGCTAGCATCCAGAATCAATGACAGAGTACAAGTACAAGTCAATAATATAAAACAACCTAGATAAAAGTCAGTGCTTAAGACAGATGTGGTGGTGCACACTTTTAATCCCTGCCCTCAGGAAGCAGAGGCAGGTGGATCTCTGTGGGTCTGAGGTCAGCCTGAACTACAAGAGCTAGTTCCAGGCCAGCTAGAGCTACACAGAGAAACCCTGTCTCAAAAAGATGGATGGATGGATGGATGGATGGACGGACGGACACAGACAGACAAATGGACAGACGGATGAAGATAGATAGATAGACAGACAGACCGAAGCCAGTACTTGAAAAGACAGTTCCCCACAGAAGATATACAACAGCAAATATCAAGATGAAAAGGTGTCTAATCACTGACCATTGCAGAAATGACAGTCTAGACCACATACACTTCCACGCCACTGTGACTGATAACATCAGGAAGGATATGGAAAGTGGAACTCCCTGGCACCACAGATGGGATTTAAAGAGTGCACTCCGCAAAGTGCTGGGCTGTCCCACTGTCAGTTATACAGTTGGGAAATGTGCTAGAAGATCAATTTTCCTGATATATGCCAAAAATGAGAACATATGTCAACAAAAAAAACTACTGATGAATGTTCACAACAGTATAGTCACAGTAGCCAGCAAGTAGAGATAGCCCAAATGTCCCCAAGTGATAAATAAAAAACAAAACGTGGTATGTAGGAAGGAACACAGCACAACAGGCCATTTAGTGTCCATAACAACCACAATCAAGATACAAAACTTACAGCAGTTAGAGGAGAAGGAAAAGTGAAAAGTTACTGCTAATGAGATGGGGCATATTTTAGGAGTGAGAAGACGGTTCTGGAATTAAACAGTGGCAATGATACATACTTTTATGAATATAGGAAAGAATGAATTTCATGGTATGAGATTATATTTCTGACTTTTCAAATGTGAATATTAACACAGTATTACAAATTGCCCAAGAACTACATCTTGGTAGGCACAGGAACAGCACTGAGGTAAAGTAACATCCCTTTATGAGGATGCTCCCAGAGTCTGGGGCCCACATTTCGGAGGCACCGCAAATCCACACCTGCTATTCACAAGGCCCTGCTCCACTCCCCGTCCCCCTAAGTCCTCCCAGGAAAAGTATGCACACACAAGATGAACAGCAAAATATTTCTCATTACACTTTAAAAAGAGTTTGGCCAAAGAATTGGTAAATAATATGCAATTTTGCTAACAGTTGAATTTAGATAATTGAATTGTCTTAACTTTGACATGTGTTTTAAATTTTTCAAATAAAAATTATGAAGAGACTGACATAAAATTTTCATTTCTTGTGCTTAGAATACAAGCAATTAGGCCAGACCTGGCTTTAAAGAAAATCCTCTGAAAATGAAGTAAATATTGAAACGCTGAAGCCAAGTCATGGAGAGAGATGAATAAAATCTGCTTGCTATTCCCATTACTTCTAGAACATTCCTTTCTAAGACATTTCCTCTAATTAATAAAAACCATGTTTAGCACAGCATTTTCCTAAACTATACTTTGTGCAACA
This sequence comes from Bramus lutescens, assembly GCA_001685075.1. NCBI lineage: Eukaryota > Metazoa > Chordata > Mammalia > Rodentia > Cricetidae > Bramus > Bramus lutescens. Next base: position 154,983 of record LOEQ01001959.1, on the reverse strand, counting down.
CCAAACAATATTCAAGACAGAAACAGGTGTTCTTCAACAGAAGTGACTGAAGGTAGGCAGGAAAGATTACATCACACTTAGCTATTTGAGACACGGACTCTCAGGCCCTTCATACACTCACATGTATGGTAAGCCACGGGAATGAGACACAGCCTGCCTCACTGGGGAAGCAGGGAACTCCTTCTCTAGACTATCTATTAAGCTCATGGAGTAATTTCTCAGAAAACCAAAGCAGAGAATACACCACTTCCAGAGCCTGATATGAACACAAACCCCAAAACACCCCCGTGCACTCTCTCATCCTCCCTCACTGTCAGGGGTCTCAGTACACAGCCCAGGCTAACGTGAACTCATGAACCTCCTGGCTCAGTCTCTCACATGAGGGGATTATGGTACACCGCCCACGCCCACTCTTGTCTGTCTCTTCAATCTACCCAGAGCCAGAGTTTATGACATGAAAGCTTAGAGAAAACGCTTTCCCTCGGAGAAAACATATTCGAGCTAAGCCTAGAAATAAAGCAAGAAATGAACTCTGCAATGTTCTATCCAGGGCAAAGGCAAGAGCATGCGCAGGGATCTGAGATGAAAAGAACCCGTGGAGCACATAAGAATCGACGAGGAAAAAGAAAAGGCGCATCCAGATGAAGGGAGGGGGGCTGGAGGATGATCGCATGTACCCACAAAAGGACTGCTCTACGATGCTGTCCAACACTGTTCCTGAAAGCCCCAAGTACGGAAATTATTATATATGTGCACATACCAGAAAGTAACTCTGGAAATCCTGATTTTTTTTTCTCTTATATCAGCATTTCCAGAAAGAGGGTAAAACTTCTAGGATAGTCTGAGCCTGGAAAGAATCCCCATCATTACTCAGAAGCTTTCTCTCCTGCCGCTTTTCTGAGCTGAACTTTCTAACACTTTTACTTCATGTATTCAATGAAATTATGATAAAACCTAGCCCCCATCCTCCCCCAACTCCATCATATGACCACCAACACATCTCACTCCAGCGTCAGGTCTTGGGTTGTTATTGTTTGGCTAACACACTAAGTGCAGTCAGTGTTTTGTGTCACACTTGTAATTGCTCAGACTGTAACTGAGGTTAAAAGCCACCCCCTGCTTTTAGCCTCCTTTCTGCTTTTTAACTTGTTTGCTGCCGTTCATAGAGCTGTTATGGAAAAAGAGTACATGAACACATCCAAAGACCTATAGGAATCAAGATTTCTTGGCTTCCTTGACAGTTTGAAGATCTGACAATGTTGAGAGTTTAATATAACAGGATACAAAAGCTGGAGATAAAGTGAGCTTGCCTGTCCTCAACACATGCTTGACGTACCTTATATGAACCTTCCAGATATGTCCAGTGTGTGGGCACACACACACACACACACACACACACAAAGATACAGGAGCAGAAACAGAGGCAGAGAGGCAGACAGAGGATATTATATTGTTTAATGTTGATTCTGATACTGATTTTATTATGCTTGGTTTTTTGAGACAAGGGTTTTTTTTTTTT
>LOEQ01001959.1:138747-151563 GCA_001685075.1 Bramus lutescens | reverse complement strand
CTGGAGCTGGATGTCTTCTGCTGAAAACACAATGGGAGGGGAGCCCCATCGCTACTTGAACTCTTAAATTTTACAGAAGCTGTGCTTTTTGTTCTTTCTCTGGATTTGCTGCACACGGAAACATAAAAGCTGTGTTTTAAGGCCTTGCATGCATGGAAGATCTCAAATGCCTGTGAGAAAATGACCGAGTCCCTATGATTTCAGTGACACATTTAAAAACTTAGAGAAATAAGGTATTATATTTCTTGTAAATGAAAACATTTCACGGGAAAAATGCATTCATCCCAACCCAGTGCAACAATTCATCATATCTCAAATCGTGTTTGTTAGGTTTCATTAGTTTGGGGGCTAGCAAAATTAGCAGTTTCTTTTGATTATGACACATTCTTGAACTTTATTTTATTTTTTAACCTACTTTCCAGTACACGGTGAACTCTTGGAGGGCAAACGCTAAGGCCACACAGGTGATTCACCATTCTGTACCCAGACTTCATGACAGCACTTTCCACACCGAGCACAGCAAACGCAGAGAGAATGGCTTTAAATACTGCTATAGCAACTAAAAAAAAGTCAATTTAGAAAGTTTTAAAGCAAAAGGTAGCAAGTATGAGCAAAGTACAAAGATGATTTGTTTATATTACTATATTATAATAAAACTCAATATTTTGCAGAAAAATATTTTTAAATAAAATATGAAAAGTAGAATGTTAACATCAGCCTTGGCAAGTATTATCTACTAAAAGGTTCTCATTGATACTATAAATAATTTTCACTGACTTCAGACTCTAACAGTAAACATATTTTCTGCAAAACTGTTCTCTTCTTTGGAGGGAAAGTACTGTAAAAGGCAAGCATTACCAAGGAGCTAGCTCTTCAGCCATTAGACTGACTGGAAATTTGGTTTTGTTATACTGAAGCTAAAAGTGACTGGCAGGTACAATGGATTTTGAGAGAGACACTAAATAGAAGAATATGACCAAAAGCTTTAAGCACAGGTTTGGTTACTGATACTTGGCTCAGGAATTGAATCCGAAATTATGGAAACAAGGGAAATACTGCTGCTCCTCAGAGATCAAAAACAGACACCCTTAATAAAAAGGGATTAATACTAAAGCAGGGTTCTGAACATACTGGCAAGAGGCCTGCTGCAACAAGGTCAGCAGCTTCCTCCTGGGTGACTCTAGCTCCTCATGAGGAAAAGGTGGACAGAATAACCACAAGCAATGGTTTCTTCTCAGAAGTATTTACCTACAGAAACAAAATGAATGCCATGTCAGTTATATTAAGCACTTCAAGAAAATACACAGGAAATGGTGTTGCTGTTTATATAGAGAGAGTAATGAAAGCTAGAAAGATCTTTAGATAGAAAACAGATGTGTGTGTGCGCGTGTGTGTGTATGTGCGCTCGCACGCGCATGCATCTCCACCCATCTTCTAAACACTTCAGAGTGTGCAGACATTGCACTCAGTGGAAAGGAGACTAAGAGAGCTGTGCTACAAAAAGGACAGGCCTCTGTCCCCTTCCCCTCCTCTTCACACCGAGACACACAGGCTCACCTCTATGTTGTGTGCAAATGTGCAAACTCTACACATGCGCAACCTGGATACACAGCATCTTAGCCATATCTAGAAAGCAGAACTCAGACTCGGGCTCATGATTATCTGTGCCAAAATATGTTGCTGCCATTTTCATATTCTTTTACTGTTTGACAGCGACAGGGGTCTCACTGTGGTGTCCAAGCTTTCTTTCATGTGGCTTTTGGAGTGGCTGGGTTTACGGGCTGTGTAGCACATACCTGTAATATTCCAGATATAAGCACAGCTATAAGTTGATGAGTGTTTACTCCTCTCTACAGATAATTCTTCTCTTGTATATGGAGTTTATAAAGAGGCAATTTTTAGCAGGTAATCCTACCAGCTCATGACCAAGTGTTGGTAGTTACTTGATCCCAGCGTTAGCTCCACATCTGACCTGGAGGAGGGATGGGATTTACCGATTCGGAGACAGTGACATGAGGAGGTTGACGGCTGAAGGTCCTTCCTCTGACATGACAAACACTTTGTAAGAATTTTTCCACACGTGCCAGAAAGTGGAAAGGAGAACTCACCCCCACCAAGACAGGACTATTCTAAACACCTTCCCAAAGGCACCTGTTCAGGACACAAACAAGAGAGTGAAGCAGGACTTGCCTCTGTATCCCTCTTTTCTTCACACTTGAGAATTCCCTACGCACACCTTCCCAGCACTGCACTGCAGAGGTACCGGTATGTCTCCCCACCCAGACTCTCACTGGCTTCCCAAGCCTAGGCTTCACCCCTGGTTTACTACAGGAAACTCAAAGTAAAGTGCTTTGGCCTCAAACGTTGGGGGTGAAATCAGCAGATTGGTCTCACAGCAGCAACGACAGAGAAATAACCATGAGCATTAACGAGCATCTAATTTACAAACTCCTAACTTACATAAGCAACACATACACAGTACAATCATCCCGCCATTACAGTTCCCTTTCACCTCAAAGTTAAGACAAGCCGAACGTATTCTTCTGAGTACCTAGGGCACTCGGTTAAAGCAAATAATATACTTTATAAACTTTTTCTCCCAAAGGAAGTGGCCTTGTGGGGACAGTGTCAATTTTCTCTGCCTTGTGTTGAAATTCAATTGATTTTGCTTCTTGAGTTGTTCTCAGATTCCTGCCAGGGAGCCCAGCAAGCAGCATACTTAGTCTTTCAGGCAGTGGAATTCTGCCTCTCGAACTGGTTGGAGGTGCTGGAAACTGCCTGGAGCAGCCGGCCGCACAGCCAGCCTTGCTGCTGCTCTGGAGCAGCCTCCTAAGCTCCAGCGTCAACACACTGAATAATTTCAGACCTTCCAGAGACAGCAGGAGGATTGCTGATCACCACCAGCAACTGAGGCTCCAGTTGACAAAAGAAGGCTGGAATGTGAAGGACTTCCATGAGGGTGAGAAATCCTCCACCCAGGCACTAGGTGACTCATGCTGATAAGGTGTGTCACAGCAGCCTGGGTGTGAATAGTGAAAGTTGGGAGACAGTACTGGACACAGGCACTCAGTTAAATACAGGCTATCTGTAAATTGGGGGCTCAGGATCCCATCCAGTTAAAGGCCTAGTTTCATCAATGAGACCAGACACACTCTAAAGACGCTGTAAGAGCAGGTTCTAAGAGCATGACAGACCTCAGGACTCAGACCTCCATGTGCGGTTGTGTGCTTCACAGTTCCAGGGAACACAGTCTGCACTAGGCATCTGTAACGTCCCTCTTCAAATTGTATGCACATCTTATTGAATTAAGAAATCCACATTTCTTGAATATTTACAAAAAGTGCAGTTTGTTATTTGAACTTATATCCTACCAGCAACCTATGGACTCCTGCTGTCCATGCCTCAATGAGGATGCCACTCAGCCAAACAGTGCAGACAGTAAACAAGGGAAGTAGTCATGTACTTTCTTAGATGACCGGTGTTAACAGTGGCTGTACAAATCCAGATGTGCTCATTGTTAAAACACAAGACTGAACCAGAACTGATGGAGAAATACTGGTACTGTTTAATTATCCTTCAATGTGTCTTCTCTTAAATCCAGTTTGCTTTACCGCATCTGTCACATCAGATATGTGAAGGGATAGTCACCTTCACCAGAACGAAAGCATCGCTAGCAGTACTCCATAGACAGAGGCAGGAGGCTCAAAGCATGGTCAACATTGCAAGCTCTAGGACAGGCAAAGCTACTGGAGACAAGATTCTGATGCAGTGGGGCAGAAGGCAAGCATGAGAGAGAACATACCCCTGACTCAGAGATAGTAAAGAGTTACATACAGTACAAATACAAGCAAGCAAAACAAATCTGTACCCCATGAACACCTATATGGGTAGCTTTACAGCAGCAACTGTTTTCCTCTTATTGGAAATGCTTTACTTTCTCACATACTGTATCCTGATTACGGGTTCCCCACTCTCTACTCCTCAGTTCCTCCGCACCTGCTCTCCCATCAGGATCCACTCCCTTTCTGTCGCATTAGAAAACACAGGCTTATAAGGGATAATATTAATGTATAAAAAAGAAAATATAATAAAAGAAAAATTATTGCATCTGAGTTGGACAAGACAAACAGAAAAAAAAAATAGCCAAAGATAAGGCATAAGAATCAGAAACCCACTCATTCATATGCTCAGGAATCCAACTAAAAATGCTAAACTGGAAGCATTATATATACTCGGAAGACCTGGTGCAGACCCGTGCCTACCAGTGCAGGCCCTATGCATGCTGCCTCAGCCTCTATGAGCTCGTATGAACTGAGGGCCTTGCTTTCCCGATGTCCTCTATCCACCCTGGATCTCACACTCTTTCTGCCTCCCCTTCTGTGGGGTTCCCTGAGCTCTGAGGAGGAGGATTTGATGGAGACTTCCCATTTAGGGTGGAGGGTTTCCAAGGTCTCTCACTCTGTGTATAATGTCTGACTGTGGGTTTCTGTGTCTGTTCTCATCTGCTGCAGGAGGAAGCTATAGCAGCAATTCTTAAGATCATGAAAAGGTTGGCAACCTAAATAATACATTAATAAATAAACAAGACACGGATTAGCTATACAAGGAGCATTATTAAATTACCTAAAGAACCGAAGGACTTTGCCTTCAATGGCATATGTGATCCTTGAAGTTATGGTGAGTACAACCTCATATAAAACCCCGTTTAGTAAATACTATGGTCTGAAGGTTTATGGCACAGATCTAAAAGTGCATTACATTTCAGTATAATCTCTGGTGGGATGGTAGTGGGAAATGGGGCCACTGGAAAGCAATTAAATCATGAGAGTAGAACCCTCATGAATGGCTCTGGTGCATTACCAGGAGGACAGAAGACAAAGCATCCCTTCTATCGGGTCACTGCAGGAAGTCAGGAGCTCTGCAGCTTAGAACAGCACTCTCATGGGACCAGGACTAGACTGATGTCCCCATCTCAGACCGCCAGTCTCAAGAACTGCTACTAGTAAATACACGATGCTTGTAAGACACCAGGACAGAGGATTGTGCGACACAAGACTGGAGCAGCCAAAGTCGTATCTGATGTCACTTATGTGAACTCCAAGAAACTTTTAGAGAAAACAACAGAGGAAGGAATTGCGAGTGGGGAGTGGGAAAGAATGCCACTGGATCTGGCATTTCATTTTAGGGTGATGAAAATAGCAGGAAATTGTAATCTAATCGTAAAGAATTCGAAAAGCAAAAATCAATGGTGACTAACAAGAGATCCTATCGCTGGAGGAAAAAAAACTAGACTCTGTCAATTAACAGGAGCAAAGACAGACATTGGACATCTGGCCTGGCCAAGCTTCTTACATTCTGTAGGCCCAGGTTTCCCTACAGTGTAACTGCAGCTCACAGCGGCTTCCTTGCAGTGTAACAGGAGCTCGAGGTATTCTTACTTGTGATAAAAATGAAAGATTCAGCAATATTCTTAGCATGATGTAAGTAGACAGACAATAAATTCTGGAGAATGCCTTGAGAAAGGAAATTACTCTCTAGAGCTGTTGATAAAGCAGTCACTAGCTCCACGGTGTTTCCTAAAGGAACTGAGATGAAAAGTTCAGTTCTTCAGTCCCAAAAGTCACCTCCCATAGACTGGGCGGGAAGAACCATATAAGGACTACATGATTAGACAGTACGGGTCTAGATCATCTAGAAAATGATCACGGACATGGATCCAGAACATCTCTGCCATTTCCGCTCTAAGGGCTACATGATTAGACAGTACGGGTCTAGATCATCTAGAAAATGATCACAGACACGGATCCAGAACATCTCTGCCATTTCCGCTCTAAGGGCTACATGATTAGACAGTATGGGTCTAGATCATCTAGAAAATGATCATGGACACGGATCTAGAACATCTCTGCCGTTTCCGCTCTAAGGGCTACATGATTAGACAGTACGGATCTAGATCATCTAGAAAATGATCACAGACACGGATCCAGAACATCTCTGCCATTTCCGCTCTAAGGGCTACATGATTAGACAGTATGGGTCTAGATCATCTAGAAAATGATCATGGACACGGATCTAGAACATCTCTGCCGTTTCCGCTCTAAGGGCTACATGATTAGACAGTACGGATCTAGATCATCTAGAAAATGATCACAGACACGGATCCAGAACATCTCTGCCATTTCCGCTCTAAGAGAAGGAAAGATGCTCTACTGCACTTCCTACTCACTTTGAGCCCTTTATCGTAGCTTAAGTTCCGAGCATTTCTATGGAAGGTTGTGTAAGAAAAAATAAAATATGAAGAAGATTGAATTAACAAAATTCACTGAGAGTATCTGAAAATAAAAAGGACTTTGAGCAGAAACAAAAATAAAGTTGCAACCAAAGTCCTAATCATAATGATCCTGATTGCTTAACAAGCTCTCTCAACATGTAAACCCGTGATATTTTCTTCATTCCACAAGATGAAATTAAGTTATGTAAGCAAGCAGCAGCAATCTCTAATAACCTAAATGTCTATGGCATCAATTTTTATAAGTAAATTTCTTAGAAAATATTTTGAAAAGCTATTTCTATGTAGCATGACCTGGTTGATTGTCAACAGGAGACTTATATCTCCAAAAGGAATGAAATATTGTCATTTTTAGCCAGTCACTGTCTACAAAACAGACTTTCCCAACTATTTCTAGTCATGTTATAAGTGTAAAAACACTTCCTGTTTATAACTTTGAGTAAGTACCAGGAAATAGATAGTTGTTGCTCACTGCCAATCACTTTCCCTTGGCCACATGGACAGCATTGAACACTGGAATGCACCTAGGAACTGGGCATGACCAGTTCTTGAGCTCAAGAACCTCAGAGGGGCTGGAGAGATGGCTCAGTGGTTAAGAGCATTGCTTGCTCTTCCAGAGGCCCTGAGTTCAGTTCCCGGCAACTACATGGTGGCAATGAGGTCTGGTGCCCTCTTCTGCGGACGTCTACATGTGTGTCTGTCTTAATTGTATACAAAATAAATAAATAAATAAATAAATAAGAACCTCAGAGCCCTCCACAAACTCGAACGAGATCTTATTTACCTCATCTTAGGCTCAGCAAGATTCTAGGCCACTGTATATGACGTAATGAGCTACAGATGCCAAAAATAATAAGGTCAGACTTGCGGTGGAGCGTTGGATAATAATTCTAAAACTCTCCACTGCAGCTCAAAAGCTTTTCCTGCTGGAGATGAATTAGCCCTCTAAAGGATTCAAACACAAGAAAGGGGTGAGCATTTGATTTTTCAAGTGGGTGGACTTTGTTTGCCTTACTCCAGCTTTAATATGCCAGTAATGATGCCTGGAAGGCACAAAGCACTTTCCCCTGAGAATTTTAAGAGTTCTAAAACCATGGGCTAATATATGCTTACAAGATCCCAGGCAGCAAGAGGGGCTTGCTATTCTCTCAAATACTAAAAAGCTGAAGCAGCTTTACCCGAGATATGCCACTCCAAGTTGAGCTTTCTGTTGAGAATGTATGTGTTGGGAATGTATCTGGCTCACGCCACAGGCAACAGACCAGAAGATTAACCGATCACAGAAACTCTAAGGATCTTTCAACATGAGTCAACCTCTCTGAAGAAAGGTTGGCAAGGTCCCAGGATGTCAACTCCCTTGGCAGAATTACAAATGACTACAGAAAAATAACGAAGAATGAATGCCCTTTTGGCTGGTCCACAACGAGCAAGGGCCACATTAGCATCCCAAAGATGTGGTCACGCTCCAGATATGCATGTGAAGTGTGTGTACAGCTCTCAGTCTGAAATAAATGACTCATGGAAGGGGATGAAGCAGGTAAGTGTGTGTGCTGATTTCTATCAGATAATCAGCATGTGCCTCAACTCTAATTCTCAGCTTATCAACAGCTATCTGATGAATTAATAACAGAATTAAGCTTCAGGGTGGCTAGCAAGTAAGTCAGTATCTCCCCATGGCTTTGACTAGATCAAAAAGCCTTTTTGCGGGATTAGAAATTGTACTTCTCATCTGAAAATAGACAGTTTGCTCCAAAAATACTTCCTTTCCCATAGTACCTTCTGCTACTACAGTGTAGGCTTCCTACTAGACATGTCCAACCAGTCAACCTTTTTATAACAGCTGGAGAGACAAAAACCGATGCTCCTTTCCAAATTCCACTTCCATCCTAAATCTAGGACATTGATCCAAAACTCCTGTCATCACGAAACCCTATACAAGAAAGTTGATAGCCGCCTCATTCTTGATTGCCAGAACCTGGAAGCAACCAAGATGTCAGTCCATAGGTGAGTGGATAAACCAACTGTGGAACATGGAGACAAACAAATACCATTTAGACATCCCTGAGTTTACGGTCAGCCTGGTCTATGAAGTTAGTTCTAGTACAGCCAGAACTGCACAGAGAAAACCTGCCTCTCTTAATTAATTCTTTAAAAACAATTCATATGGATCATAAATATAGAAGCACCAATCAGGAATGTTATTGGTGGCTACCCTTTAAGGTAAACTTTTTTTTTTTAGTGAAATGCATTCTGGAAATGAAGCTGCTTCATTTTAAAAGAATCTATATTCTCCTTGATAGTTTATCAACCTAAACAAAGAAAAAGAACTTTTCAAGATTTTGACCAAGTGAAAGTTAATCTACGTGTTAGCAAAAGTAAGCAATTAATTTAGGAACTCCTATTTGCATTTCCCAGTAAGCAATCAACCAATTTCACAAACTAGACTGTTTTGCATGTGTGGTATGTGCATGGTTATATTCAAATGTGTGTAGATGTGTATTACAAGTGTGTAGTTGTACAAGTGTGCAGCTACATGTGTTTCCAGATACTCATGTGTGTATTCCATGCCTATGGAAGCCTGAGGATCATACTGTGTGGCTTCCTTGATTGTCTCTACCTTCTATACTAAGGTAGAGTCTCTCGCTGAACCTGGAACTCATAGATACTGGCTTGGTCTAGCTAGCCAGCTTTCCCTGGGGCCCCCATTTCTGCACCCCAAGTTCTGGATTAGAAATGGGCTGCCCACTTTTCCAGGCAGGAGACAAGTGATAAAGGAGAGGCGGGACAACTGGGACACAGAGGGACACAGGGAGAGCTATAGAGCAAACAGGCGGGGACTGACAAAGAGGAGCAGGAGAAAGAAACCTCCACTGTCCTGCACTCTCCCTCTGAGCTCCTGAATGCTTCTCATGGGTCACATCTGGCTGCAAGACATTGTGGATGGGGGTTCATTGGTGAAACCCACGTATATTAGCCTCCAGAGCTCAGAGCAGGATGGAAACTTCAAAGAGGAGATGACATCAAGCCATTTCAAAACACTCACAAAAACAATCGCAGCCACAGGTCAGCGGGGTCCCCACTATAAACCTGACTAAAGCCAGTCAGAACCCTGACTTCTGTCACTTTGTGAGTGAGTGTCTTCGGGCAAATGAGCTGACAACTGAGCCTCAGAGTCATCACTTGTAACACAATGAGCTTGCTGTATAAATACTGGGACAACAAAGTGTTCAGAGCCCGTTAGAGAAGGCACCACTGTCTTCCCCACAGTATGGATCTAAGATTTATCACATCAGGGCTCACGGATGTCCATCCCTTTTCATTGTTGTATGTGGTTCCTCTCTTCCTAGCTACACAGTACGGTCTTTCAAGACAGGCAAGAGACAAGCCATTTCACTTCACTGCCATGTTCCAAAATGCACTTGCCTAAAATAGAGTCTTTTATACCATGCAAAAAGATGAGCATGCTGTAAAGACACATGTAACCTCTCTGGTAGACATAGAAAGGCTGAATCAATCTACTAACCTGAAGAACAGAAGTACCATTGATGACACTGCTAATGTTTCCTTGGGTCTATAATGCACTCATCTAATTCATGCGCTGATATAATTATGCTTCCTCGTGCCAGTACCCTTATGTAAAGTACAAGCCATTCCACAGATATACCTTCTCAGCAAGTGTTTCCAATTTTAATATATACAAACTATCAATCATTCCAACTGGGGGCAATAAGAAAAATAGGGAATTAGGGTTTGCAAACAGAAAGGGGAAATAAAGCAGATGGCAAAGCAGAGATAAAGTCTTGGGGAAAATAAAAGAAAACGAGAGGAAGGGAGTTTGGGCCTGGAGTCGCCCACTGGTGAGCCAGAGGCCACTGTGCAGCATACGGAAGAAGCCCAGCCGCAGGCCCTCAGGTCAGGACTGGCGGCACACAGAATTTATCTCACGTGGCCAAGATGAAGGGAAATGACTGTTTTTAAGCTCCTGATTAAAAAGATTTACAAAACTACCCAGCATCACAGAATACCTGTATCTGCGGAGCCCTCAGAAGGAGACTGGAGGCCTGCTGCAGGAGACACAGACGAAGGAAAAATTGATGCAAACATGCCTCTGCAGTTGTCAGGGATGATGTCTCTGGAAACCTTAACATCTACTTCAGCATGTGGGAAAGCAAACACCTCACATGACAGGCAATTTTAAATGTAGAGACCGGAGGAAATTGGTCACATGGGTGTGAGGACTGAACAGTGAAAATGGGGCATTGATCATGAGACACTAGTAGCTGCTGGAAGCATCAACAAGGCTTGAGAAACACAAAAGATAAGAAACTGCAAGATCTAGGTGTCAAAGTGGGAACCATACAGAGAGTAGCAGCTTTTCACACCTCAGTGAGGAGGGGTCAAGGCAGCACTGGCTCTTGGAGAAGCAATGAGCTAGATACAAACAGGCGCTGAAAGAAGCATTTGTGTCTGGTTGCTCCCCTTCCTCTATGGCTGAGTCTCCATAGGGTGCCTTATCCTAATGGAAGGGAACAGAAATCCAGATGGCAGAGGAATCTGGAAAACAGTATGCAGAGCCCAGCCCCAGTCTCACGCAGCAAAGTCTAAAATGGCAGGTCTGAAGCTGAACCACACCTGGCAGCCAGCACAGCTGGATGTCCACAGTTCCCTGGATTCCAGCTCCCTGGTCTGACAACCCTCCAATATGGGGTTTCCAGGAACCTCAGACTCAAATTTGAGAACCAACAAATGTTATATGTTTTTCCTGACTAAAACTAAGTTAAAATATTGCACTAAGCATATAGTCCTCTGCCAAGATGATAAATATACTTTCTATTAATTCCGGCCAGAAATTCCATGGAACAGAACATCATTTCTAATTGAGAACACTGGGAATTCCAACAATTTCTTCCAATAAAGGAAATTTTTTAATGAATCCCTAGTTTTCAAAATCTGTTTAAACAGCTCCTGATCCCTCTCCAAGATGTGGGCTCTACTGAGATGAAGCACGGGTCTTGAGCGGAGCAAAGATTTTGTCTGGCAGGAGGGAGAGATGAAAAACGTAGAGGAAAGGGCGGCCATTCTCCAGGCAAACCCCCAGGATCGCGCTTTTCCTGGCATTAGTAGATACAGGCATGCCCTCCCATCCTAAGTAGAGCTCATCTGTATGACCAAGGGGACACTGAAAAAATGACAGTGCATGATTTCCAGGGTCACGAACGACATATGGTTTCCATTGGTCTTTGGAAGACTCCCTCTGGGAGAAGCCAGCCACCGCAATAGAATACTTGGACAGCCCTATAGAGACATCCATGTGGCAAGGAATCAGGGCCTTCTGCCAACAGCCAAGGGGTGAGTTACTGAGCAGACAGGCCTCCTGGCTCAGGCAAGCCTTCAGAGCACTTCAACTCAAACAGCTATCTTGTGGGAGACACTAGAGTCAGAAACATTAAGCTGGGCACTCTAGATTCCTGCCACAGGATTCTATGAGAGAACAGATGTCAGAGTTGCTTCAAGACATGAAGTTCAGGGATAACTTTCCTCCTGTGTACTGAGGGGTGCTGTGTGATTATATTCTCTTGTTCTTCAGGTGACTGAATAAGATTCATTAAGCATACATCAGCCCTTGGCCCACAGATGGACCTGAAAGAATTCTGGGGCTCCATTAATGTCGTTTATTTAAAGAAGCCAGCTGCTCCCACACTCTCTATCCATTCAACTACTCTTATAATATACCTTGAAATCTCTACCAGCTGAAGCCAACATGAATGAAATGCTATGGGGTTTAAGCCCCTTAATGCTGGACACATTCCGGGAGATGATCAAAGATCAAGTCACACAAACCATTCCTACCCAAGGGAAAGGTGTGGACAGATGACCTCCAGAGCTCCCTGTAGCCACAGCTGGAAGCAGGAAGACAGAAGCCTGGCAGTGTCCTAAATCTTATCAAGTAGTAAAAGAGTCTACAGGGGAGGAAACAGTTTTATAACAAAAAGAAAAGACAATCAGCTTCATTACTAAAGTAATTTACCAGTGTTTGTGTGTCTAACTGGGAAATCTTGTAGTTTCAGAAAGCAGGAAAGGAAAGGTCAGAGTAAGCACTTTTGGCAGCAGACACAGGCATGTGCCTGTCATCATGGCAGACTTGTGCACAACAGTGACCCCGCAGCCTATAACTGCACAGTAATGTCACAGCCAAGTTTGTACAATGCCCATAACAATGAGACTGCCTAACACCACACTGCATGTTTTGTACCATGTTCTTGTCACTAAGTGATTCGGGAATTTCTTAAAATTTTACACGCTCATAGCACAGGTGACTCAGCATTTACAAATGTGAACAAAGCCGTCCACTCGCCCACACTTGTAAGGACAAGATGTGTACAAAAGCTCATGTAGGAGCTAGAGATATTGTCTTGTAGAGGACTCAGGATGGATTCCCAGCACCGCATGGCAGCTAACAACTGTAACTCCAGTTCCTAAGAGGGGGAGAGAAAAGGAGAGGAAGGGAGGGCAGGGGAGGGCAGGGG
>LOEQ01001959.1:113913-127683 GCA_001685075.1 Bramus lutescens | reverse complement strand
CTTAAATGAATTCAATTTGTGTGTTGTTATTTCGGGGTATAAGCTAGCCGTGCAAGAGCTGGGCCAGATGAAAAACATGCCCGCTCCCCTTTCATACAATGGAAAAATCAAGGCGCAGTATGAAACATGAGGTAGCAGGCTAGTATCAAAACCCAATCCTATTTCATAGAACTATATATGGCCTTGAAAAGTAATTGGGCAGCAAAACAGAACCAAGTGCTAATCACAAGCAAACACAGGATTCACAGTGTTCAGAGGGTTTCAGGGCTTCTGAGTGAGCACATGCAGCAGGAACTGTGCTGGGTGACAGCTCTTGCCACACTGCCAGCCCTTGCCATAGACAGAGCATACTCCATCGGCCAGCCTCTCCTCTGCTGATCTCACACACACGATGAATGAATTCATGCAAAGAAATCTTTCATCCAAAATTAAAAGTCTCTCCATTTCTGTGGCCACTCAGGTCCAGACTCGGACTCTTTTGCTTTGGTAGGAAAGTAACCACCAGTGTGACAAATGCTACCTCATGGATTACGTGGAGCAATAGGACACCTGCATGGTGGTAAGACCGTTTTGAAGGCAGAAACAGGAAAACATTCCAAAGAATAATTTCCACATTTGTTTTATGCACTATTATTCTACTTTTTGTATTTAGGGTTAAGAATACACAGAGCTAAGATAACATTGCTCAGAGACACAGTACATGAGGTTGCACTGGGGCATAAATTTATCTATTTTATTTTAAAATTTGACTAATAGGGAAAAAATATGTCAGTTACATTATACTTCTCTTTGACAGTCATGCCCTGGAAGCTCATTAAAATTATCTCAACACTTGTTTTAGCCAAGTGTTAAGTAGTAGAGCCCTTGAGAAATGTTTATATGCGGGTCCCTAAATTCATTCCCTAAGGAGAAAGAAAGCCTTTAATAAAAAATTAAAGTGAGCCAGCACAGGGGCTGCCAGGGTCCAAGTGTACTCACAGGGATGCCCAGTTCTCTCACAGTCTAGGAATGCAGGAGTGGGAAAGATAAACAAATTCCAACCACAATGGCCAATCATTTCCTGGCCTAAGCCTTTTATAAATGGCTACACTTTCCCACCTCAAAGTACAATGAGGAAATTAATGCAGTCTCAGATGCCAGAAGCAGCTCTGGGTGGCAAACAGTCAGAAATCATCGGTATTAATTTGTACAAGAGAGGCAATTGCTTAAAAGTAACCCAATTCTTCCATGTTACAAAAGAAAGAGGGAAAAAACAAAAAGGCGCTCCTGAAATTAGGGAGGAGACTGGAAAGCCATGTCTAACAGTAAGACTTCTGCACACTAAGTTAAGGCAGAACTCCCGATGCTGGGAAGGGCTGCCCTCAGTTCAGCAGGAAGGTTTCAAATCGGAAGCCAGCAAAGCAACCCAAGCCATCTTCCAAACCTGGCAGATTCCTCTCATTCCTGGCCCAGGAACAATTCTGTTAGTTAGGAAAGCTGGAGCCAGGCCAACACACTGCTTCAGCAGCCTGCTGGGGGATGGGTGAGGAGAGGGAAGTGTCTGGGCAGCTGGCTTTTGTCACAGAGCCTTCCCTCTTCAAGAGGCTTATAATGAATTTCCTTGACATGATAAAGACTATGTTTTAAAGTGATCAACAGCATAAAAATATCCAAGGTGTGAAAGGCCAGTCAATACATGAATTAAATCTGACTCAAATAGTAAAATGTGATATTCTAGCCATTTTTCAATTACTTTCATTAGACTAGAGCTTCAAGAAGAAAAAGAAGAAAAAGAAGCCAAGACACTGAGACCTTGATATACCCACTACGTAGGTGTTTCCCTCACTTTCAAGGAGCACTGGAGCCCATTGACCCCAAGCAGATCACCCTGGTTCAAGGTACTGAGAGGCCTGGCTGCCACCACCACAGGTGGACAGACTGAGGCTCAGTGTGACTCGACAACTGTATTCCTAATTTGGAATGCCAATAAGTCCTTCCCTCTTAGCCAAACTGCCAGGACTCCCTCCATCGCTTGAATTGTTGGAGCTTTAAGCACCTAAAAGATTGTGAAATATGGTTTTCAACTATTGAAAACTAAGCATTTAGAGCCATGAATCTGTAACACAAGACACAGAAAATAATTTTATCACTCATAGTCGTCAAGGAAAAAACTATCAATTTGAAAACCACATTAGTAAGGTTTGTAGCTATGGACAAAATATTCCAAAAATAATCTAGACTTTCAAAATGAACTTTCCTTGTGGCTGATTACCTATCAGAACTGCAATGCCCACAGAGTTCCTAATGGTCCAAGTCCAGAGACAAGTTATAGGAGCTATGTATCGTCCTCCTCTGTAGCTAACCTAACAGCTTTGAAAGCCTTAGGCAAATCATTACCAATTTACAGGCAGAGCACTAGTTTCCTTTGGAACATATTAACTTAGCAGATGACTAGCTCCCACCAACCCAAAAGCTAATTAAGCCTGTGGTCCAATAAGATCTGAGGCACACAGTGGAGATGTCTCCATCTCGCTGTGACCCTGCCCTTCTGGTGTTTCCAAGAGTGTATTTGAAAAGTGTCTTGATGTATGGCTTTATTATGTTACTTAAGAAACCAATTTCACTTTGAACAGGTAATGTACAGGTAGCCTAAATCTGTGCTCCTGGGACATAGTCACTCATATTTGGCTTCAGAATAATCTCTTGGGCTCTTTTAGGTAACAGCTGCATTTATAACAACAATTATGGCACCCACTGTGGGACTGGGAGAATCATCCACTTTCTGGTTTCTCAAGACAGGGTTTCTCTGTGTAGCCCTGGCTGTCCTGGAGCTCATTCTGTAGACGAGTCTGAACTCAAACTCAGAGACTTGCCTACCTCTGCCTCCCCAGTGCTGGGACTCAGGACATGTTACTAGTTCTAGCATTACTAAGCTTTTCTCACAACATAACGAAATGGGGATATAAATGTTCTACCTTTTTGTAAAACTAGGTTTCCATAGATTTCATGCAGTTGGGTTATGTGTTGTTTGTGTCAAAAATACATAATAAATTAGGGACACTGTAGTGTATTTTTTCATTCATTTTTACTGCATACTAAAATTATTTTTGGCATGCCCAATTTAGATGCATGTGTGCAAATGGACTCCATACTTTTTTGTGTGCTTTGTTGTGATGACATGGTTGTGGTCTGGCATTTTTCCTTTTTAGGTTTTATTGATTTTATTGTTTTCTGGTTTTTTGAAGAGAGAAAAAGAATGATAGATTTGATAGATAAGGAGATAGGAGATAAGGAGATGGGAGGAGCTGGGATGGCTTGTGGAGGGGCTTATATAAAAAATTAAAATAATGAAAATGTCAAAAAAGATCTACATCTGAAGCTTTATGAATATGAGTATTTTGCTTATGCATTAAAAGACATAATAAATACATACTGCCTCATAAACTTGGGTACAACTAACATCTTAAAAACTATGAAAATGTTAACTTTGGATCTATTGCTTCATAAAACCTTAAAATGAGAATTATTCCTATAAAGCAACATCATTAGAATAAAAATATTTCATTAAGCTATAAAATCAAATTTTATATACATAGATCTCAGTAAGGATTCCCTTCATGAACAGGCTTGAAATAAATACAAATGTCAGTTAAAAATCATTTTGTTTTTATGAATCATAGGAACACTGTTAAATGTCATGTTTTCATTAAGGCTGGACTACAAGTAGAATAACAGATCTACAGATTTCCTAAAGATCTTTTGTGATGTGTTTTCTTTTCAAGGTAGCAGAAGGCATAAACTCAACTAACAGCATTCAGAATCTTCAGTTTTAAAAATCTATCATATGTATATATGTGTGTATATATATATATATACTGTCTCCATATGCTTACTTTTTAAGATTTATTTATTTATTGTGTATACCGTGTTCTGCCTGCATGTATGTCTGCAGGCCAGAAGAAGGTATCAGATCTCACTGTAGATGGTTAGAGCCACCATGTTGCTGGAAATTAAATTCAGGTCCTCTGGAAGAGCAACCTATGCTCTTAACCCCTGAGCCATCTCACCAGCTCCCTCCGTGTGCTTACTTTTTTTTAAATATCATTTATTCAGTGTCAAATTATTTACAAGTATGTAAATTAAAGTTGTTAAATTGGCCTAAATTCCCTAAGGCTCGTAGTAAAACTAAAACTTCAGGGGAAAGTGTCAACTCCACCTTCCCCAAAAGGTAAGCGGGCTTGGCTACAAGTATGTAGAACAAAAGAATAAATGAAGATCAAAGAGGGAGTATTAAATCAAGTGGCCATTGTGTTAAAACAAGCAGAGGTGGCCAATGGTCCTACATCTTCCTTTGAGAGAAGTAAAATAAGTTTTTAAATTTAAAATGTAAAAAGTATTATTGTTTTAAGACAAGATAAAGATAATTATATATTCTGGTCAAAATGGCACCTCCTTGATCCTTGACTCAATTCTGGCTCTGGGACACGGTCCCTACTGTTTGAGTATGTGAATGAATTCTAAAAGGATTACTTCTGCTACTATTTTCCTATTGGACAGAACCCTTCCTCTTATTCCAAGGACTAGAAGGATGATTTATCTCCATGTTTTTAGTGAGTTATATAAATATAAGGATTTTAAGAATTTTTTTAACCACTACTGCCTCTTTGAAACAAACAAGTAGGTTTTTCAAGATCCATATCTTTGCTGAGCCTATGTAAGATATATTACTCTAAACATTTTTGGGGGGTGGGGGCAGATGGGAGAAGGTCATTCTAAAATGCTATGTCAAAATTTACAAAAGCATACTAAACTTTACAGAAAATCTCAATGAGTTATATCATAACAACATCTGGAACAATACTCATCATTTTTAGTTTTAAAGAAACAGTTTATATAAAATATTTATTAAATGATTAGCAGATACTTAATACAAGAGTAAACAGGTGGCTGAAAAGAAATAAAGTAAAAAAAGTCAGACTTAATCCAGCTTTGAATGTCTTACAAACTTCGATGAAAATTTAATCCTATTTTTTTAACAAAAACAATCACTTTTAATAGAAAATAGTTTTTTGTATACCATATTTTAATTATGAATCCCTGCCCCCTACACCTTCCCAGATCCTCCCAGCCCCACCCAAACCCACATCCTTTCTTGCTCTCTCTCTCATTAGAAAACAAATGGGCATCTAAATAAAAGAAAAATAAAATAAAATAAAACAAATGAACAGAAAAACAAGGAGTCAAAGCAAAAAGCAGAAGACACACAGCAGGAAGCAGGGCACAAACATTGGCAGTCCCACCAGTCGTGGATGAGTGTTCCCCTTATTCCACATCCTCTCCAGCATGAGCTGTCATTTGTTTTATTGATCTTGGGCATTGTGACAGGAGATAAAAAAATCTCAAAGTAGTTTTCCTGATAGCTAAAGATGTTGAACATTTCCTTAAGTGCTTTTCAGCCATGTAAGTTTCTTCTATTGAGAAGTCCCTGTTTAGATCTGTACCCCATTTTTAATTGGATTGTTTTCTTGATTCCCAGGTTTTTAGTTTTTTATATAGTTTACATACTAGCTTTCTATTGGATGCATAGTTGGTAAAAAAAAAAAAGACCCTTTTTCCATTCTATAAGCTACAGCTTTGTCTGAATGAAAGCATCCTTTGCCTTTTAGAAGGTTTTTAGTTTGATGAGGTTCCACTTATTAATTGATCTTAGTGCCTGTGCTATTGGTATCCTGTTCAGAAAGTTATTTTTGATTTAAACATAAAGGTTAAAGAAAAGAAAAATGGTTTTGCAACAAAAAAGATATCGTATGGTAAGATAAAAATTATTACCAAATGAAATCAGTGAGAATAATGTTATAAGATTGAAGTACATTGAAAAAAGATTGTGAAAATAAAAGTTAAAGAAATTAAAATTTAGTTAATTTTAATATGATGGTTATTAACTTTTTACAGTAAAATTCAATACCTTGAGATAAAATTAATGCTCTATTCTGTGTTTTATAGTAATAAGGTTTTCTTAAGTATTGAACTGTTCTTTGTAGTGTTTACAAAAAGTATCTCAGACAAACAAACACTTAAACATGGCAATAAAATTCAGATGTAATTACAGAGTCTTTCTCAAGGATGAAGATGAAGTCACCAACTGAAGAAGACAGGAAGGACATCACATCCAAGATTCCATTAGGCTAGAGAAAAGGGGCTGTCTCCAGGTCCCTCTAACCTCTGCTGTACCTCAAAACTCAAGGAAATGCATGCGTAAATTCCAAGTTCTCCCATCAAACATGTGCGGACTTTATCTGAACCCATCATGGAGACTCAAAGTACCATCATGGAGACTCAAAGTACAGGGAGCCCATCTCCAACCACACGACAGTCACGTCCCCCAAGTAGCTAAATATTTCTCTCACTTTTGTTTCTTAAATCCTCTTATAATTAGATATTTTCAAAATTACCTATGATTTTCATGAATATTTCACTTAGTATGCTCCTAAGTGATAAAATACTGCTAATCTTGTTTCCAATCAAGCTAAACATTAGGGTGATGTCATCTCATTTCCTAATCTCGCTGTTTTAACTATTCGCTTGTTCCAAGCCCCTACCTAATCTGAATATAGTTTTTATACTTCAGAGATTCAAGTGTTTTTTTCACTGTCTCTAAGAAGAATTTTTTTCTTCATTATACAGTAAAATTTGGATAAAAGAAATCTAGTTTTTAAACTGACAAAAACATTTTAAATCTTCCAAAGAAAACTCATTTTGGGGTACCTACATTTTAAATCCAAATTCCCTTTTGTAAAGACTTACTTCTTATTTTATATGCAAACGTGTTTTGCATTCATGTCTTTCTATGCACCACAGGCATGCCTGTTATCTACAGGGGTCAGAACATGGCACAGAAGCCCCTGGACTGTAGTTAACACATGGCTGTGAGCAAGCACTCTCAGTCATGAGTCATGGCTCCAGCCCTCAGACCAAAGTCTCACAAAACTAAGAAATGTTTTTCTATTAAGAAAACATACCCTATGTGTGTGTATGTCTAACCAATTAGATTACTGTGTTTCTACTTATGCTGAAATGTTGAGATACAACAAATTAAACACTAAAAGGCCCCATAACATGCTCAGTTACTTAAGCAGAGGAAGCTTAGCTCTGTTTACTCAAGTTACCGCACTCAAAGATTTGACTTAACTCTTTTTTCCTAATTTATAAAAAAGACACCTATCTACATCCTAACATTCATGACAACTTAATCCCTAAGTGTTGGTGTTTCTTAAGTAAATAAGAATTTAAGGTGTCATATATTACAATTAGCTAGTATCAAAGAAAAAAATAATTTTAAAGTTTCATATTTTGCTAGTAAAAATAAAATGGGCAATACTACATGACCCCTTCTAGAGTCCCATTTTCCATTTCTGACTATCAAAATAATGTTTAAAAATTATTCCACAATAAATTCTATAAAATTATGATTTCTAACAGATCTGATCTCTTGTTTATAACATTGTTATTAATATTTGGTACATTTGAAAATACAGTTCAAAATATTTTTAAGGAATATTATATTATTATCCAATTTCTTCTATAATGTGGCCTTCCATTTACTTTTCAAAATAAATCTAGCAAGATAGCAATGGAATAAAACAGATTCACTCAGTATCCACCAATAAGACTTATGGTAATTCAGATATTAAATACAAATTTTTTTCCTCAGAATAAGAGCTAGCCACTCCACATAATGTTCTAGGTATAAGGTCAAGCTGAACAGAAGCAAAAACAACACAAAACAAACCCTGAAATTAAAAGATAATAGATTTTCTTAAGTGTTCAAAATACAAGTAAGAGTTCATTGTACACCAAAACTGTAAATCTGGAGAGGGGAATACAGTCAATCAAGTTTTTTTAATGTATCAATTTTGGTTGTTTACAATGTGTGTTTCATCTGTTACCTTAACTCCCCTTGGACTAACAGTGTTCTCAATTATTTTAATTTAGAATATAATCATCTTACAATTATTCTTGTAATATTCTTATCTGTTACATCAGATATACAGGACAAAATAAATTTAAAAAATTAGTCAAAATAAGTCAGATACAATGACTAACAGTTTTCATCTAGTTCAGGAGTTTCTTAATGGCTCCAGTCAGCTCATCTCTCCAAAAGATTGCTGTTCCACCCAGTCTCATCTGCATCAGATCCTAAGAATGACCCTTCATAACAAGGGGAATATGGTTATAATATTTAATAATACAGCATGCATAAAATGTGATGTTTGGCCAACAGAGATAACTATGGATTAGAATTTCCAGAACAAACCTTCTGTGTGGCTGATTACCTATCAGAACTGCAATGCCTGCAGAGTTCCGAACGCTCCAAGTCCAGAGACCAGTTCTCTCAGGAGCCATGTTTCGTCCTCCTCTGTAGCTAACCTAACAGCTTTGAAAGCCTTAGGCAAATCATTACCAATTTACAGGCAGAGCACTAGTTTCCTTTGGAACATATTAACTTAGCAGATGACTAGCTCCCACCAACCCAAAAGCTAATTAAGCCTGTGGTCCAATAAGATCTGAGGCACACAGTGGAGATGTCTCCATCTCGCTGTGACCCTGCCCTTCTGGTGTTTCCAAGAGTGTATTTGAAAAGTGTCTTGATGTATGACTTTCTTTGCCTGTTACTAATAAAAACTCGATGAAATTGCCTCCACATTGGAAGGTGCAATCTAAATCTGTGTTCCTGGGCCATGGCCACTCATATTTGCTCCAGAATCAAACTATCCCTTTTGAGGTAAGAGTTAAGAGAAGTCTTTAAGGCCAGGTACACAGAATAACAAGAGTGAGGGGTGAGGGCGGGAAGCCTATGCACAGCATCCACTCCTCAGAGCGCCCTGTCGTCCTCTACAAAACAGAGATGAATACAGGAGCACAACACTTCACAGGATTGTCACTGGAAGGCGGTGGTTAAGGAAAAAAGAAATGACTTTGTAAATTCCAAAGGCTTATGAAACTTGGTAGGAATAGAAAGGGACAATTTGCCATGAGTAGACAGCTGTCTGTCACTTTAATCTCGCACACCCAACAGCTCAACCTCCTAGATAAAACCGTTTCTGGATTTGATGGTGTGGGGCTGTGTTGTTAAGGACCCTGAGAGATAACAGGCACTGATTGAAAAGGTTAGAGAGCTCCAGGAAGCACTATATGGCTGCAGCTGTCTTCTTAATCACCTCTACCCAGGATGGCCCAGGGAAGTGCCAATAGCTAGACTGTCACCAAGTTTGAGATGGGTGGAAAACAGTATCATAAAGTGAGTTAAAAGAAAGGACAGGCCCAGGGCTCCAGTGTTATGATAAAAAAAATCATAATAATAATAATTCTTGTGCCTTAAATTGGAATGTTCAGAAGACGACAAATTTTCATTTTCTGATTTTTTTTTTAATATCAGACAGTCATCATGCCAAGATCCCACTCTGGCAGACATCTTGTCAGAGACATGCTCAAGCCTTAGATTCAATCCCTGGCATTAGCAAATAACAGTTACTACTAAAATTAAAAAGAACTTTTTAAAAAAGAAAAACGACAGACTCAAATACTGCTGTTTAGATGAGGGCCCAGAGTGGAAACTTTGATCGAGGATAAGATGGGGAGATAAAGAAAGAATTTCCTTACACTGTGTAAATAAATTAACAACACAAACTACTCTGTGACAGGAAGGGCTTCAGTCCAGACAGTCAGGGCAGCAATGGGAATAGAGCCATCCATCCCCCAGTCACTAATAGAATCACTGGGTATTCTCCCCAGCCCCTCCATACTCCCCACTTAATGCAAGGAACAAGTCTAGACAAAACCCAACACACAAGAGAGCACTCTCTGGGGCTCACTTTTACCTGTCTTGGAACCCAAGTAGAAAACCCCAATCCAAGTAAAATTACTCCCAGTATATTGGCTTAGAAATCATGACTTTTTAAACCAGTTGCAATCTGGGGCTTTAGGAAAAGGATTGTATTATCAGTTTTTCTACAACTGTCAAGATTGGCAGAAAAAACTCCCAAGCTAAAAATGATGATCTCACACACACACTCACACACACCCACTGGCTTTTAAAGGGAACTAGCCCACTTTGAACAGTCATTTTATTTTTAAAAATGTAACCAGATTATTCTGAATTGTTGCCAAAAGAACAAGAGCAAAACTGCCATTGGTACTGGGTTCCTGGCAAGCATATCCTGCCTGCACTTCTTAATTAGATAAGAAAGTCTCTTGGAGGCAAAGGCGAGAGGATTTATAGTAAGTTCTCTAAGTTGGAAAATCAATTTGTATGCAGCACTTTTGTTTTGTACTTTGTTTCTCAATTAGTCCCACCCCGATGTACTCTTGGCATTAATTTGTAACTTGAAAGTTACAATTCAACAGAAAATGTAACTCAATCAACATTCAGAGAGAGCAATTTTCAAAGCTCCTTTTCAAAGGTGAACCCAGCAAGCCTCTCTCAGTGCTAGGGGGCTCGGGACTAAGGCATGACTAGATCATGGCTTACCACCACCACTCATGACCACTTTTATTGGGACAAATTGTTATGTGACCCTGGGTATACGCCTATGTAAAATAAGTATCAAGTCGAACATTTACTGATAATAAATCATGAGTTTTATCTTATAACAATTTGGGGGCTAGAGATGTCCCAAAGGATATGGGCTTGGCCCCCAGCACCCATATCCAGAACTCACAACCACCTATAATTCCAGTTCCAGGGAATCCAATGTCCTCTCTGGTCTCTGCAGGCATCTGCACACACGTGATATAACACAGACAAGCAGCCATGTATAGTCCTCCAATAAAATACTGAAGAGGAAAGCAAGTGTGCGCACTAATGAGCTGTGTGTACTTACTTATTTCTACACAAAGAAGGGACACCTGATTAACCCTTTAGCACCGCGAGACCCACAGTATCTTCCGCATTTCTCAAAGCTGATCTACAGTTGTTCTACTCTACAGCTGTCAGTGCTGAGCACAGCGTTTCACACACATGCCTGACAGCACACTGGGGGAGCTACGTGGAGTCATTCCAGAAATTGTTGGAAATCCCAGCCTAATCCCAAACCAAAGTTCCTCTCATGGTTTTTCATAAAACTTAAGTCAACGTTTTGTTTTTTTAATCAGACATTCTAAGTCAATCCAAAGTGATACAAACCTGATACTTAAATGAGAAATGACTTCAAAAATAGTAACCTTGCTTTCTGTAACTAAACCACTGTGTTTATGAGACCAGAAAACTACCTGTGTGCAGCTAAAACACGCTGGTTCAAAGCATGTAATTGAATTGTCAGGGGTTGTGATTTTTTTTAACTCTTTTACTCTTTGTTCTTTGGGGGCCCACTACCAGTTCCCAAATAAATACATGGAGGATTATGCTTACAAATGCCCAGCCTTAGCTTGGATTGTTTCTAGCCAACTTTTCTAACTTAAATTATTCTATCTACCTTTTGCCTCTGGGCTTTTATCCTTCTATATGCTGTTCTTTATTTCCTACTCCGTGGCTTGCTATGTAGCTCCTCTCTGTCCCCTTTTCTCCCTCCTCTCCTCTCCTCGCCTTTTCTCCTTCTATTTATTCTCTCCACCTGCCAGCCCCACCTATCCTTGCTCCTGCCTTGCTATTGGCCGTTCGGCTCTTTATTAGACCATTCAGGTGTTTTAAACAAGCGAAGGAACACAGCTTCACGAATTAAACAAACGCAACATAAAAGAATGCAACACATCTTTGCATCATTAAACAAATATTCCACAGCATAGAAGACTCTAACACATCTTGAACCAATCTTCTCCAGCACTGAATCTGGCCCCAGGCACTGGCACTGCATGACACAGTGGTGTGTGGGGCACAACCACGTGTTCAAAACCAAGGCACAGTAAACCTGCACAGAGCAACAATGACAACCTTGGCAAAAGGACATTGACCGCATCATACATTTGATGTAGCATTAATTTTTGGTCATGGCATGTTCCAAAATCTATCCCCAAATTGTCCACAAGATCCACCACATTCAATAAAAGCAAACTGACACAGGACCCCAATAGAAAGTTTAAGAAGCTGGGGTCTAAATCACCCTTATTCAGAACCCTCACTAGCTCTGTGCTGTTTAACTACACTAAGTTTCTTCCTTACCTGTAAAAAAAATAATAATAATGGAAAAATTATTGAAAATTTTAAATAAAACGCAGAAAGAAAAAGAATTAAGGTAAGACTTATCCCATCGCCATAGGCTTACCTGTGGCATTCTGGAGAAAGAAGTGGGGTGGGTGAGAAGAAGGTCCAAATAATACAAGAGCCCTTAAAAGATATCAAAAGTGTTGGCTGGCTGGTCTTTCAGTCTTTCATCTGCAAGTGCAAAGGACTGTGCTGACCAGCCTGGAGAGGGGAATATCCTGATGGCGCAAGTGGGTCGATTACTCAATTTAGGGATGCAGGAATCAGGGAACTGGGGAAATAGGGCTTCTGTAGACAATGACTGTGTTCTAGTGAAAATGTCGGTAAAAACAGAGAACCAGGGAGGCAGGGAGATGTGGGAAGGCCTCAAGCCAGAAGAAGAAAAGAGCAGGAATTATCTTCCTCCCACTCTATTAAGGATGATCAATGCTATCTGTGACATTCTTGTCACCAGGTGCACACTGGAGACGTGACATATGTGAACCACCCATTAGTGGTGCTCACAAAGGCTCCTGTCTGATTGGACATAACTCTCCACCAAAAACCACCTGGTAGCCAGTGCTCACAGTTAGGTCCAGCCAACAGGTGTCACCAAAAGGCTGTGTGACTGCAGAAGTTGAGCCAGCAATGGCAGGAAGACTCCATGTGGATTTTACAGTATCGGTTCTCTCATCTTTAAAATGAGGCAGCTTCTAAAGTAAGATCACTGGTGCCCATGGTGAAGTGGGCCGGCACTATGTGGTCCTGAGCCTGTGCCCCTCGATGTGGGGCTCACAAAGTCAAACGCACACCCATGAGTCTCTAGAAGTGAGAACTCACAAATCCAAGCCCACAGCACATCATGAGTGTACAGGGTGCTGCTGGGAAGTGGCAGCGCAGGCTCTGTGCCAGGACCTTGGAGAGGATTTACAAGCTCTAGGTTACCACACTTCCCAGCAACCTCTCCTGGCAGGACAGATAAGGAAAGGAGGCTCCCAGAAGGCTTTGCGGAGTCTGCAAGTAGGTAAGAGGAAGCTCTCACATCTCCTGCTCTAGCTTTGCACCCAGCACCCAGCACCACTCGCAGCGCCTGTCAGCACCAAGGTTAGAACCTGAGAGCTGGATGCCAATCCACGCAGAGATGAAAAATGAATCTCAGAGGAAACTGCCTCTTCCAACAGACTGCTAAATCTGTAATTCCCGTAGCTATTCACTGCCTTGCAGATTCCCCAAACAACAGTGTATGTCCCAAACACAGTTCATAAGACTTTCTCATGATTCCAGATAGACATATACACCATGCTGGAATTACAAAACTTTGCAGGACATACTTGTGGCTTTTGAAACAGATGCATTTGCTGAGATAGATGTGTGTGTGTGTGTGTGTGTATGTGTGTGTGTATAGATATAGATACATTTGGAAGAACAAGGGTGCCAACTGAAGAATTATGAGCACACACAGCTTTCTCCTTTGACATAAATTTTATAAAAGCCTCAAAACAGCCTCTAATAATGGAACATAATTGGCAGTTCTCTGGCATAATATGCTTTTAAACGATTTATTTTATTTTTATTTATTTATTATGTATACAATATTCTGTCTGTGTGTATGCCTG
>LOEQ01001959.1:94035-108066 GCA_001685075.1 Bramus lutescens | reverse complement strand
TATGGTAATTATGTCTACCATAATTAGGGAGATGGCATATCTGATCAAACATTTTTAGAATAGAAATCCCAAAAACACAGAAAGTTTTAAGCATGCAAAATTTAAACTAAATTTCCAACAAGAGAATTGAGGTTCTTTTTTCAAATGATGCAAGATGATATACTTGAAATACAATGACTTCTGGACTTCTGCTATAATCAAATAATAGTTTGTAGATTCTTGTGTGTCTCAGCTAGGCTTACCATTGCTGTGACGAAACACCATGACCAAAGGAACTTGGGGAAGGAAAGGTTTATTGGCTTATGCTTCCACATCACTGGAGGAATTCAGGACATGGACTGGAGCCAGGAGCTCATGCAGAGGTCATGCAGGAGCCCTACTTATTATCTTGCTACTTATGGATTGCTTTCTTGTAGTACCCAGACCTACCAGCCCAGGGCTGGCACCACCCACAATGTCTGGGTCATCCCTCATAAATCACTAATTAGGAAAAGTCCCTACAATCTGACCTGGAGCCTGATCTTATAGAGGCATTTTTCTTAGTTGGGGTTCCCTCCTCTCTGATAACCCTCCCTTGGGTCAATATGACTTAAAAGTAGCCAGCACACTGCGATCCACAGCATGTAAGGTGAAAATGTATTGCTGTGATTGGGGTAATAAAAAGCTGAACAGCCAACAGCTAGGCAGGAGGATATAATCACAGGAAGAAGCCTATGAGACCTAGAGGGAGCTGGACATACAGAATGAAAGAAGGTAAAAAGCCATATGGCAAAACCTAGATTAACATACTTGAGGTTAATTTAAGTTATAAGAGCTAGTGGGACAAGCCTAAGCTAAGGCCAAGTTTTCATAATTAACAAGAAGTCTCCGTGTCATTATCTGTGAACTGGTGGCCCAAAGAAAAACCTGTCTACACAGACATGATCACAGAAAAAAAAAAAAAGATAATGCAGAATATTCCTATAAGACAGAATAGGACTGGAAAAACGCCATGAGAGGCTGCCTGGTAAACAACTCAACATTTACCTCTCTGAGTCCGACTAGATGGAGACCAGGGTAAGCACACATATCCAAAGCCTGACACAAAACAGGCACCCATAAACACTAGATGCATGAGTCTTTAAAGAGGGGACATTTGGGCAAGGCTGGAATGCAGGAACAGTGGAGTCGTGGGACCAAAGAGGAGCTGAGATAAAGCAGGTGACAGTGACAGCACAATGAGGGCACCAGAACAGGGATAAATGGCCGCCAGGCACACGAGGCAGGAATGGAATTGACTGTGAAAAGCCCTGAAAGTCAAGCCAGGAAAATGAACTTGACTTTGCGGCTGACAAAGACCTTTAAATGTGGGGGTATAAGGACACAATTTGTATTGGAGATCTTACATCAGGCTGGAACAGGAAGGAAGCCACAGACAGGGTAGTCAGTGAGAAGACAACTACAAGGCCAGGCAAGAGATGCTGAAATTGTGCGTCCGAATTAGTGGCGGGAAGCAAGGGAACCCGGGGAAAAGAGCCAAGTCAGTGCTTGCATGAGAGGCAGGAGTACTTAAGGCTCCCAGCCTGGAAATCACACAGCTGGGAAAGCCAGTTTCTAAGTTACAGAAGAGAGAACGTGTAGGGTTGGGGACCACAGGAATTACTAATATTTTGTGTGCAATGAGACCAGGATGGCTGGAGAATACAGAGGCAGAAACATCTAACTGTGTAGCTGGATATCCAGTGCAGAGTTTGGAACAGGAAGCTGAGCCAGACAAGCTGGTGGGACTATAATAGCGGGGTAGCCAAAAGCAAGGCACAGACGAGACACTCAATGAGAGCATGAGAAATGATCTCAGAGTCTCCGATTACAAAAGAAAAGAGGGCGAGAGAAGCACGGTCAGAGCCTTGGCAAAAGTGCTAGGAAAGGGGGTGACAGAAAAGACTTAAAGGAATAGAAGAGCGGGAGACGCGGGCTGGGGGACAGGAGAGAAAGTGGCCTGAAGCAGGAGAACCAGAACACAGAGTCCTCTGAAGTCGGGGCTGGTGTAGGAGGCGTCTGTGGAAAAGCAGTGAAGATCCTAATAGGACTGAGTAATTGAAGAAAAGGAAGGCTGCAACTGTTGATCTCTCTCCACGAAAAACTCACAGGTCTAAGCTTTGACTCCCGTATTTCTGAAGTGACCTTATTTAGGAAGGAGGAAAAATGATTGTTGCTAATATAATTACATTAAGAAGAGGCTACCCTTGAGCTGATCAGGCACCTGAGCAATCTGAAAATTGACCGGAATTGGGGGGAGAGGATGAAAAAGTTAGTGCTTGCTATGCAGAGGTAGAAGGATCCTGAGTCCAAGGATAGGTTACATAGTAAATCCCAGTGGAAGGAAGAAGGGAGAGAGGGGGGGAGGGAGGGAGAGAGAGAGGAAGGGAAGGACGGAAGAGGGAGGGAGAGAAACAAACACTTTGAGGGCAGATGACATAAAGAAACCAGCATCTACATACAAGCCAAGGAGAGGGGGCTAAGGAGAGCTCCTTCTCTCACAGCTTGTAACAGGCACTAACTTTGTCAACATCCTGCTTTCAGACTTCTGATCGCCAGGAACCTGTGTTGTTGAAGCCACTTTGTTGCCTCACTTTGTTCAGACAGCCCTAGAAAATGACTATAGAGTGTAGGACATCTTCTAGGGACAAGGAGCAGGGCTGAGGGGAGCAGGAAGGTCAGTGACACAGCTACACGGACGAAGGGCTGGCTGCTCAGCTGCTTGAGGTTACAGCAATAGCAGGAACTGATAGATGTATTTGCAGAGGGATTTCCTCAAGCAGTCCCTAGCAGCCACTAGGATGACAGGTCAAAATCCACGCTCGCAGAGATTACAAATGATGGGCAAAGGGGTACACCACTGAGAGCACTGTCAGGGGACAGAGATGCCCAGAGTGAGAAGAAACAAGGAAAGGCAACGGGAGAGCTGCAGCGGTGGGATTGGTGCCAGCAAGGACAGGTGAGCACCTCAGAAATGCGGGAACGAGAAGGAAAGACTGGCCCACTTCCTCTGGAAGCTAGGTGAGCAGGAGGTGGCTTGGCGTTCCAGGCGGTGAGACTGGACTGCTGAATGCCAGGTGTGGACCTACAGACACTGGGAGGCCATGACAGAGAGAGCTACAAGGACTGGGAAACAGAGTGCAGGAGCATCCCCGCACCCCAGCACGCTGTTCTCATGAAGTCAGTTACTGCTGCAGCTATAATCTCAAGCATTGTGTCATTACATAAGTAACAGGGACCATGCTCTAGACTGGAAGTTAACATAGGCGTACTGTCCCCATCTATCTGCAAGAATTATTAGTCAATATATATTGTAAGGTGGTCTCTAAAATAGACTTCTGGGTACTCACAGATAAGATTTTATAAATGAAGATACTTAAATATTTTGTATACATTTCTCTTGGATTTCAAGGGTGAAATAGGTGAAAAAATATCAACATCAGTCCTGGGAGCTCCTGCGGGTTACAAACATGACAAAAGCAGGCATGGTGAGAAGGCTCAGATACTGTGAGGCTTTTCACCACAAAATAAGAGATGAATTATTTGGATCGGAATGCCATCCTCAAATTGAAACGTTTCACATCTCAAAGATTTATCTCAAGCAGTCAAGTTCTTGTGCTTCTCACCCAAAAGCCAAGGAGGGTCAGCATTCTGCAGCAGCACACACAAAACAGAACTACACAGCTTTTCTCATTTAATCAATAACAACTTATGAATTGCTGTAACTTCAGAAGTTTCCAATCCTTTCTATGTGAATTCATTCAAGTTTACTCAAGTTTTTGTCTCCAACATGCAAGGCTTTGTATATTTTAGTTTTGCATACAATAGTTAAATATAAACAAGGCATACAATTATTGAACAATATTAGTGAACAATAATAATTGTATTCTCTCATCTTTTCTATATTAGGCATCATAATTAGTCAAAAAATCATTAAACATAAAACTGAGATTCTGTATGAAGGCATGGTGTAGGTTCACCAAGACATTCAAAAGTTCTACAGAAGCTCCCACACTGATTGACAGGTCATCACAGTGTCACCACCAGGTCCCATAGAAACAATGGCATAACAGACCAGCTTTCTTTTCCTTCTGTCTGGTTGCTTTGTTGCCCTAGTATGTACCTATCTAGCTCCTTCATTTTAGCCACATATCGCACCAAACTCTGCGGATCCAAACTTCCGATGGTTGTGAAGGGGGAAGAAAATCTTTGGAAATCCTAAAACTGGTTAGTTCATTCAAAAGTTATAGATTCAACTCACAGTTCATAAACTGGCTAGCATTTTACTCAGGGTCCAAATAAATGCACAATGAAAGAAGGGCTGAAAATTTCCTGTCTCCAACTGCGAAGAGTTTCAGCCACACCCACCACCTACCATCGCAAATGTCTGAAGTCCTCACACACACACACACACACACACACACACACACGATCTACTTTAAATAATTCCTGATACAGTTTCATGCTGTTTTGAAAATCAGCAGAGTATCACAGTCAGAGAATAAATAACTAATTCATATTTTTTTTATCCATCGTTCAAGGTCAAACATTCCCACCCACTGGAAAGGAATCTTCACATGAATCTCTCTCGGAGTAGCACCCACACTCCTGTGGCCAGGCACCCTCTGGCGCTCCCTCTGATAAGGAGCCGGAAGCTCATAAACTCCAAGTAAGGAGAGAGCAGCCACACCTTGCCGCATAGCTAAGATACTGACCCAGCCCTCCAGCTGCCAGACTCCAGTCTCAAATGAATTCCAGGAGACTATAGAGACCGGATTCCAACAGGAGACGAGGGAAACAGCCAGAAACCCACACATTCAAGAAAACTTCTCCTAGACAATCTGAAAATGATCCTCAAAAAACTGTTACTTCCCATTTATATGAGTACATATCCAGCTCCTCTTAGATTCCAGTAGACTTTTTTAAATTATTTATCTTATTCTTTATTTTATATACATTGGTGGTCTTGCCTGTCTGTGTGAAGGTGTTAGAACTCCTGGAGTTGCGATTACAGACAATGGTGAGCTTCCATGTGAATTCTGGGAATTGAGCCCATGTCCTCTGGAAGAGCAGCCAGGACCGTCTCTCTACTTCCTCCACATGAAAGTCCCCGGCAGAGGTAACTTTGCTACTTAGAATCCTACACTAGAGCCCAAAGCACTTTTGAAGAGTGCAGTCTAACTGTTGGTTTACAAATGAGAAAACCAAGACTAAGACTATGTTAAGAACTTGCCCAAATAGCTAAGAAGTGGCGGATAGAAGTGATGACGTCTTAGCTCATCCCTCTGCTCCTGCAGCAGTCACTCATTCTAACACACTAACAGAATGGGAGTAATATGCAGAGTGCCCAAGGGTAACAAGGGTGAATGTGGCATCCCCTTGGAGAGGATAAAAAATGGTGGATTTTAAATAGTACTCTCACCATCTTAATTCAATTAAATCATTACACAGTCTTATATGAAATTTTAGTGGTATATCTGATATGAAATCTCCTCCATAGCCTTAATTTTTAATTGAAATCCCCCATCACCCTTGTAGCTCTTCCAACTAAAGAGGGTAGATTATCACAGCACATCAATGAAGATGCCCTTGGTGACAGCAGTGGAGATAATACAAACTCTGCCAGTTTCAGCACGCCAGACATTCTTCTAAGAGCTTTATATACATCAATTTATTTAATCTACTCAAGCCCTCTGAAAGAAAGCTGCCAGCATTGTGCAGACCTGTGCAGAGAGGAGCAGTCGCTCAACTACAGGTGCATTAGCATCAGCCCCNCCTCCCCCGGGCACGCCTGCATCACCGCTGCCCTCCTAGATCAAGGCCCTATGCTTTCCTTAACTAGCTGAAAATTCCTCTGGCCCTCTGCATCATAATGTGCTCATCTGTGAATTCCGGGATGGGGAACTGATGGTTTCTGCCACTCTTCTGGGTTTAGCATTCTGTGACTTTCTGATTAACAACGATGATAAAAAAAAAAAACTCTCTGTGCTATGAAAGAAGGAAAATACTGTGTGGGAACTGGTGATTATTTTGTTCCAAATAGTAGAACTTCTGATTCGACAGGAGTATTTGCAGCTTGTGATATCCTATACACTCCTCACCCACTTCTCTGTCCAGACTCTCGGGTTTATGCGCTTGTTTACACGAATGTACATGCGGCTGTGAGACAGACTAACACAATACAACCACAGTGTATAAGCAAGAAAGGAGGCATCTTGTTTGTTTGTTTTGTTTTGTTTTCTAATTCCGTCCAGCGACAGGAGGGGGAGCCTATGAGGACATGGAGAAATATGCCATGGCTTAAAGGAGAAAAGGGGTATAATAATGGGCTATGGTTTTAAAACCTGGAGAAAGAAGCAAGAATATTCAACAGTGGTTATATCTGGATAACAGGATTGAAGAGTCTTAGCCTCCTCTCTTTCTTGAAGTCTCTCTTTATGTAGACTTAAATTATTTCCATAATTATAGGGGAGATTTTTCTTTATAAAGAAAGAAAAGGTGCCCAATAGTCTCACTCTGACTCCTGAATAAATACTCTCTTGAAAACAGATATCTCAGGAACAGAACGGTAGAAATTCCAGAAATACAGGTTTAGGCAAAACTAGTAGTATCTGCTAGCATGGAAAAAGAAAATTTCTTCTCTTCCTTTAAGACTAGAGGAATTAAGCTTAGGACGATGTTCCAGGAACACTGTCTGGGAAAGTCGTTTTGGATTCCAGTAACCCTCTTGATTGAGCTCGGACCAGGAAAGTCGGAACAGGTGCAGCGATGAAGCAACAGACCATAAGAGCCAAATGGCGCTAGCCCTGTCCAGAAATCCTGGCCTGCAGCAGGCTCGCCCTGAGTGGCCCTCCCCGTAGAACAGGACCAGCACGTGGCCAAAGGGCCATTCCACAAGCACATATGTCCTTGCTTCACTACAGTGGAGGAAGGGAGGATTGCCAGCACCTTTCATGGAATCTGAGTGTGTTGAACAATCAATGCCAACCACTCTATGCATTCATGAGGCTGTGGGGTATGCACGAGGTGTAGAAACATCACTGTTTACATGTAACTACATACAATGGACACAGCACAGCCCGTTCATAGCATCCATGTGACTGGCTTTACATGTGTACCATGAAATATTTCCCTCTACGACACCCTGGAAACAGTAACAAAAACTCAGGAAAGTACAACTTTAAAATCATATTCAGAATGCTTTGTTACACAGGAATGTAGGCTTTTTTTTTTTTTAACCACTTTGTAGTAAGTGAAGAGAAACCCAGCTGATCCAGAAAGAACAGGGAAACTAGAACAGAAAAAGTCACCTTCTCCTTTGGGAGCCTTGCAGACAATCTATGGCATCAGCACATCACACCCTGATTCAGCAAGGTCTGCAAAGGAGCCTTACTTCCCGACTTACCAACAGCTCTGGACTGGCCCCACACATGTGCGGCACAGAGGGCCCCTCAGGCTCTACCATTGGCAGGAAGGCAACAACACAAAGGCCTGCATGTGTCTTTTGTTTACTGATTCAGACACACCTCTGGTGATTACTACAACATTCAAACTACTATTTGAGATTGGAGACTAACATAGGGTAACAAAAGAAACAAATGTTGTTACTTATGGTTTTTTTCCGGTTTCTTAAGTTATCTTTTCTGTTTCTAAGCACAAAGTTGGCCCCTAGGACCTATACACCTTTACGTGAAAGGAAGAGATTGGGCCTACCTCGTCAAATGCGCCGTCATCTTTCTTCAGAGCTAAAAAAGAAAGAGAAAGGAGACTGTTATTGTGACGCCTCCCAAAGAGAATCTAAGTCCCGGGAAAGAGAAACGGGGTGCAGTACAGTGTTTTCATCTCAGAAAGCAAAACTGTGCCCCCACCTGAGTAACGGTGCCATGGTGCCATGATATAAACACAAAAACTGCAAATAAGAGCAGGAACAGCGCAGCATGCATCTGTGAAAGACTTTTCATGAATATGTAAATGAAGCATTCTTGGAAATAAGGAAGAGAAGCCTGCACGGCTTTCACTACTGCTTCTTCAGCAGAACATGCTTTAATGGAAGTATAAAAGGAACACAAGTAATCTCAAACAAATTTCCTCTGCAGCACCTGACGTTTCCTCCTGTGTGCTGTGTGGACTTCCGAAGCCACTTGTTAGGATGACAAACACCCTGCACAGTGTCAAAGTGATATTTTAGTGCAAAGGAAAGTTTGAGCGTGGTAATAAAAACCAGGCATTATCAAATGAGCACTGTGTGGGATAGGAGACATAATCCAAATGTTAACAAGATGAATTTTACAGTCAAGTGTTTCCAAAGAAAGGAACACAAAGAAAATGTTTCACAGAAACTAACAAATGCCTCAGATTTATCTTAAAACACTTAACCTTGGAAATGAAATTTTATCTGACTCTAAAGAAAAGAATACAACACATAGTTGTCAAATACCGGTTAATTAAGTCCTGTAGTTACAACGTTTCATAGTGATGAAAAGGCACAAAATAGCTCATTTCTCTGAAACTACCAGTTGCAGAAATGTTTCAAATCTACAAAATTCTGCCTAGGTGTTTACAGGCCTACACTAGATAGTCCTAGCCTGGATGAAAAGGCTTGAGTATCTGCTGCTTGAAAGGTCGTGCTCTGATAAAAGCAATGAGAAGCAAATTATTCTGGCAATTAAGTTCTGAGAAATTAATAAGTCTAAGCAGAAACTCCTTAGCAAAAAGTTATATACTCTAGCTATGTGGTGTCTGGTGTGGTGTGCTGCCATGTGATTTTTGAGACAAGGTCTTATTCTGGAACCCAGTTCAGCCTGGAACTAGCAGTAATCCTCCTGCTTCAGCTTCCCAAATGCGGGGATTACAGGCTTGAGCCACCATACCTTACTTTCTAGCAATCTTGAAAATATTTCTCTGCTTTAGATCATCAATTTGTCTTTGTAAAAGGTCCAGAAGAATGTAGCCGTCCGTGGTGGTCAGCCAGCAGGGTGCAGGCTGGCTAAGGCAGCTAAGATACTTAGCACTTAGTTATTAGTCTTCCCTTTCAGCCAAAAACACTTTCATCATTAGGTAACAAGTTGCTCTGAATTAA
Organism: Bramus lutescens; assembly: GCA_001685075.1. NCBI lineage: Eukaryota > Metazoa > Chordata > Mammalia > Rodentia > Cricetidae > Bramus > Bramus lutescens. The sequence continues at coordinate 98,969 of LOEQ01001959.1, read as the reverse complement.
AATCAAAGGACAGTCCTTGTCCTGGCCTCAACAGCTGCTCCTGAAATCAGCCACATGCATATTTTCACCTCAGATTTGTCACCTTACACTAAACCTGAAAGAAGGAAAGGAAGAAGACCCTAGCTGACTCTACTGGCTAATTTTCACCAGAATGTAACTCCTAATCTCAAAACTCTCAAGCCTAGCCAGCAAAGGTGAGTCTTTTAATTAATATGCTTGTCTGGCGAGGCCATTACCAAACATTAATGACAAAAATATAAACAAGTTTCTCCACTTTTCAAAAGATGAGTATTTTAAACTAGCACACTGCCTTCAAACACGGAAAACCATACAAGCACATAATTACAGCTCCAGCTCATCCATCAATCAGTTAGCAAGAGGGAAGAAGCCACATGACGAGCCTTGCAAGCGCATGACTCAAAAGACAAACTTTCGAGAATATTTTATCTACTGTGGCCACTGCAAAAGTGCTGGAAGTTTAGACACCTGTCTTCTCAAGCAAAGATGTCCTGCAGCCGACGCTGTCCCATCAGGGTCCGAAAACAAGAAGTGAAGGGGAGAAAAGAATGAAATGGGGTGAGGGGTTCTCAAACATTCACACCGGCCCACTTCTCCCTTCTTAGTTCTGACAACTTCCCACCATCCTTAACTATAAAGGGTGGATCTAAGATTAGACAGAAAAGGGGGATAAAGAAAAAATTATAGGTGCATTTGATAAGCAACAAAGGTCTCTCTCCTGAATGATATGCTCAGGCCCTGTGTACCACAGGGAAGAACAGATTTAGACTCAATAGATACCTTACATTGTTAGATTAATACCTGACACAGCTTTTTTCTAAGTATTGCATCCTTGCCCTAAAAAGCAGTTAATAGTAAAACAAAGACCATGGTGTCCTTGCCAGATAGCTATCAAGTCACTGATGATAAATTCTGACCTACACATGCACACAACATCTTGTTATTGATTACATTCCCTGGTTGTCATTAATCATTTATGTAAATGAAATGTAAAACCACAATTGTCCTCAAGGATATCGTGGGACAACAGGCAGTTTGTGCTACCCTGGCTTAACAAAAGGATAAATATGAAGTCATTTAATATGATCAGACAGTCTATCTGGCCCTCAGTTCAAACACAGCTCCTAAAAGGCTTCCAGCTCCTCCCCAAGCACAGAGGTGAGATACTGCAGTGTCATCCACTGGCAGGTTCACTAACCTCCACTACAGAATTTCCCACTTAATGGTGGGACTACCCATTCACTAGCCTGTCTTCCAGCCACACTGTTCACAACTGCAAAATCTAGCACAAGAAGGCACGTGGTAATATGTGGGGTTAGCAATTTCTACCTCAAAGGCAAAGAGAGAGAACCTCATAACTTGATATACACTAGCGTTTTCATAAATAAAAACCATATGTATTTCTATGTAAGAATCATAAACACAGATTCTATTACCATGATATCCCCTCTCCCTGCCCTTCTCTCATTCTAGCCACAGAGCTCAGGGCCTCACACACCCTGGGAAAGCTCTTACCATTGAGATAAACTCCTAGCCCCAAATTAAAATCTCTTATAGCTTCTTCGGGAAAGAATACGGGACAACAGTTAGAGTGTGTGTCTAAACTTTTAATTTTATATCTCTCCCTCTTCTCAGAACGGCTCATCATTGACAATCAAATCTAGAAATGCACACCTATGGCAGAAGGCAACAAACCCACAAGCATTCAGCCTAACCACGGCTTCCTCTTTTCATCCACCACATCCTTTAAAGAAATGGCATACATGGGTTTGTCTCAAATATCAAACATAAACTTCCTTTCTCTGGGGAAGACTCCAAACATGTGTGAAGGAATGTCATGGGACGCAATCATACAGACATGTGTAAAAGAATGTCATAGGGCCCAATCATACAGACACCTCACAGCCTTCATCTGCCTGAACCTCCCTGCAAACTCCAGGGAATCTCTGTGAGTTCAAGGCCAGCCGGGTCTAGAGCGAGTTCCAGGACAGGCTCCAAAGCTACAGAAAAACCCTGTCTCGAAAAAGAAAAAGAACCAGAGGAAAGACAGGCTGTAGCAGAGTTCAGCTATCTAACAATGAAGCTCCTGTCTGCTCAGCTAGCCTAAAAGTCCTAAGTGGGAAACGGGAGGGAACCATATAAGACAAGAATAGTGATTCCTAAATAGTGACCACACTGACGTCACTGAGCAGGAAGCTGTGAACACTCACTGTGAAATGGACAGTTGACTGTAGAATTCAGTCACACTTGTCTTATATAGGAACTCCAGCTACAACGGAGTCATTGCCTAGCAGATGGCATACCTAGAGGCCTGTGGCTTGAAACCCAATGTGTTTGATCTGACCTTTTATAACATAGTAATCTCAGATCAGTTATGTTTGGGGAAGATGGTAACCAAGTTAGCATCATCTATGATGTGTGTCAAATTAAGTATTATTACTTTTTGTATTCAGAACTACTGTCAAGAATAACCACTGACTGCATATCATATGCATTGTGAACTCTCATAATTTTCTAGGTAAATGATTAATGATTTTTTAATGACTGAACAATGATAATGGACATTTCACCATATATGAAAGCTACACCTGAATTGTGCTAAGAAAAGGAAATAAAGTCGGTATGTATAGGTAGGAGGCTCTCTCGGAACATGCTGATGAAAGGGAACGCATGGTACTGTTGGGCTGTCCAACAGGAATAAACCATTTATTCTTCACCTCTCTGTGGGGGGAACCAGCGGACAGAAAGGGACAAAGAGAAATCAGAAGAACTATCCAGAGCTTCCAGTACTGATGGCCACCATGCAGCAGATGTATCAGATCACGTTATTCTGTCTTGCTCAATCTCCACAACAAGCACACAAATGTGTGGAGGTGAGAATGCAGGCCTTTAAGAGGATCACTGGTTGCCCAAGTAGAGCAGAAAAAGAGATGGCCAGGCCCAGCTTGGTCCAATTCCAAAATCTATGCTGATTTCCGGCTGCTATAGGACAAATCTGTCAGCACTTTGTTTTTCTTGCTTTCTATAGAGTCATGCCAGTATGGTCAAGTGCCTGATGACGACAACACGGTGCAAACATTTATTGAGTCCACATTGCATGTCATACAAGACATCGAATCGTTATTTCACTAACTGCCAACAAATAAGTTGAAAACTGAGACTCAGAAAAGTTAAGGGATTTATCTAAGGTCACTGAGCTCGGACTGGCAACACCAGGAACCCCATCTGATACACAGATCACATTCCCTGCACAAACTCTCATTCCATTGCCTTTAGCTCCTCAAAAACTTGTTCAATCATCAGAATGAGTTCACTGCCTCTGAGTGTGAAGAAAAGCAGAGGAGAACGATACGCGTTCGGCAGTGCTGTTTCTAATAAACACCCTGGCTTTGGTGCACACCCAACATTAAAATCACTTAAAAATGCCAATAATTTCTTTCACAATATATCACAGTATGATCCACTCTTCTGAGTCACGGGTCCTCTTTCAATACACGACATGATGTGATTCCTTTACCGAGCTGTACTATATCCTGAAGCCTGGATGTAATCGCCACATAATCATAGAAGGCATTTGTGAGAAGAGTTCAAGTCAAAGGAGCTTTCCCATCACTAAATCTCAATAATCTAGGAAGCCCAATTAACTATAATACCCATTTGCCAATATTACGGTTAGCCCAAATTTTAGTGATTGGCCATCAAACCCTAAAATTATTTAAACATACAGAATTTTTCTGCTAATGCCCTTGGTTTCTTACTGAGACTCAACTGCACTGGATTATTTAACACAAAACTGGACGGGCTCCAACGGAATCATTAGCATTAGTAAATATCTAGTTAATGAGCTTTAGAACAGGCCCTAATGGACTCCAGAACCAGCATGGGTGGCGTTTTGGGCCCAGCACGGAAACATCCTTGTGAATAATGCACAGGACTCCACTCCTCTGGGCTTCGAACTGCATTTAAATGGAAGACTCCACATTGGAATGCCTAATCAAGAAGAGTGAGCTTGTGTGCATTCAAATACGCAATATGGAAAGGCTGGATTAATCCCGCTTCTGCACATAACTTGGCGCCTTCGCCAAAAAAAATCAACAAATTTGACCAAAATAATAATAATAATTAACAATAATAAGCTTGACTAAATGTTTTCTTTCACTTGAAGACAGTTTGCATGCATGGACAGACAGCTGACATTCACTGGCACATCAGGGTTTTAAGGAATTAGCTTGTTTATGATTAATTAATGAACACTTTCATTAACATGATCACAGCGAACCAAAGGCCAGAAGGTACGCTTGGGCACTCTGATAGGTTTGTCTGACGCTCTGTGGGAGACCCTTGCTTGGCACAGTTACCTGAGTCAAAGAAAGTTGTGACAGTTTAGGAGGCAGCTACACCTCCAGGTTAAGAGGTGCACTTCCTGCCAGTAAACCTCAAGATTTAACAAACCCATTCCACATGACACTGTTGTCATCTTGCTGTTCCCTAGAACATGGATCTATCTTTTTAAGTATCTTAAACATTCCCTGATCTTGTTGTTTGTGTTTGTTCTTTGTTAAGTCGGTTGCTCTTTTTAAAAAACAATCGCCTCTGAACTGTACTACTCCAGCAAGTTCAGGAGACTGATTCATAGAGTCCCCTCAACTTCATAGCTCACATTTCTCTACAGCAGCTGGAAGGTTCAGCGTCCTAAGAACTGAAAACCCAAACCTCCATTTATAGGACCCGAAGTAGGGAACAAAAGGTCTCAAGGTATCTGTCCCACTTCCTTTAGGTTGGCTACGTTAAACAGCTTCAGGCACACGTCAACACTTAGGCGACTCTCAAAGCTAAATTACTGGTTAAACACCTACTACCAAAGAGCTTTAAAAATAATAAGTAACCTGGGTGGCCGCAGAACCCCTATGGCGGTG
>LOEQ01001959.1:46030-72162 GCA_001685075.1 Bramus lutescens | reverse complement strand
TCTCTGTCTCTGTGTGTGTGTGTGTGTGAGAGAGAGAGAGAGAGAGAGAGAGAGCAAGAACATGTGTTTCCCCTCTTTTGATTTGCTAGTCTGGGATATTATTTATTCTTTGTACTTCGTGGAGTGTGTTAACCTCTTTAAGTTTGAATTTTCCATCTGAAGCCTTCTTTAGTGCTGGACAGATATTGCCTAAATCTGGTTTTATCATGAAATGTCTTTTTTCCCCATATATTATGACTGAAAGTTTGCTGGGTATAGTAGCCTGGGCTGGCTCTCTTAGAGCCTGTAGAACATCTTTCCAGGCATGCTGGCTTTTAGAGTCTCCCTGAGAAGTCAGATGTAATTCTAATACATCTGCCTTTATATGTTACTTGATCTTTTTCCCTTGTAGCTTTAGTAGTCTTTTTTTTTCTGTACATCTAGTGTTTTGATTGGTATGTGCTGAGAGGGATTTATTTTCTGGTTCAGTCTATTTGGTGCTTTATATGCTTCTTCTTCTTCGATAGGCTGCCAGGCTCTAGAGAAGACATATTGTCCTGCTGCTTTTACGATGGTGTTCAGACATCTGGGTTTGGGGAGATTGTAATTCTAGGTGCTGCTATCTGTAATTGTCTTTGTTGGGTGGGTGTTTTTTAACTTGGTTTCTGTTGCCCTCCCTAGTTCTTAGTAGGTTGTGGTGACTGTGTGTTGCTTGGTAGGAAATTCTTCTGGGACCCTGATAGGTATGGCCATTGGGAATTCTGAGTACAATGTGTTTCTAGGTATTGGGAACTGATTCTTAGGAATGGGCTGGGAGGTGGGGACTTGAAGGGCCCCACAGGAGGGAGGAAAGCAGGATGTTGCACTAGGGTCTTCTTAGTCCCACGGTAATGGGGGCAGAGAGTGTAGAGAAACCACACTCGTAGACTGCTACAGAGCTGAGGACGAGACTGGGGGATTGGATATGGGGGAAAGGAGGGAGAATGAAGATCTAGCTAGCCTACCGGCCCGGCTGTCCTGCTTGCTTCTCTATCAGGTTTAGCTGAAGGTTCCCGAAGAAAGACTGCTGAATTGGGGGTTGAGATAATTGGGAAGGGAGATTGGAGAAGATCAGCAGAAGATGGGGGCAGAAGGGAGGGGGAGGCCACAGCAGGGCCTACTACAGAGGTAGGGGTGAGAGTAGGGTTTGGAGGAGAGGAGGGAGGGGTGAAGATCTGCAGTTAGCCTACCCGCTTCTCTGACCTGAGTGGCCTGTGGGTTCCCAGGGAATGGCTGCTGGAGTTGGGGGAAGCAATAAAGCCATGAGTAGAGGGAAGAATGGTTGGGGGAGAGGGTCTACACTGTACTGGCAGGCAGAAAGGGGAGACCACAGCAGATGGTCTGCTGCAGAGCTGGGATGAGACAGTGGGATCCGATTTGGAGGAGGAGAGAGAAAGGTGCAGATCCACAGTGAGCCTACCTGCTTCCCTCGTGTTTCAAAACTTTAAGTTACACTAATTTATTTATCTATCTCAATTTCTTTATTGTTTGTTTGCTTATTCTGTGTGTTGTGGAGGGGATGTGCACCAGGAAGCAAGTGTGGAAGTCAATGATAACTTGCAGAAATTGCTTTTTTCTCCTCTCATGGTTTAGGACTTGAGCTGGAGCTCAGGTCTTCAGCTTTAGAGGCAAGCACCCTTACCCACAGAACTGTCTCACTGGGCCTCAGTTACCTCTCAGTTGTAATTCCAGAATTGGGCAACACCTACAAAATACAGTAAGTATTCTGATGAGCTCCACAGATAATGTTAGTTCCAAAAAGCCGAGACACGGGTACCAAAAGGCAGATTGGTCTTTAAAGGCCCTCTCCTCATAGGGGTCTCAGCAGAGAGAAATTTTACAACTAAAGCTACATGTTTGGGAGTTTGACTGTTTAATCTTTCCTTCCTTCCTCCCCTCTCCTACTCTTCCCGTTTCTCCTCCTCTTTCCTCTCTTCCTGTATAAATCTTACTTGGCAGAAGGTTTTTTAAAAATGAAAGAAATGAAAGGGCAGGAAGGAAGAAAGAACAGAGTGTATTTTTGTCTCTAGTGAATTATTTGGGTCCCTGTCCCTTACTTCCTGTAGGTAATAACTATGAACCCTGCCTGACCTGGCTCCATGATGAGAGTGGGTCCTGTTACCTTGTGTGTCTGAACTGTAACCACTTTATTTCAGTGCAGTGCTCTCTCTCACCTAGATGGTTAATAGTCTCCCAGCTGCCCTACATTTAAGCATCCTTGACTCACTTTGAGAACAATCTTAGTGATCTCACAAAGCCACAAGTCAGCTCCTGTCCCTCTCCGGTCTGATGATCCCCAAACTTGCCCTTGTGCTTGGTATAAGATACTGATGCCCAATCATTGCTCCAGTTCCTGCCTCCTCTCACTCACTTTGTGTGCCCTCTCTTGCTCCCCTCCTCCTTGGAGACTTTGTCCCTGGCCTTTGAATCTACAGTAACTTTCCCTCCAACTTCCTTCCACATTTTAATGTCAAGTCCTCTTAATCCTCCAAACCTTGCTTCAATGTCTGCTCACAGCCTTAGCGGGCTGCTCCTGTTAAAACACTTGCCCCTTTGATTTTCTATACTGCCGTACTCCTGCCTAGCATTTGCCACAATTTGGGTGGCAAAGTGTTTTTTTATTTGTAGATTTTAATTTAATTTGAGGAAAATAGCACTTTTTAAAAATGTGCTCTCGATCCTCTTGCTCGCTCTTTCTCTTTGCAGATGGGAAGATCGACAGATAGTTGGGTCAAGCCAGTGGTGCCTGTTGCCCCTCCTCTCCCTGTGTCTGGCTGTGGACTGCACTTCCGGCTGTGTACTCGATTCTAGAGTTCCTCAAGAAACTGGTTCAGCAGAGCCTGCAGCAGACTGTAGAGGCCACAGATGCCTCGGGAAGCACGGAGGGACCGTCCCTTGGTAAGAATCCTGGCACTAGACTGGAGCTCCATGGCTGTGGCGCAGGAAAGAGAAAAAAAAGGTCTTGCATGGTGGCCCCCATGGGTACGCAGCAGCAATGTCCCTTCCCTGGCAGGGGTGAAGACCTAGGGTCTGCCTCTTTTCAGTGTGATTAGAAACTGTTCTCTGTAAGCCATTGTTTATATACACACGTATGTATGTACATATGTATACGTGTGTGCGTGTATGAGAAACAAAATGTGCAAACAGTCCACTAACTGTGGATAATTGTCAAAATTACCATTTTTATGTAACTTAGAGACTGTTTCTAGAAGTAAAAGATGTCCAACTCAAACTGGCGGACAATAAGAAAATTCTTTGTATCTTTGGTTTGTTTGGGGCATGTGTGTTTCGTGTGTGTGTGTGTGTGTGGTATCTATGCATGCATGTCTTCTCATCCATGCTATCAAGACGGAATCCTTCGCCGTGCAGCTCCCTATCCCTAACATGCTCGTCTGGTCTGAGAAATCGGGAGTAGAGGCTGTCCAGATGCCCAGGCGTGGTGATGTCACCCCATTAGCCTTAAATATTTCACACGCAAAAATAACCTTAAGGAACCTGGCCTAGCCAGTTAGCTCTTTTTCCCTATCGTTCTATAGCTCTTAAATTTATTTAGCAGGAAAGTAACTTTAAACTGATCAATCTGGTTTTAAGTTTTTATTTATTTATCTGTTTATTATGTTGGTCTCCCTAACCTCCCCATATCTTATATTTTATAAAACCGAATCCATCTCCTCCTCTCTCTAGAACACATGTTCTATTCCACTAGATGAAGTGTTACTTGATTTCAGAATCAAAAATAAAGGCAACCTTGATTGCTAAGCTAAATGAATTTCATTGTGTGCTTGGACAGTTCACTTTAGTCTACTTGAGAGCTTTATCTGGATGAGGTAGGAATTCCTCCTGGACCAGTGACCCTGACTACAGCCAAGTTTCTTTTTCTCTGCATTTTGGCTGTGCCAAGTGCCGTGAAAACGTAAACGAAGAAATTGCAGTTCATACAAGTAGCGTTGCATCTGTTTTTGGAAACTTTTAAGCTATGTCACCCTGGTTATGTTTGGCAGCCTGTAGAAATTGGCATTAATATATATTTAAAATTCTTACATGGCTAATTTCCAAGCAAAAGCAAGAGCACAATTTCTTATATTAAATTGCATGCTAACTTGAGCTGACCAGTTCCTGCAGCGATCAGTAGAGGATTACTGTAGGTATTCGACCAGCTAGAGTACAGCCCACACCCAGCTTGATCCCACCCACACAATGAAAGGCAGCGTCCACACTGTCTTAGTTACAAGGCCTGATAGAGCATTGGAAGAGATGTGGTTTGAGAAAATGTGGGCTAAAGAGGACGAGGAAGGGGGCCGGTGCCGCAGGACAATGTAAGAGGCTAGCCACAGCCAGAATACTAAAGATACTAAAGGTGCAAGCCGGAAAGTAAATGTTAGTGAAAATCAGCTGTTTTCAGGCAGGGGCGTGGCCTGGAATGGCTTCTGGATAAATTTCCTCACCGACTCAAGGACTCTCCTGTGGTCTAAGCCACACTCCCTTCTCCTTTCCTGTTTCTTTGGCACAGCCACCATTTTTACAGCTTGGTAATAGAAAGGCCCCCTTCACATCTGTCCCCATCTATGAGATGCCTGGTCTGGGCGGAATAGGCTCTGGAGCAGTGATTCTCAACCTATGGGTCCGGATCCCTTCAGGGAAATGAACGACCCTTTTACAGGGGTCACCTAAGACCATCAGAAAACACAGATATTTACATTCCGATTCATAACAGTTACAAAGTAGGAACAAAAATAATTGTATGGTTGGGGCTCACCACAACGTGAGGGGCTGTATTAAACTGTGGCAGAGTTAGGAGATTGGGAACCACTATGAGGATCCGGAATGTAAGCAAATCCGCAAATCGGGCAGATTCAAATTCTTATTCTCTCTCTCTCTCTCTCTCTCTCTCTCTCTNAGTTTATATACTCACACAAACATGTTAACAATTTCTTAGTAAATAACAATGATAACAAGCATGCCAAAAATGAAGGACACTTAGTTAAGTTCTGAGGGGAGAGGTCACTAAAAACACTCATAATAGGGTCTTAGGTTTGTCTTCTATGTGAAATGTCTCTACTACTTCCCCAAATCACAAAAACAGTCTTGCATTTTGGGTATATATCTAAAGAATTTAAATAACTGAGTTCTATTGTCCCATATTAAAACAAAAGAAAGGGCTGGGCATGGTGGTGCATGCCTTTAATCCCAGCATTTGGGAGGCAGAGGCAAGTGGATCACTGAGTTTGAGGCTAACCAGGTCTACATATCCATTCTGGGTGGGCCAGGGCTACACAGTGAAATGCTGTCTCAAGAAACCCAAACCACAAATCTTCATCATTCTAAATGACTTGTTCAACTGAAGGGTTTTGAAGCATCTGTGTCTACAAATAATGAATGAATGCTGAACCCTGGCATATTTGCCTAGAGTACAAGGGCAGGCAAGCCTATACCCATTTCCATAAGAGATAAATTTCAATATAATTTTACATTTTTTGTTTAATCATCAACATCTGCATATATGTTTTAAGTTTTATTTTTAACTTTTAAACAGGAAATTTAAAATAATTCCAATATATCTATATATTTTTGTTGCAGATAAGCATGGAATACTCAGCTATAAAAGTACAATAGGAGATATGACATACAGTAGAAAATGAACACAAAATTCCCTCAGATAAAGCAGCAGGTAGTATTTTTACTCTGTTTTGTTTCTTTAAAGGAAAAAAATAATAGGGCCTCACAATGCAACCCCAGTTGGCCTGAAATTCACATTGTAGACCAAGAGGGCCTTGAATTCAGTCAGATCTTCTTTTTCTGCTTCCCAAGTGCTGGCATCAAAGTTGTGCACCACCAGGCCTGTGTGACACACAGCATGATACATAGCTGCTAATACTAGATTATATGCAGAAAATTTGCTTAGAGAGTACATTTTAGGTGCTCTTATCACAACCAATAAAAAGGAATTATAGAAAGAGACACATGTCTATTTGTTTTGCTATAGTGATCATTTCACTATATATAATACCATATATATATATATATATATAATATGCCTTATACTGCAACTGCATATAATAAAAATAAAATGACTGAAACCTCAGTGGAACTCTGAAACACAGCTTGCTCCAATACTGAGGGGACTTAAGAGGTGGGTGAACAGCCACACAGCAGGACACCACACTCTATAGAACCTCCACAGTAGGAAAAAAAAATCCTGGGCCCCTCCCCCAACTCCCTTGGCTTTTCTAGCCAGCCATCATGGAGTTTCCTGCCAGTAGGCTCCCCCAGAACCCAAACCCATCCACTGGCCCCTCCAAGCTACTAACCCCACCCTACCTAAGAGCTGAGAGCTTGCTACAATACTGAGGGGACCAAGAGAGAGTACCAAGAGAGCAAACCAGAATGGATGGATAAAGAAATGGATAAAGAAAATGTGGCACATTTACACATTAGAGTACTACTCAGTGGTAAAAAAAAAAATGACATCTTGAATTTTGCATGCAAATGGATGGAAATAGAAAACCTCCTATCCTGAGTGAGGTAACCCAGACCCAAAAAGATGAATACGGTATGTACTCATTCATAAGTGGATACTAACTATAAACTATAAACAAAGGCTATTGAGCCTATAGTTCATGATCCTAGAGAAGCTAAGTAATACGGTGAACCCAAATAAAAACATATATAGATACACCTGGAAAGTAGAAACAGACAAGATCGGCTGACAAAATGGGAGCATGAGGGTGGGGGGAGAAGGGAAGGTGGAAGGGGAAGAAGAGGGGAGAAGGGGAGGGGTGAGGAGAATTTGAGAGAATACTATAGTCGAGAAGGAGGAAGGACAGAGATGAAAGCAAGGAAAGAGATATCGTAATTGAGGGAGCCATTATAGGGTTAGCAGAAACCTGGCTCTAGAGAAGTTCCCAGGAATCCAAAAGGATGACCCCAGCTAGGATCCTAAGCACTAGAGTAAAGGGGGCCCAATCCTGACTTGCCCTGTAGTCAGACTGATGAATGTCTTAAATATCACCAAAGAACCTTTCCAGCAACTGATGGAAACAGAGGCAGAGACCTGCAGTGGAGCACTGGACTGAGCTCCCAAGGTCCAGTTCAAGAGTGGGAGGAATGAGAATTTGAGCAAAGAGGTCAAGACCATGATGGGTTCACCCACTGAAGCAGTCTACCTGAGTTCATGGGAGCTCACCAACTCCAGCCAGACTGGGAATGAGCAAGCATAGGACCAAATTGGTCTCTCTATGTGCGGTTGACAGTTGCATGGCTGGGGCAGACTGAGGGACCACTGGCAGTGGCACCAGGATTTGTCCCTACTGCATGTACTGGCTTTTGGGAGACCTATTCTCTTTGGATGGATACCTTGCTTGGTCTGGATATAGTGGGGAGGGCCTTGGACATTCTACAAGGCAGTGTGCATCTCCCTCTCTGAGAATTGGATGGGGTTGGTGTGGGAGGGTGTGTGGAGGGAGTGGGGGGAGGGGAGGAAGAGGGAACTTGGATTGGTATGTATAGTGAAAAAGGATAGTTTTTCTTTTAAAAAAATAAATAAAAATAAAATGATGTGGCAACTAAACTGTTTTATATTTAGTTATTCTGTGTAAATATCAACTAATGATGGGATGATTTAAAATATCATTTATAGGTATTAGAATATAAACGTGTTTATAAATATGCACATGTGCTGCTCTTTTGTCATACGATAAAATATTGGGGTCTCAATATTGTAACACAAGGAAGATTGTATTGCTTTTCAAATATCTTAGGACCATGTGTGTAACACCCTTGCAGACAACACAAAGAGAAAATTATGTTAGAAAAGCAAGCAGGAAAGGGGAGAAGGGCACTGTTGGGGCTGGTTGTGGGATTTAGTATGATGACAAAGGACCTGTCTATTCACATTTTATTTTGTATCTGTTAGCAAGACCTTCTAACTAAGAATGATTGAGTGGACGCTGCTAAAGGGAAAGAGTAGCTCAAGATGGAAAAAAAGTTGTAGCGGCTGCTTCCCGCAGGAGCCAGAGAGAGCAGTGAGAACATCAAGCATTCAGTCAGCCGGGATTGACTCTGAACTGAGTGTTATCGATGGCCTAGAGACAAGATGCTAAACTGGACTCATCTGCATCATGGACATGATGTGATTTACCACAAAGTTAATCTAGTACTGGAGATCAAGTGCTTTGCATAGAGTCAGGTACAGCAAAACAGAAACAGCTAGCAGTTGTAATTGATGTTACCATGGGCCCTGGGACAGTTTGTCATCCATGAGCTTCACTTCCTCTAATACAGAATAAGAACATCTACACCCAGGATGCTGTGGACATGAAATTGCTAAAATCAGTGTTAGTGAGGCAAACAGGCTCCCTGGTCAGTATTAGTTCTTTTTCCAATCTCTGTCATATTGCTTTTGGATAATGCTGTGGTACCCTGATGGGCCACAGTGAAAAATACTCTAACTAAATACATGCTTATAGAATATTACTGTTATTGGCTTTAGGATCCATTAGCTAAAAATAAGCAGAAAAACAAATTCCTTGCTGGAAGAGAAGAAAAGAGACCAGGGTCTTACATCATAAATGACTCTGCCTTTATGGATAAGAACTTTGGGCTTTGCTCTCAGGTCTCATTAATGACAAAATTATTTTTATGAAATGGTGGAATGTAAATATATGTTGTGCTATAACCTCACATCAATATTCCCGTGGAAAGAACAACCTCACAAAGGAAATTTACCTTGAGCTTTTTTCTCTCTTGCAAGTGAAAAGATAAACTGCTTACTAGTCTTTGAGAAGAAATGTTGTTGACTGACAAGCTTCACTTATGGTAAGAAGCTTGTTCCTGCTGCTGCTTTGTGTGTAAGGTAGACATGCTGTAAGATGAGCCAAGACGCCCAGTGGGAAGTAAGGGAGCCAAGTTTCCCTGAACCAGCAATGAAATGCCCTTAAACCAGACATTTCACTGTCTTAATCTGAGGCGTTATTTCACTTGTAGCAGGAGGCTTCCAAGTTGCTGTCACCTGCTAGAGTCAGGAATGCATTGACCTTCAATAATCCAATGATAGCATAAGACCTTCTCTTGGCCATGATCCCAGCAAGAAATAAATGACATACTCCCAGGGGTGACAAATTATTATAAACGCTGTGTAATGAGTACCTAGGCGTCTGTTAAACTCTTCTCTCCATTCCTCTGGGTTTGAACGGTCTATAATAAGAGCAGAGGAGAGAGGGGTGAGGTGAAGAGGGGTCTAAGAAGTGCGTATGCAGGAGCCGAGGAGAAATAACAAGAAAGATGATGTCTTTTTCCATTCCCTACTAAGATGCACTCTCCAGCTCACCCCAGGGCTGGCAACAGGAGTAAGTGCTATCAGGACCAAACTTGAAGGCACGGAGGGAAGGGCACGACTCTAGATCACAGGACACTCAGAGGGCTCTCCTCAAGTCTTTGACCATTGATGGAGGAATGTAACCATCGTCAACCAAAGCTCACTACCTATCTTGGAGCCCAGAGCAAAGTGAAAAAAAAATGTATAGAAAAGTGGTGGCTAGATGCCTGAAACAGAAAGAGTTTGCTTCCATTCAATAATTTACTCTCTCTCTCTCTCTCTCTCTCTCTTAGAGAGAGAGAGAGAGAGAGAGAGAGAACACACACACACACACACACGCACCCCTTTAATTTTGGAGGGCTTTTGTTGTTGTTGTTGGTTTGTTTGTTTGTTTTGAGACAATGTCTCATTAACTAGCTCTGTTTGGCCTGGAACTCACAGACATTCATCTGCCTGCCTCTGCCTCCCAAGTGCTGGGATTAAAGGTGTGTTCCACAGTGCCTGCCCATCTCCCTTGTTTTCAAATATTCCTGTTTAATAATCATTCTACATAAAGGAAAATCACAATTTTAAGTTAGCAATAAAATCTTATCTTTTATCTTAACCTTCAGCCATGTCAGCTTTACATGTGTTACTAGACTGCTTAGTTCCTTTGCATAGGCTCCAAAATTTTGCACATTTCATAGAGTATGATAGACTGTGTTTTCTTCATATGGAAACAATAGAAATACTACACAAAACTAACTCAACGGTTCTATCTCACATCTTTACATGTACATGTCATACCTCATACCTTAGCTTACCCAGTGAATAAGGATCGACTTGAAAGGAAAGGGTCTGGCCTTGCCCTTGGCTGCCCTCGCCTTCTGTGCTCTCTCTCTCTGTTTCATTTTCTTCTTGTTGTTGTTTTTGAAACAGTATTTCTCTGTAGCTTTGGAGCCTGTTCTGGAGCTCACTCTGCAGACCAGGCTGGCCTCAAACTCACAAAGATCTGCTTGCCTCTGGCTTCCGAGTGCTGGGATTAAAGGTGTGCGCCACCACTGCCCAGCTCCGTGGTCTGAGTTTCAAAGGAAGCTAATTGAGTAGGGAAAGGTATGGTTCATTGGTTGTTAGTGTTTCTTAGAATACCACTGGTTTTTTTTTATGAATTTCTAGCAATTTTGGTTGACATAGGAAGTAAGACTTCACAAGTTGTAGTTGTAATGGGCTCGCCTTGAATTTGTTGTTAACTTTTTTCTTTTTGATATTGTGGAAGAATAATTTTTTAAAATTTATATTGCATAACTTTACAATATTTATTTTTCTTTTTTGGGAATTTCATTCTTGCATGCTCTATTCACATATTTTCCCTAGCTTTCTCCTCCAACTCCTCCTATTACTCCATGGCTTCTTCAATTATTAGTTATATATATACACATGTGTAAACAGGTATATGTATATAGAAAGACAACCTGTTGAGTCTATTTATTGTTGTTCCTATGTATGTAGTTAGGAATGGCCACCTGGGATTGGGTGGCATACCAGGGGGCTTATCCCTGGAGAAGACTGGTTTCTGTCTCTTAGCAACCATCAGTTGCTATAGCTCTTCATCTGGGGGATGTGAGATTTGTGAGATTTCTCCCATCCATGATGGGGTGTCAACTGGCATTGTCATTGTTCAGGTCTTGCTCAGGTGACCACAGTGCTAAGATTTCACAAATACAACTCCCTGTCACATAAAGAAGACACCATCTCTGGGTACACCTCCTGGGCCTCTCACTTTTAAAATCTTCCAACCCCTCTTCCAGGATGTTTCTTGAGCCTTGGGTGAGGAGTTGTGTTGTAGAAAGGTAGTGACCATCCACGATTGCTTTGAGTCTTTTTTTTTTTACTCCAAAGCATTGTGCATGGATGCTCAGAAATTCTGAGACTCTATTAGAATATCTATTGTTATGGGAATCTATCCAAATGGAGAGAGAAGAAATGGCAGACTCATGCATACAGGAAGTTCTTCTATGTTCTCATTTGTTCTATTCTCCCATCTGATTTCATTTATAAACTATATACTCAAATACTAAGCTAATAATAATTCCAGAACAGTGACGGTAGAACACTAAACCAAGAGCATGTTCTCTATCTCCTACAGACAATCCCACTAATGCTCCCCAAACTGATGACAAGAGATTCAGGGACATAATCACAGAGAGCAGTCTCCTGGATCACCGATCATCGTCTAGGGAAGAGAGAAGCACAGAGCACATGTTGAGAGGCAAACCAAAGTTTCAGTTGGGCCTAAATCTCCTTCCAACAAACTCCATTCTTTTGTAATTCATTGGGGTAAGAACAGCCAGACAGGCAATGGAACAGTTCCTGATTTTTGTAGAGCCAATACTTAAGCAAATTTGTGAATTATCTTCCCCCCAAAACCACAATTAGTAAAACAAATGGCAAACCTAAAGTAAGTAGGTGCAAAGGTGGCTATCAATTTAGGATGAACAAAACAAAATTCCCGTGAGTCTCTTTCCTCTGAAGAGATCTCACACACATGCTGGCTTCCCTTCCCCCATCCACAGCACTCCAGGGCTCCAGTAATGCACACCACTCGTAGAGACTGGGGATGTAGGAGCCCTGATGTTAAGCATTTTCATTCAATAATACATTTCTGTGTTGTCCTGACTGGCTTTGTGTATTAGCTTGACACAAGCTAGAGTCATCAGAGAGGAGGGAATCTTGTCTGAGGAAATGCCTCCATGAGATCCAGTTCTAAGGCATTCTCAATTAGTAATCAGTGGGGAAGGGTCCTATGGTGGGTGGGGCCACCCCTGGCTGGTGGTCCTGGGTTCTGGAAGAAAGCGTGCCCAGCAAGCCAGGAGTAGTAAGCTAGTAAACAGTACCCCTCCATGACCTCTGCATCAGCTCCTGCCTCCAGATTCCTGTCCTGACTTCTTTTGATGATGAACCATGATGGGAAGTGTAAGCCAAATGAACCCTCTCCTCCCTGGCTTGCTTTTTGGTCACGGTGTTTCATTGCGGCATTAGAAACTCTAACTAACACACATACACACACATGTACAGACACAAATACACACACAAAATAAGCAAATAAATAGATAAATGAATAGATAAGTAAATAAAACGTAACATTATTTTTTAAGGCTACTGCTTAAGAGCATGGATTCAAATCTGCACCTGAATCTAAGAAGATCAAGGCCAAGGAAATCATTGTCTCTGTCCAGGTTTCTTCGTCTGTAGAGCAGAGGTGTGTATGTAATGTCTTGTCACTCCATCCTATGTCACATCATTTCAGATGTACTGAGAGTTCTTTACAGCATTTGTGGAGCTTACTTCAAAGTGTGTAAGTAGCAAATAAATTAATATAGAAGAACCCTTTAGTATAGTTCTTGGTATGTAATTAGTGTTCAAAGTTAGAAAATATTGCAAAACTGACTCCTCCATTAAAACTGTCATAAAGGATGAAGCCACTAATCCATTTGTTCTTATTATATTTAATTGTATAAACTTATCATTTTGAATTAATGAATATTTTCATGTTTAATGTCCAGCTAAGGATCAGTCTTGTGGAGTTTTTGTAAACAAAACATTCCTTTACCTTTTCTAAAACAGAAAACAGATCCACTTTAACTTTTTAGCCCCTGCAGAGAATCTGATCATCACCAGACAGTCTAAACAGAGTTGTTTTTCTGTAACCTTCCAGTATAAGGAGTTCTGCCGATTTGTATACTATGGAGTAAGGAAACCAGAATGTGTCAAGTAAACAGCCAGGGAAAACAAAAGGTAACCTCAGATTAGAATTAAGTTTGATTAAAGTGCAGTTTAGGAGAGCTTACAGACTTGGTCATCGCTCTTCTTTGATTTTAGAAAATAAGTTGAAACCCACGAGGGGCTTTCTCTTCCTCTGTTCCTCTGAGCAAGTAAGTACATTGCTCAACCTCCCTGTCTTCAATGTTCTCATCTGCAGAAGAAGCCTGAGGAAAAGAATGCTGAGCCTAACTCCAGAGAGTAAAGTTTGTGTGTGTGTGTGTGTGTGTGTGTGTGTGTGTGTTGTGTGTGTGAATACAGGGATGTACAGCTGAAGATCTCGAGAGATCGGGGAGAACCACTCTACAGAACCAAAAAGCATTTACTCATACACTTTATTTATTCTGCCTACTATTCAGCAGCAGGTAGATTGATGTAGCTGCCAGAGAACAGTCCTAAACTAATCCCATTCACCTATTTGAAGTGCTCTTACCCATATCTCTAAGAGAAAGCTCACACTTCATTAACCAGCTGGAGTTCTGTAACCCTAGTTAGAAACAGAAAGTATCTGGCTCTAGTATACACTCAATAAATGTTTGTTGAATGAATTAGGAAGTGCTATAATTTAAAACGTTTGACAAGATTCCACTTCTGAGGCCGCTAAAAGTCAAAACAATTGCCAAACAAGCTTGTTACTAGGGAGATGCAATTTTCATGGAGAGGGAGTTGAATAATAACAAGAACCAGAGCCTAGTGACAAATGCTTTTTTGGTAGAACCCACAGTTGCAGAGACTGTCCCGCATGGGTGCTTGGTTTAATATTCCTATACGTTGAAAAGGTGGAAAGCCATGAGGACAGCATTAAAGTATTCCTTAGAACACAGCACAGGGAACAAACCACAAAGGGTTCATGGGTTTCAGAAGAGCTGGGAAGAGGCGGAACCTTTGCTTTATGTACGTTCTTAGAACAGTGGCTCCCTAAGGGGCAGGTGAGGGTCTTATAAGCCTTAATAAATATGCTGGAGACTTAGGGAATGAACTGGGAGTCTTCCTTGAGTCCAGACATATGGGAAATGCTGGCTACAGTCTTTGGAGAGGGTGGTAAAGGATTGTTTTCCTTGTGTCTATTAGCATGGGCTATTGCCAGCTGTCTCTTCTCAGCCCTTGTCCCAGTATTTTGCAATTATTCGCCAGCATTGTTTTTCTTATTTAGTAGCTTTGCAATCCATACGACTTGGCTTTTAGTATATTTGAAAGGTGGATTGTCATCACCATCTAATTTGAGCATGTCTCTAGCACTCATAGGAGGAACCCATGTTAATAGTCACTTCCCATTTCCCTTCTCCCTAGGGACAACCATGTCTAATCCAGACATTTCCCATAAAGGGAATGTTGTCATGTGTGCTGTTTTGTGACTGGCTTCCTTTACTTAATGTTTTTCAGAACTATCTTTCTCGTACCACTGTTGTGGAAGAGAAGATTTATTTAGCTATGCAAAGATATGTTGCATTTGTTTGTGTTGCAGAATATTTATTTAACGATGTAATGATGTGTTGCTTTTGTTTATGCTTCGTTTGTTTAACTATGTAAAGATGTGTTGCTGTTTCACCTGGCCTACCTAATGCACCTGATTAGTCTAATAAAAGTGCTGACTGGCCAAACTAGGCAGAACAGGCTTTAGTGGGGCTGACAGGCAGAGAGAAAAGGGGAGTCAGCTAGCCAACCAGGGTGCCAATCAATCACTGGCCAGACAGACAGACACAGAGGAAGCAGGAAAGCAAGATGGACAGCATGCATATACATGAGGTAAACTAGCCTTGGGGCAGCACATAGATTAATAAAGATGGGCTCATTTAAGTTGTTTTTTTTTTTAAAAAAAGCTAGCTAAGAAACAAGCTAAAGCTGAACATTTATAATTAATAATAAGTCTCTGTGTCTTTATTTGGAAAACGGTTGGCGGCCCAAAGAGAAAGCCTGCTACATGTCACCTATGAGTTAATTCTTTTAACTTGAATAATATTCCACTACGCAGTAACACTCCACCCTTTTGCAGTTCATAAGCCTTTGGTTGTTTTGATTTTGGAGTTATTAAAGATGATGGCATACAGGACTTTGTGCGGGCATGTAAAGAACTCTGAACCAATTCTTTCTCCTTTGCTTGAAAAGGTACAGTTTACATACTATAAAGCTTACCATTTCTAAGTGTGCATTTGATATACCCACGAGGCTGTGCAGCCATTACTATCATGTAACTCCAAACTGTAGCCCCTTCCCTGAGACCCTGAGTCCAGTACCTTAGAACCAGTCAGCACTTGACCAGGAAGTCCATGGTCCCCTGCTCCTCTGGGCTTCAGGAAAGTGATTTAAAGATCTGTCCTTTTTATTCCAGTTAAAACATCATCTGCGTACTTGAAAAAGAAACATACTGACACTTTAAAAAGAATTGACTTATCGCTGTGTAACCCAGACACCATAACATTTGCCCTTTCTAGTGTTTGGGTTGTGGCTTTTAACAATTGCACAATTGCAACCATTCTCACTGTCTAATTACACAACCGGCTTACCGTGCCCAGAATAAATGCTTTATTTACCCATTAGCACTCAATCCCATTCCTGCTTCCCCAATGTCTGGCATCTCCTAGTCTCTTTTCTGCCTCAGTGGATTTGTCTACACTGAGTTATGTTTGACTTTATGGAGTGAAAGAGGATTGATTTTGAAAGTCATCAGATTTTTAGAACAAATTACAGTGCTGCAGTTCAATATAGAGTTAAGATAGATATTCATTAGAAAAGGATTTCAAGATATCATTTCAAGATATTCATTAGGAAAGGAAGGCAGGGAAGGAGGGGAAAGTATTGTATATTGGGAAATGCCCAGATTTTTAAAGGGAATAATTTTGCCACTTTTGAAAAATCCTGGCACCAGCTGTACCCTGAATGAGATGCAGAACAGCCTGTCACAGCAAGAAGATTCCTCAGCCACTGGAGCTGGAGCTACATAGATAGTTGTGAGCCACCTGGATGGGTGCTTGATCTGAATTCAGGGAGCAGTTTGTGCTCTTGGCTGAGCCATCTCTCCAGCCCCTGTAGGATGTGACTGCGAGCCTGTGAGTTGTTTGTTCATTCTTCCCTTTGAAGAGGTTCAGTTTACATGCCCCTTCCCCTTGAGTGGTTAGTGTTGCCTATTTTTTCCCTACAATGTACTGACCACCGAAGCTACAAAGAGCCCTTCCTATGGTTGCTTTCTGGGGAGGTCTTATCTTTTCTGTCCAGGTCTATCTATGGTCCTTCTCAAATCACCGCTGTGAACAGTGTGAGATCTGAGCAGAGGTCTGTCTATTGTTTTTCTCCATATGAACACTGAATTGTTTCAGCTGGGGCTGATGAAAAGGTTTTTATTCTAGTTTCACTTCAGTAAATTGTGTCAAGAAACAGGAAACTTTTGAAAGGTTACAAAGGGAAACTGGATTGAAATGAGTACCTGACTCATGCCTGAGTCATTCTCGGTACTGAGACAGCAAACCGGCTTGAGCCTTTGTTTCTAAATCAGCCATTACACATAGGGATTTCTGACAGGAAGATCAGTTTTCTGAATGAACAAAACTATTTGTTGTGGAGAGTGAGAGGGCTCCATCTGCTGATAATTAGTTTTATGGAGGGGGGGCTCTATCTGCTGATAATTGGTTTTATGGAGGGAGGGCTCTATCTATTGATAATTGGTTTTATGGAGGGTAGGCTCAATCTACTGATAATTGGTTTATGGAGGGTGGGCTCTATCTACTGATAATTGGTTTTATGGAGGGTGGGCTCTATCTGCTGATAATTGGTTTTAACTTGCAGCATTTTTCTCTGTAACTGAATCCCTTTAAAGTCAAGAAAGATGTACTTAAAGAGACATGGGCTGGGTGGAAATCTCCGGGGGATCGTTCAGTTATGCAAAGATCAAGCCAACTTTCTTTTAGATGGAGAGTTTTGAGCTCTTCAAAGAGTTAAGAATGAACGCTGACGCACCCTGGGCCGGCAGGCTGTGCCCAAGGCTCTCAGAGGGAGAGCTAAACATTTTCAGAATTTTTCTGCTGAGATGGTTTGCGTTCTGGGTAGGCAAGAATGTGGAAGGAGGCCTAAGCAGCGGGAAGGAACAGGGTCAAAGGCGGTCAGATGGGCTGTATTTCTCTAACCGATCAAGGAATAAAGACAAAGGTCAGAACATTCTTGGAAAGCTATGGCTTTGAACTCTTTTTTTGTCCATATTTCTAGTCAGTGGAACCTAAGCCTTCAGTAAGGCAGAAACAGCACTTGGTTTTCTAATTAAGAGGGACAGTGAACCATACATCTGTTTGTGGTGAAACGGGAGGAATGAAGACGGCAACTTTTAAAATTTAGCCTTCAAAAGCTTAAATAATAAACGGGAAAAACTGCAAGCAAAATGCATGGCAGAGAATATCAATGCATTTAAAGGTTATGATCTGATTTATGGGAAGCATTATGTATTTATTAGGATTTCCATTTTCAAGAAGTTTAGGTTCCAAGACATGATTTGATTCTTTCAAAAACTGTCTTGAAGCACAGAAGCTAAAAATAAATGCACCAATTGTTTTATAGCAAAAAAAAATAAGAAAAAAGCTGTATGAATGAGGGGGATATGGGGTTGCCAGAGTTATAAAGAAATCATTTCAGTGTTCCTCAGACTTTAATGCTCACACGAATACACAGAAGAATTTGTTAAAATGTAGATTCTGATCTGTTAAATGAGGTGGGCCCAAGCAGTCCTGGCTGACTCGGAACTCAGTATATAGATCAGGCTAGCCTTGAACCCAATGAGATCCATTTGCCTCTGCCTCCTGAGTTCTGGGACTAAAGGTGTGTGCTAACATACATGGCTCTCTACCCTTCATTCTTTGAGACAGGATCTTTTACTGAGCCTGAAGCTCATCCATTTGACTCGGCTGGCTGACCCAGGAATTGGAAGGGTTCACTGTCCTCATTTCCCGCACTGGAGTTACTGGCACACATCACCACATCCAGCTGTGCAACCGGGTTCTGGGATCCAAACTGAGATCCTCAAGCTTGGGCAGTGAACACTGTACCCATGGAGTCGTCTCCCAAACCCATGCTATTAAGTAGACCACAGCGGTAATTCTCCGAGTGTGGTCCCTCAACAAGCATTGTTGCATCCCATGCAGAACATGTTATAGCGCAAATTCTGAGTCTATTGCACAAGTGTGGTATTAGAAACTCCATGAGGAAAGGGGAAGCCTTAGCAATCTGTGGCTTGAGCCCTTCTGGTCATTCTGATGTAATGTGAGAGCCACTGCTCAAGATCTATATGTCAAAGGCCCTAATCACAGGTGTCATTTACCTTAAATCTGTGTAAGTTAACCCATATAGAAATCCATTTCTTTGATTGCACTAGTCACATTTATTTTTTCTTCTCAACTTTTATTGATTCTCTGTGGATTTTACATCAATCATCCTGTATCTCCCCACCCCCTCACTTCTACTCTCTGCCCATGCAACCCCACCAAAGCAAAACAAAATATAAAAGAAAAACCAAAAACCAAACCCTCCCCCCCACAAAAAAAACCACCAGAAAAGGATCTCATCATGAATGCTGTAGTGTGTCCCATTGAGTCACAGTTTACCCTTTAGTCCATTCGTCTTTACTTGGAAGAGTTTATCGCCAAGAGTCATTGGTCTGGTTCAAGGCCTCTGCTTTCTGCTAAGCCATTGAATGGGCGCTCTTGGATATCCTGTTGTCCCGTGTCATGAAGATCCCGCAGTTTTGGATCTTCAGGTTTGTTCCCTTCACATGTTCATAGAGGCAGTGGATATTGGGGCAGGCAAACTCATACCCTGGTCTGGGCCTGGGTGGTAGCTGGTTTGGTCAGCCCTACCAGCTTTCCCTCATCATCACTACCCAGACGAGGTCTCCAGTGCCATCTCAGCTAAGTCGCTCAACCTGCAGCAAGTGGGGGAGAACTGTTCTCCTGATCTCAGGTCCTTAGATCCAGGTCACCCACACTCAAATCGCCAGGGCCAGCTCTACTGTTCTCGTGCCTTTGGGTCTGGCATACCTTCACCCCCAACACACAACACAGTCAGCTCTAGTGTGCGGCCCAGAAGTGGCACAGAGCCCACTCTCCTTTGTATAGCAGCTGGTGAGGGGTGGGGCTAGTTCTCCCACTTTTGTGACCCCAGGACCAGCTCTACAAGTGGCAGTAGTAGCGAGGGGGAGGGCATCTTTCTCTCTCCCATGCCACCACATGGCACATGAGGGGTCACTGGGTCAGCTCTCTTTTCAGGCCCTCAGAGTGGGTTCACCTGCATCCTGGGCCACAAGGTCAGCTTAAATGTGCTGTCCTAGTGAGCTGCGTACCTGTGGAGATGAGGGTGGGGCCATCTTTCCCAAGTGCAGGTGGTGGGGCCAGTTCTCCTGCCTCAGTATCCACAAATAGGCAGGGTCATCCATCCCAGGGCCAGCTAAGGTTGGGACTGCCTCAATGCAGTTCTCAGATCTCGCAAGGTGGTTCCTATGACCCACTTTGCTAACACCAGCTATGAACATCATCACATAACCCAGCTGCAATAGAACCATGGACACACACATGACTTTCAGCAGCAGCCAATAGGAAGGGTGGGGGAAGGGAATTGAGTGATAAAGGGGTAGGGAGGGAAGGTTAACCAAAATGAGGGGTCTATGAAAAAGCCATATGGAACCCTCCTACTTTGTAAGCCAATGAAACATGTTGAGAGGCTGGCTAGATGGCTCAGTTGCTGTGGAAGAATGCTCTTGTACACTGTAAAGATTTGTCACTTGTATTTGTTTAATAAAACACTGATTGGCCAGTTGCCAGGCAGTAAGTATAGGTGGGGCAACCAGACTAAGATTTCTGGGAAGAGGAAAGGCAGATATGCAGTCATCAGCCAAACACAGAGAAAGCAAGATGAAAATGCCTTACTGAGAAAAGGTATTAAGCTATGTGTCTTAAATGTAGATAAGAATTTTGAGTTAATTTACATCGTAAGAGCTAGTTAATAATAAGCCTGAGCTAATAGGCCAAACAGTTTATAATTAATATAAGCCTCTGTGTGTTTCTTTGGAGCTGAATGGTTGTGGGACTGGGCAGGACAGAAACTTCCATCTACAGGATAACATTTATTTAGAGAGATGGGAGTTAAATTTGCTACTTTCATAGTTATGGCACTATGTACTATAATAGGTCTTTGACCATAATAGGAAGAAGAAAAATTACAGAAAGATGAAGACAGCAACTAATGATGAAACTGGTTCTATATTTTGCTTAAAAGAACGGTTGGATGCTTGTGTCTACAGCTTGGGAAGCAGTTCAAGCTATCAATATGAGATCCATTAGGAAGTGAGTTTACCCAGGTGTGGTGTAGCTTTCCTAAATAGCAAAATGTCCAACCAGTAGAGCGAAGTCACTGGGCTGACCAGAGAGCAAGGTGGCTGTGGTAAGGACAATGAACTAAAGAGCTCACTACAGTGGAGTGAGCTGCAGATGAAGAGGATGAAGGAGAGATGCTCGGTGCAGACAACCCAACTGCGACTCTAGAGACAGAGAGGAGATGCATAGCAAGTGGATGAAGGTTTGGAGGGGTCTCCTTTTGTAAGCACTCCCACCCCCCATGTTTCAGGTTACAAGTGAGTAGAAAGAGACTGGTGGTGTAGAAAAGAGAAGGGGGTAAAAAGGATTCAGAGCATAGATGAAGTCTGCATTAGCATTTACAGCTTCATAAGAAACAGCCCAACACTTAGCTGCATAAAATGCCAAACATAGCTGGACATGGCAGTGCTTGCCTTTAGGTAGGTAGATTCCTGTGGATTCAAGGTCAACCTGGTCAGCCAGAGCAAATTAGTGAGACTCCGTCTCAAAAAAAAAAATAGATAAAATAAATACCAAACATTATCTCACATCTTTTAGGGCTCAGAAGTCAGTGTCCAGCTTAGGTAGGTGTGCTTCCCACATGGAAGGCTTTAGACCTCTGCTCTTAGAAAGGAGGTGGGAAAGTTGAGGCTGCTTTTGAGTAGTGTTGTATAACTGCAGTGAGAAGGAGGGAATGCCGTTCAGATGGGTTATCTTCTCTACAAACACTGCAGTCCTTCTGAAAGTGAAGGAGGCCTGGAGTTGTATGAGGTTTGATTGGAGAGAACGGACACCTGTGTGAAAAGGGGGAGACTGGGTAAATCATGGCTGAGATGGAGACAAAGCGGTGAGCTGGGAAATGGGTCAGTGGAAACTCTGCTGCAGCAGCTACATGTAAGCTTACAGTGAGAACCTTCCACACTGTGCCGTGACCCTTTTCTCAGCAGCAGTTAGCAAGGGGGCCTTCCATGGCTATGTCTGGATCACTGCGCACCTGCCTTGGGGGATGGAAAGAATGAAAAGTTGACAAAGCTGAAACCCAAATCCATGTGATCACTAGAACTGAACAAAATAGCTCTCCTAGGTAAGAGTCTGAAAAGGAGACTTGACATATAATGTTGTGTTTGCTGCAAGGAACCCCAGAGAGTCAGGGAAAAGAAGCCAGCGCCCCGCCACCAGGTTTTCTCTTTATTGGCGTTTCCTGGAATTCATGCTTGCTAATGAAATCAACACCAATCAGAAGAACATAAACGTTTTTCATTGATTATACTGGAATGCAACTTAAGAAACATTCCCAAAATAAAATTTTAAGAAGTAGATACACCTTTCTTCTTTCTCTTGAAAAAAATATAATTAATACCCACTTTGATTGTTTTATGTCACATATATAAATCTTTGTCTCATGTCAGAGGGAATAAGAGGTTCCCCAGACTGGAGGCCTGACTACTGGCAGAATGTTGATAACGTTTTCTGCTGCTCTGTCCTATGAGCTAATTGCTGCCTCTGGTGTGTGGATGATGCTTGCCTCCTGCAGCAAGGGAAGGCCCCTGCATGCACATAAATGCTATGCACCTTACCTTGGGTATACTCGTTGTCTGTCCCAGCAGGTGAAATAAGAAAATGTTCTAACCTGCCTTCACTCAGCTTTACCTCTTCAAGGGGCTCTCAATGACTGCAACAAGGGAACAAGGAGATAAAAATTTCCGATAATCCATATAGCCCCAAACCAGGGCATGCATGTGGAGAAAACAGGCAGATAAATTTCTCTGTAGTGGACAGGTTTTCTTAGGCTCTGAAGGACAGAAAACAATTACTCAATGGGAGTAGTTGGCACGTTAGTCACTGTGGGATAGAACACGAAAGCAGGAGGGGCTGCGAGATGTGGGAGGGACAGAACTGTCACCAGGAGTGGTGTGTGTATGTGTGTATGTGTGTGTGTCTGTGTGTCTGTGTGTGTATCTGTGTATCTCTGTGTATGTGTGTCTGTGTGTCTGTGTGTATGTGTGTCTGTGTGTGTGTATGTGTGTGTCTGTCTGTGTATGTTTATGTGTCTCCTCTCTGTGTGTGTGTCTGTATGTCTGTGTGTGTCTCTGTGTGTATGCATGTGTCTGTGTGTATGTCTGTGTGTATATGTGTGTCTTTGTGTGTGTCTCTGTGCATATGTGTGTGTCTCTGTGTGTCTGTGTATGTGTGTCTGTGTGTTTCTGTGTGTGTATGTTTGTGTGTATTTCTGTGTGTGTCTGTGTGTCTCTGTGTATGTGTGTCTCTATGTGTGTCTGTGTATGTGTGTCTCTGTGTGTCTGTATGTGTGTCTGTGTGTGTCTCTGTGTGCGTATGCATGTGTCTCTGTGTGTCTGTGTATATGTGTGTATGTCTGTGTGTCTCTGTGTGTGTATGCATGTGTCTCTGTGTGTATCTGTGTCTGTGTGTGTGTGAGTGTGTCTCTGTGTGTGTATTATAGACAAGCAGACCAGAGAACTGAGAGTGCCAGAACAACTAAGGTCAGAGAGGAGGGTTTTGTTGTTGTTGTTGTTTTACCTAAAATGGCTTAACCTCACAATGCCCAAATGTTTTAAGGCCTTATCATGGTGCCGCATGCATAACTACTGTGCACAGAATGACTAATGAGGGAGCATTCTTTCCAGCTTTGAGTTTGCAAAGTTTTATTCACAGTCTTCAGGAGCAGAGACCTCATTAGATAGCCCAAGAGGAGCAAGGCAGTGAAAATAGTCCGCAGTATTTGCTGGTAGATATGACACCAGGAGGCTTGGTTATATCAGCGGGCACAGATTGCTCTTCCAGCGGTACACCCGTGCTGCACATTTACCCTGATTCTAAGGGGAAGCACTCATTTTAGAAAACTAAATAATGGGATCCTGTATACATACTCTAAAGGTGGCCTTGTGGGGACACATACACATGTGGACACACACACATACATTGTGGGAAACAATAAATCAAAAGCCCTGCCCTAGTAGGCCCTGCTTCTTAGCATAATCACATAAAGAAGGAAACCAGGACCACGCAATGGAGAATGACTGCTGGGTAGGGTGGAAGCTGCCACCCTAGATTTGATGCTCAAGTGACCCATCAAGAAAGATGACAGTTGAGGTTGGACAGGTGGCCCAGCCGCTATGAGTGCTTGCTGCTCTTGCAGGGGCCCGAGTTTAGTTCGGTCGTACGGTCGATGTTCACGAACGAAGAGAACGTCCCCGGGCTCTCTGGTTCCCAGCATGCCAGCTACAAGTGCTTGCTGCTCTTGCGGGGGCCCAAGTCTGGCTGCCAGCACCCACACCAGATGCCTCATAACCACTTGCAGCTCCACTTCCAGAGAATCTGGTGCCCTCTCCTGCTCCATGGGTGCCCTCTCCTGCTTCCATGGGCACTGCACTCATATGTGCATACCACACACACACATGTACACATACACATAATGAATAAAACAAACCTTTAAAAAAAACAAAGAGAAAGTGGAAGTTGATGTGTGATTTGAATCATAGCGTCTAAAGAGGATTATGGGAGAGACCTGAGCCTGTGCCAGGAACTGACCAAAGCCCAGCAAGGCTGCAGCGGGGCAAGGCAAGCAATGAGCTGAGAGATGGCTAGAGTCAGCAGCAGAAGCAGGTACTAGTACTGTGTAGGCTGTGGGAGGGTTTGCACTGCTCCCAGTACAGTAGAAAACTCTGCTGGCATTTCTGCCATGTAGCTGATATATGTAACTCGACACACACTCTTTAAAGGTAGCCCTGGGGAAATAAGGTAAGGCATATTTTAAAAGATACATCTACAGATATTTCCAAAACTGTAATCCTAATGAGTAATGTTTTGTATATACTTTTAAAAATCTGTGTCGCAAGGACTGCATGTCACTGAAGGTCCTTTCACGGGATAAACATGGTGGTGTATGCATATAATCTGACTACGTGAGAAACGGAGGCAGAAGAATCAACAGGTCACCGTAGACTACACAGCAAGCTCAAGGCCATCATGGGCTTCATGGGACCCTGCCTCAAAAACCCTTCACTGTTCTCAAAAAGGAACTTGTTATAGAAAACACAAGAAATGTATACCTTTATGAATCCATTCACTCAGTAAAAACAGAGGAGCCTTGGAGTCTTTGTGAAGTCATCTGGGGTAATTTTTAAGATTCATACCTTGTCTGTATTTTACCTCAACTTCCTTCACCATTCTTATACTGTTGGGAAATTGGGCTATCTCTAATTTTATCTATTTTAATTATGCCAATTATATAGGTGGTATTTTTCAGTGTGTGCATGTGTGTGTGTGCTGGCTAGTTTTATAGCAGCTTAACATAAGCTAAAATCTGAAAGGAGGTACTTCAGTTGAGAAAATGCCTCTATAAAATCCACCTGTAAGGAATTTGCTTATTTAGTATTTGTTGGGGGGGCAGCCCATTGTGAGTGGCGCCATCCTGGGTTATATAAGAAAGCAGTCTGAGCAAGCCATGAAGAGCTAGCCAGTTAGTAGCACCCCTCCATGGCCTCTGCATTGGCTTCTGCATCCAGGTTCCTGACCTGTTTGAGTTCCTGTCCGGGCTTCTTTCAATGATGGTTTGCAACGTGGAAGTGTAAGCCAACTTGCTTACTGGTCATGGTGTTTCCTTGCAATAATAGACACCCTAAGAATGTGTGTGTGTGTGTGTGTGTACAAGTGCATATAGGTACAAGAGAAGACCAGAAGAGGGTTTCAGATCCCCTAGAGCTGTGATTACAGGTGATTGCAAGCCATCTGATGTGGAAACTGAACCACAGATCCTCTCGCAAAGTAGCCAGTGCTCTTATGAACCAAGCCATTTATCTCTTCAGACAGTCCTGGTTTGATTTGGTCTTGAAATCTTTGGCTACATGTAATGCTTTATCAGGTGTCATCCCAGTTATGAAATGAGACCCCAAGATCAAAAGATAAGAGGTCTGCTTTGTTCTATTGCCGGCTTGATAAGGCTGGAGCTGTTTCCCACAATCCTCTCCTTGTAGCTTAGAGACACAGTTGCCCCTGGGAGATTGGTCCAGAGGAAGCGGGCAGTGGGCTCCTCATCTCTCTGAAGGTCCTACTGCCAGAACAGAGCTGGTTGCATATTGTCATCACTTTCTCTTTCTCTGCTGGTAAACAGTGCCCCGCGTCAGCTCCTGGTTGCCGGTCTCCAGCTCTCTAGCCTTCCAGAGGCTTCACAGCATCTCCCTGATGGGGAATTCCACATCTGTGTCCACAGGGAGCACTCAGATTTTCCTGGGAGCACTTTGTCTGCTCACCACAAAGTTCCATCGTTCATGAGTCTCCGATTCAAAGCCCTCTGGGCTTTCACTTCTCCAGCTTTCCCCACAATTGTGTGATGTCTACTCATATCCTACATGGCTTCTTCGGTCACACCTCCTCCCTGTTAGTGCAGTGAAGTTTGATGGCTTAGTTACACATTGCCAGGCTGATTTTCTGAAAACTCCTAGCAGCTCCACACCCACCCGAAGTTTACAGAAATGCTCATCTCTCCATCATTGTTCCAGTATTATGTTGTAAAGAGCCTCAATTTTATGATGAAAAGTCAACATGTAGTTTTGTATATCTTATACCACTGATAACATTAAACTTTCTTTGAGATTCTAATAATTGCTTTTTAAAAAATATTTATTTATTTATTATGTATACAATATTCTGTCTGTGTG
>LOEQ01001959.1:27092-40895 GCA_001685075.1 Bramus lutescens | reverse complement strand
AGAGAGAGAGAGAGAGAGAGAGAGAGAGAGAGGAAAAGGGAGAGATGGAAGCTGCCTCTCCAAGGGGGAGACAGAAAAGAGAAAGAACTCAGGCTGGAAACTGAAGATCAGCCTGTCTCAGCAGATGGAAAAGGGAGTGGGCATGGCTTGTCTCTTAAAGAGACAGAATAATCATTACAGCAGGCCCATGCCAACCACTTCCATGGGACCAGGCCCAAGGCAGCAACTTCTTTGGGATCAGGCCCTAATGGCCTGTGGGATTGCTGAGCAACCTCCAGGAATGCCAAGTGACCTCCAGGGTGATTGAAACCATGGCCCTGAGTCCACCATGAGGAGCAACCATCTGAATCTTGGATCCACTGGCACCTAGAAAAGTCATCACCAGAGACACAGCCCCAACTACACCAATGAAAGGAAAAGATGGGTAGACAAGATGAGAACACACTCAACAACACAAAGAGCAGCACAATGCTGACAAAAACTAGTGATTCTATCACAGCAAGGTGTGAACACTCCAAAACACACATTTGATGAAGAAGAAAATGGCCTAAAAAATAACTTTAGGAGAATGTTTGAGGCCATTAAAGAGGAAATGAAAAATTCCCTCAAAGAAATGGAGGAAAAGACAAACAAAAAATTGAAAGATGTCAGCAAATCACTTAAAGAAAACAAAACAAAAAAAAGCAATCAAAGAAGTGAAAGAAATAATTCAAGACTTGAAAACTGAAATAGAGACAATAAAGAAGACACAAACTGAAGGAATTCTGGAAATGGAAATTATGGGGAAATGATCAAGAACCACAAATGCAAGCATAAATAGCAGAATACAAGAGATGGAAGAGAGAATCTCAAGCACTGAAGATACAATAGAGGAAATAGACTCATTGGTCAAAGAAAATGTTAAATCCAGCAAATGTTTAACATAAAATATCCAGGAAATATGGGACACCATGAAAAGACCAAACCTAAGAATAATACGGATAGAAGGAGGAGAAGAAGTCCAACTCAAAAGCACAGAAAAAATATTCAACAAAATCATGGAAGAAAACTTTCCCAACCTAAGGAAAGATATACATATGAAGATACAAGAAGTTTACAAAGGAAAAAGGCCAAGTAACATATAAAGGAAGAATTATCAGAATTATACCTGATTTCTCAAAGGAAACAATGAAAGCCAGAAGGTCCTGGCCAAGCATTATACAGACATTAAGAGATGAATACCATTCCAGACTACTATACCTACCAAAACTTTCAATAACCATAGAAGGACAAAACAAGATATTCCATGACAGAACCAGATTTAAACAATACCTCACCACAAACCCAACCATACACAAGAAGGAAAACTCCAACCCAAGAAGTTAGCAATATCCACAAAATCACAGACAATAGATGATCTCAGCAGCAAATTTCAAATAGGGGGAAAACACACAATAGCATCACCAACAATGAAAACTAAAATAACAGAAACTAGCAATCACTGGTCACTAATATTCCTTAATATAAATGGACTCAACTCACCTATAAAAAGACACAGGCTAACAGATTGGATATGAAAACAGAATCCATCCTTTTTCTGCATACAAGAAACATACCTCAACCTCAAAGACAGACTAAAGGGTTGGGGAAAAAAATTGAATTGAATGGACCTAAGAAACAAGCTGGTGTAGCTGTCCTCTTATCTAACAAAATAGAGTTCAAACTAAAATCAGTCAAAAGAGACAAATAAGGACATTTCATATTTGTCACAGAAAAAAAAATCCATCAGGAGGAAATCTCAGTATTGAACATCTATGACCCAAATACAAGGGCACCCTCATGCATAAAAGAAACACTACTAAAGCTTAAATCACACATTAAACCACACACACTATCACCAATGTACTGGTCAACCAGGCAAAAAATTAACAAAGAAATAAGGGAACTAACAGATGTTGTAGCTCAAATAAACTTAACAGATATCTATAGAACATTTCATCCAAACATAAAAGAATATACTTCTCAGCATTTCTGGAACCTTCTCAAAAATTGACCATATAGTAGGTAACAAAGCAAATCTCAACAAATACAAAAAAAATGGAATAACCCCATGTATCTTATTGGATCACCATGACTTAAATTCAACAGCAACACTAATTTCAGAAAGCATACAAACACATGGAAATTAAACAATGGTCATCTGAATCACCAATGGGTCAAGGAAGAAATTAACATTCAATGAAATGACCACACAACATATCCAAATATATGGAACACAATGAAAGTAGGGTTTAGAGGAAAGTTTATAGCACTAAATGCCTACATAAAAAGCTAAAAAAAAAATCCCATACTAAATGAACTAACATAACACTAAAAACTCTAAGAACAAAAACAAGAAAACTCACTCAGGATGGCTAGACAGCAGAAAATAATCAAACTAAGAGTTGAAATCAGTAAAATAGAAACAAAGAAAAGAATACAAAGAATCAATGAGACAAAGAGTTGGTTGTAACAGGAACGAGTGGGCTGCTTGTTGTCCCAGCTGCCATGCTAGCTTACACCTGAAATAATCACACAGAAACTGTATTCATTTAAACACTGCCTGGCCCATTAGTTCTAGCCTCTTCTTGGCTAATTCTTACATCTGATTCAACCCATTTCTAATAATCTGTATGTCACCACGAGGTCATGGCTTACTGGGAAAGATTCAGCATGTCTGTCCTGGCAGCTCCATGGCAGCTCTCTCTCTCCCCTTTCTTCCTCCCAGCATTCAGTTCTGTCTTCTCTGCCTACCTAAGTTCTGCTCTATCAGGCCAAGCAGTTTCTTTATTAATCAACCAATGAAAGCAACACACAAACAGAATGACTTCCTACACCACTTGTTTCTTAAAGAAAATCCAAAAATAGACAAATCTTTATCCAAACTAACCAAAAGGCAGAAAGGGAATATCCAAATTAACAGAATCAGAAATGAAAAAGGGGACATAGCAACAGACATGGAGAAAATGTAGAAAACCATCAAATAATACTTTGAAAACCTGTAGCCCACAAAATTAGAAAACTTAGAAGAAATGGACAACTTTCTCGGTAAATATCACTTTCCAAAATTAAATCAAGAGCAGATAAGCAAATTAAATAGACCTATAACTGAGAAAGAAATAGAAACAGAGTCATCAAAAGTCTTCAAACGAAAAAAAGCCTAGGACCAGATGGTTTCAATGCAGAATTCTACAAGATTTTCAAAGAACTAATACCAATACTCCTCAAAGTGTTCCACACAATAGAAACAGAAGGAGCATTGCCAAACTCTTTTTATGAAGGAACAGTTACCCTGATACCCAAACCACAGAAAGACATTACTAAGAAAGAGAATTACAAACCAGTCTCACTCATGAACATTGATGCAANTCAGTTCTGTCTTCTCTGCCTACCTAAGTTCTGCTCTATCAGGCCAAGCAGTTTCTTTATTAATCAACCAATGAAAGCAACACACAAACAGAATGACTTCCTACACCACTTGTTTCTTAAAGAAAATCCAAAAATAGACAAATCTTTATCCAAACTAACCAAAAGGCAGAAAGGGAATATCCAAATTAACAGAATCAGAAATGAAAAAGGGGACATAGCAACAGACATGGAGAAAATGTAGAAAACCATCAAATAATACTTTGAAAACCTGTAGCCCACAAAATTAGAAAACTTAGAAGAAATGGACAACTTTCTCGGTAAATATCACTTTCCAAAATTAAATCAAGAGCAGATAAGCAAATTAAATAGACCTATAACTGAGAAAGAAATAGAAACAGAGTCATCAAAAGTCTTCAAACGAAAAAAAGCCTAGGACCAGATGGTTTCAATGCAGAATTCTACAAGATTTTCAAAGAACTAATACCAATACTCCTCAAAGTGTTCCACACAATAGAAACAGAAGGAGCATTGCCAAACTCTTTTTATGAAGGAACAGTTACCCTGATACCCAAACCACAGAAAGACATTACTAAGAAAGAGAATTACAAACCAGTCTCACTCATGAACATTGATGCAAAAATACTCAATAAAATGCTGGCAAATCTAAGAACACATCAGGAAAATCATCCACCATAATCAAGTAGGCTTTATCCTAGAGATGCAAGGATGGTTCAACATACACAAATCTGTCAATGTAATCCACCATGTAAACAAACTGAAAAAAAAACCCACATGATCATCTCATTAGATGCTGAAAAATCCTTTGACAAAATACAGTATCTTTTCATGATAAAGGTCTTGGAGAGAGCAGGGACACAAGGAACATAACTAAGCATAATACAACAAGCCAACAGCCAACATCGAACTAAACGGAGAGAAACTCAAAGCAATCCCGCTTGAAATCAGGAACAAGACAAGGTTGTCCACTCTCTCCATATCTATTCAATATATTACTTGAGGTTCTAGCTAGAGCAATAAGACAACAAAAGGAGATCCCAAGTACTGGGATTAAAGGCTTGTGCCCCATGTCTGGCTCCATTTCTTATTCTTTATGGCAATGTGAAATGTTACAGTTTATCTTTACCAACAATTGATACAGTCAGTGTTTTCAGTGTTCACTTTCTGGTGAATATAGCAGTTTGGCTACGGGTTCCATTTTCCTAATGACTAATAGTGGTAAAGACGCATTGACTTGCAACTGTGGTTTCACCAATCAACAAGCATAAACTGAGATATTTTGGGCAAAGCACAATAAAAAGAGAGTGAAAGGAGGGTAAGGGATGAGGACAGGGAAGAGCTTGTCTTACTGGGTTAGAATGCTGTGTGTGACCTTTTGTTAGCATAAGGTTACATAATATCTTTTTCTTGCTACTGTATAAACTAAAAACTTTAATGTAAATTGACTTGTTTTACCCTGAGAAGGGAAAAAATAGCAAAGGGATCTGAGGGTTAATATTTCTGTAAAAGGTGGCAGAATGCATTTAAAATTAATATGTGAAATATGTCTTTAAAATGGTATATACTACAAAGCTTCAAAAAGTATATGTGAAAGAGCACAACACCGTAACTGTTTGATAACATATTCAATATGACTCAATTTTAGAGAAATTTAAAATGGTTCCACTATCTAGGCAATCCCAGCCTTCATTTTTCTCTCACAGCACCAATGAGAACGGGTAAGGTCACAGACTGCTATGGGCTCATTTGGAGACACTCTGCCAGGCCTGTGAGGAGTCAGAGGATGAATCACCTGATTGAGCACTGGGAGCCAGAGACGTTTTGTCCTTCTGCTCTATTTTCATGAAAAGAGACACTGTCAATCAGAGATGTTTACAGGGAGCCCATAGGTCCTTTTCTATTTTCACTGTCTTTTAAAGTCAGACAGCGCCAGTCTGTTTCCTGCAGGCTAGAGCAGCAAATGGAATGGGGTTGGGAGGAACTCTACCTTCTATGAGTCAGTCTCGGTGTCCACAGAACATGATGTCCACTGGAATGTTACAATATTTTGTGTGCAATATATATTGCAACTGATCTCATCAGCACAACGTTTTATACACAATATAGTCATTTTTAGGATTAAGCATCAGAAGGAACTGGAGTCTCCAGAGCTTTAGCACCTGACTAGAAGATCACCTTTAAAACTATGCTCACTGGGTTTTCTGTGATGAACAATATAAACATTTGCTCTGCAGACCACTGGAAGAATCTGAGCCCAACAAAAGACTAATACGAGATAAAAGTCTCCTTAACTTTCATACAAGCGTAGATTTTTTTCTGGTTAACCAGACACAATTGCGGAAGCATTTGCTTCTACAACTGTTTTGTTTCGCTGACATGGGAGCCTTTTCTATCTATCAGAATAACCTTTTCTAGAATGATTCTTTTTCAAATTTAAAAGAAATTTTGGGCACTTATCTCACAAAGTAACAAGAGGAAAATAAAACTCTGTGCTTCAGATTCTAGCTCCACATCTAAACTATGTGACCTTGGGCAATTAATATTGTCTTCACTGGTTTGAGTCTTTAAAATTCTGTGCAGAACAGAAGCTCTGAATGATTCATTTAGAAAATGAGAAAGCCACCATTTTGTCAAAGTTGTTTGTCAAGATCACCAATAAATTTGTCATTGCTAAACCAGTGTGAAGCCTAATATATCAATCCCTTGATTTTCTATTCCAAGAACAGCACTCAGCCTCTTGAGTTGAGCCATGAAACGTGGAGTTGGTATTGTAGCTTCAGCTAGTGGCCGGGATTAAATGAGCAGTTTTGGTCCCTCACTAGACTCTATCTTCCTACCATGAAAACAGTACAGACTTGCAGTTTGTCTGAAGCTGATCGCCATCTTGGTGGAGTATTATCTATGTAGCACAAGAATGCACAACAGGTCAACAAAGCCATGCTGTCTCCCCTCACAGAATCAGCAAAGTGAGGGCTGAGCCTTTGGGAGAAACTGGAGCTAGGTGGATGGCAGGGGCTTAGGAAGAACTAATCAGATTCAGGTTTAATTTACTGTAAGTCCCAATGTGGATTTACTGAACGTGGAAGCAGAATGAAAGTCTATAAAATCTCAGTGTTTCGTGGGCTGTCAGGAGATAACTGCATTTTTAAGCCAATGTAAAATCCTCCCATTTTCCCACAGTCGCTGAGGCCATTCAGATTTCTCTTTGCCAGTTGCTGTCATAGAGCTCTCTTTCATTTTCTCCTCACGTTTCCAATTTTCCTCTCACAAACATGTGACTTAGCCCAACTCAACCAAAAATGGATTGTCTGAAACCATTGGTTTACCTGTCGATGTTTTATAGTTCTGAATGCCTTCCACACACTTCAAAAACAAACCCTTCACGCTTCTTTCTCAGCCACGCATGCAGATTGATGACCCACACCGCGGAATAGTTACAGACTGTGAGTGTCCCTCAGGTTGCTAAGGGCATTCCAAAGGGAGCCAGCTGAAGACATTTCAAAGATCAGTAGCAATGAAATAAGTGGAGAATTCCCAATAGTGAATGCTCTCAGGGAAGAACATTACTTGGATATTTCCTCTTAAAATATTAAATGGTGAGTCAGGTTAAGCTAGTTAGCTGTGTTTCGTATGTGCAGATGCTCAGTGTATGTGCTTGAGCATGTACAGTCTTAAGGTCTCTTGAACATTTTAAAAGGAAAACTCAAATTAAAAGACAGAGGCAGATAAAAACTAGCATGTAAAATGCTGTGGGAAGAAGCACTTGTTGGGAAAATATAGAGAGATTTGACAGGTTTCCTAACACAGAAAACATCAATTTTCAGTAAAGAAAATGTTGTGAAAAGGTAGTTATGTTTCAGGATTTCTAAAGCATGCAAAGGCAGAACGAGAAGTCACATGTCAGGAGTCTGATCACTTTAAAGGCCTTTGTCTTATAATCTCAAAATATATTTTATAATAATTTTAGTTTGCAAAAAAATTAGGATTCAGTTTCAACTTTATCAACTTTAAATTTTGTGTCTTGTGAAATAGGCCTAAAACTACACTTATGCCTCATCTGGATGCTTTATTTTGCTATATGTCACTGAAAATTCAGGAATCATAAATGCACCAGCCTTTTGTCCTGCAGTGTAAGTGCAGGCACTCTTTAATAATTCAGTGGCCTTCTGGAAGGATGAAGTCATACTGATGAGCTCAACAGAAAACATTCAAACACCAAGCAAAACCTAAAGAGACTGGTAAGCATAATAGAGCAATAAAAATAAATTTTCACTGCTCAAAATGTTTTGCTTTTTCTTATATTTATGCATATTTCTTAAGTCATAGTGACAGCTTTTCTTTGTTGGAATACATGACAGCTAGTCATATTCTGGAGCAGGTGCAAGACATAAATGCTTTCGTATTCAAGTCAAAACTATCAGTATTCCATGTACAGTGATGGGCAGGCCTCCATCATTTTGCATAAGTTATCTCCTGGGACAGCTATAACCATATCCTGTTACTGCACTATCAATGTATTCTCACTTCAAGCAGTTACTCTTCAAAGGCTGTGGTAAAAGGCACTTTACTTTTTAGATGCACTGATAAGGAATAAAAGAAAAAGTCAAACATAACAGAGAACAAAATCACTAGTAAGTTTAACATAAAAAATAAAATCTAATACTATTAAAATGGTATTTTGTACTTTTTAATAATGATAAATTGATAAATACGACTGTGTAGAAGAACCCATTGAAAAGCTAGAGAGAAGGTAACAAGTGCTTTTCACAAATTAATAGGTATGACAGATTATAAACTGAATTACAGTCAGACATAAAGAGGTTCATTCAAAAACCTATACTATAATCAGAATAAAATAAAAGTTCCCACTGTGGTTTCATATATTTTTTTTGCTGTTTTGTTTCTCAGATAATGATGAATCAAAGTCATGTTCAGGGTGCATAATTAGACAATAATTTTGACAGTTTATTGAGTGGCATGAATTATAGCACAGTTGCTTTGAACTAAGATACTTACTTGGATTTTTTTTATAATGAAAGGACAAAAACCATTAAATTTCTCCAAAGGCATCAATTAATGAGATTTTCAAAGGAATGTGAAATGGCCATTATGTAGAGAATCTCTGTTAGCAATTGACTGTTAGCATTCTAACCACTAACAGAGTTTGTGATAAGAGTTCTTTAAAAACAACATATTTAAACCTGGCAATTATAATCTTCTAAGTGGTCAGAGCCGAATATCCTCTCAGTTATTCTTAAGTTTTCTACATTAAATAATCTTGCCATTGCCTAGAATTTTGAGAATAAGGCATTCATTTGTGGCAAACTGTATGATTTCCTGGGTTCCAGTTATGATATTTCCTAATGAGGAATGAGGCCAATTGATTTATACAGCTGATGTAAACCCCCAAGAGAATTTCTACTAAGAGAATTTCCCTGAAACTAAACAGACTAACCAAGAACC
Source organism: Bramus lutescens (assembly GCA_001685075.1). Lineage (NCBI taxonomy): Eukaryota > Metazoa > Chordata > Mammalia > Rodentia > Cricetidae > Bramus > Bramus lutescens. The sequence goes on along the minus strand of LOEQ01001959.1, from coordinate 32,027 downwards.
CTATAACATCTTTCTCTGCTGGTGGGGTTTGGGACTCACTCTGTGACTTCAAACACCAGAACATGACTCAAATCTGAGAAAATGAGGCAATAGAGAAATGGCCTCAGCTGACTAGATGGCTTCTTCCTCAAAAGGACAGAGAAAGTCCCAGGATTCTGGTTGAACAAACAAGATTACTAATTTCCAAATGACTGTTTCAGTCCATCAACTAATGTTCAAGTTTCTGCCTGTGATCACTATAATTTGGATCTTGAATATTTCCCAAAGACACTTGTTGTGGAATATTAGTTAAAGATGCGTTACATTCCTTTTATGCTGTAGAATATTTGTGCAATAATGCAAAGATGTGTTGTATTCTTTTATGTTGCATTTATTTAACTCTGTGAAGCTTTGATTCTCTGCCTACCTAAAACACCTGATTGCCCTAATAAAGAGTTGAATGGCCAATAGCTAGTTAGGAAAGGGGATAGGCAGGGCTGCCAGGCAGAAAGAATAAATAGAAGGAGAAAAAGAGGAGAGGAAAGAGGGAGATAAGGAAGATGCCAGGGTCCAGTCACCCAGTCACACAGCCAGACATGGAGTAAGAGGGAAAGAAGAGATATTCAGAAATAGAGAAAGGTAAAAGCCCAGAGGATAATTAAAGAAAAGCTGGTTAGAAGTAAACCAAGCTAAGGCCGGGTAAGAATAAGTCTCCTTGTATTTATCTGGGAGCTAGGTGACAAACTCCCAAAGAGCAAGAGTTAGAAACAACCAGCTGCAGACTTTAGTTAAAAGGTGGGGGTCACTAGACTGTATAGCAACTGGGAGGCAGTGGAATCTGCAGAAGGTGGACTTTAAAGGCCTCTGTAGAAGTATCTTCTGAGCTATAGGGGCATCGCACCTTATCCAGTGGGATGTGAGCAGCTTTCCTCTGACACAAACTTCCACCTTGTGTCCCAAAAGCAAAGGAGTCAAGTGACCATTGGCTAATGACCTCAAACTGTGCACTAAAACAAACCTTTTCTACATTTAAGTCAGTTTGTATTTGAGGTAACTTGAAACAGCAACAGAATGTTGATGCAAAAGAAAGTTGGTAAAGCCATGCTGGTGGCACACACCTTTAATCCCAGCCCCTGGGAGGCAGAGACAGGTGGATCTCTGTGAGTTTGAGACCAGTCTGGTCTACGTAGTGAGTTCTAGGACAGCCAGGGCTACATAGAAAAACCCTGCCTCTGAAAAACAAACAACAAAAGCCAACCAAACCAAATAAGCAAAAAAACAAAAAAGAAAAAAGGAAATTTCTAAAAGAATAATGCATAATAAAAAGATCAATTTTGATCCAGTGCAGGGCGTGTCTTGCTTCTCATGCACATATCCAGGTTTCCCTAGCTTAAAAAGTCTGGCTTCCTCATGTTGGATAAAAACTTTAAATATTATACAGAATCCAGCTTCATTTAACCATTTACAACAGCAGATAATTTTTCAATTCTTGATGCTGCATTCTCTTGATCCTGGAGTTCATCTGAAGACTGTGAGATTTTATATTGAAGCAATACTGCTAGCAGAAAGAATTTTAAATCTTTGCACATTTTGCCTAACAAGTGGAAATTAAAAAAAAAACACACACAAGAAGAGTTGTTGCTTTCAGTCACAGATTTGCTCTTCTTGTCACAGGCATCCAGGGCAGAAAGGATAATCTGTCATGAACGAGGGCCATGAAAATTTTGGTAGCATAATGTTGGCCATCAGGGTATGAGTATATGGGTGTTGTGAAGACTAGAAGCTACATTCTCCCCAGTTCTGGAAATTTTGGTAGCAGAATGTTGGCCATCAGGGTATGAGTATATGGGTGTTGTGAAGAGTGGAAGCTACACTCTCTCCAGTTATGTTCATGTTATTGCTACCTTGCACTTTTGCTAACAACCTGGTCCTATGTCAGCATCTACATGCCGAGAGGAAGGCCCTGAGGACAAAGAGAGGACCTTCTGAAGCAGCTTATCAAGACACAAGAGCTTCATGTAGATAACAGGGCCTCGATGACTAGCGGTAGGTTTTGGGCACAGCTGTGTTCTTTGAGGGACTCACTGCCCAGCTGGAATCCAGGAGGCTCGAGCCACACACATTGACAAAGGGTGGGTGGTCATGCAGATGAAAAGGATGTGCCATGTGGTCAGCTACATCTTAGGTTCTCTGCCCAGAGGGATTCAGGGGAGGATTCAGGGAAGTTGCTCATTCAACTCTTATTTCACAAATCTCAGTGCATTTCCTGGAAACCATCATGTCAAATACTACCAGAGCTAATACATCACCAGCCAATGGGGAACAGTTCATAAAACAATTGTGAATAGATTTAACTGATTATTATCAAATGTTAATGAAGAAACTATTTAGAATTGACACTAATGTGGTTTGTTTTTATTATATTAAAATAATCTAATATACTGAACTATAAAAGCCTTCATATTTTGTATTTTGGAAAAAGAAATACATACATGTTTTTTAAACCTATCATTGATTTGATCAAAATTTCATCAAATTCTAATAATACTAATCATTTCAAATTTAATACTGGAGGAAAACTGAATAATAGAGCTCTATTGTAAAAACAAATGTGAACAAAATTAGAAATAAAGTATTTATGGTCATTGCCACAATGGGAAAATAGTATCTGACATGATCATAAGGTAAGCCAATAAAGTTGAGTATGGAAATTGATGTGTCAAATGCATGAATATGTAATATCTATAACACTTTGTGTCCAAGAGTAAAAAGATTATCAACTAGTTAGGATGAATATTACTCAAAATTTAAAAACAAATGAAAAAGAAAACCCAAATCTTAACTAATAACAAAATCTTTTTCAAACCCTATAACCTCAAATTAGTAGACAAGTCTAAGTAATAAAATACTCTACAAAAATGTTCAATAGAATTAAAAACCTTTAACTTAAAGGAATTTTGATGTTCAATCAATCTCAAAGAGTCTGTAGATATCAATAAAATCCCAATGGAAGCCTGAAAGAAAAAGGACAAGATAATTACTGGATGTTAACTCTTACAATGCATGTTCTAACTAGAAGTCTTAAAAGTTCGAGGCAACACATCACTTGTAGTGTTTGTAGAAAGGCAATATTTTCCAAGCCAGAGGTCGTTACTTGAAAAGCTTGTATATGGTCACAATGATTATAAACTCAAATTAGTCCTTCACCCTGGAGTAAACAGAAGGAAAGGTTCTACAACTACCCAAGTGAACATAAATGATTTGTTTTCCTTCAGCTGACAGGAAAGGGAACCATTTTCCAAGCCCGCACTGAAGTCTGAGTGCACACCCACTATAAAGATTCTGGAGAAAAGTCGAATGTGGCAGAAGAGAACCCTTCTACCCTGAATGGATGCAATGAGAAAATTCAAGAATGGGCAGGCAACAGTGAAGCAGCCATGGCGGCCACTGAGCACAGGGTCTCTCATTCCCGGCGCAGCTCCTCAGCTGCATCAACCCATTCCTCAGCTCCCTGACACTGCTCTAAACCATAATCCATGACTTTCCTTTTCCACCTGAAACGTCTGCTTCCAAATAGTCCTCAGTGCAAGTCCAGCTGAAAAAAAAAATCACTCCCCCTGTTATGTGTAGGGCAACCTTTGTTATTTTATTATTATTTAATTAATGCTTTTTCATTTATTTTATATGCTGGCCACATTTTCCCCTCCCTACTTCCCTTCAGTTCCCTCCCCTTCACTTCCCCCCTTCCCGCCTACCATCTACCTCCTTCCCCATCCACCCTCCTTAGTCTCCACTCAGAAAGGGGCAGGCCTCCCATGGGCTAGAACAAAGCCTGGCACATCAAGTTGAGGCAGGAACAAGACTGGGCAAGGTAATCCAGATGGAGAACACAGCTTTGCTTCTCGTAGTGACCTGTAAACCTTCAGATGTCTATCTGTCCGGGGTACACACCCTCTAGGCATCCTCTCTTGAGAACCACATCATCTGTTACGCCCTTCCCAATTCCCCTCCTGGATGACTCTCATATCACAGTTAGGGGTATTTTTATTGTTGTTTATGCATAACAATACATGTAGTTATGAGATTTTTTTCATACACATATCCAACACCCTTTGATCACATTTTTCCCCATTCTTTGTCCTCTCCTCTCTCTCACTGTTCCCTAAGAAGTCCCATTTCTACTCTGATACCTTTTTAAAAGTCTAGACTCTACATGTGAGGAAACACAAAGTGTGTGGTATTCTGGGGTTTGATTAAGCCCCACCCCTTCAGTGATACCTTTCTACTTATCCCAACTAGGCCGCCTTCCCTGAGTCCCTGGTTTCTGTCCCTTTTCATCTTTTAGTGGTGCCGCAGTTTTCAGGTATTTTTCTTTGCACCTTACTCTTTTTGTAGCCACGCTAGAAAATATCTGCTCCCTATGGGTAGAGAGCTCTGCCTGTCTTGTCTAAGTTGTACTCCCAGTGCTTGGCATACAGAAAAAAAAATCAATAAAATATTCAGACAGTTCCCTTCCACTCTGATCTAGTCCACTCCAGCTCCCTTTAGTCTTATCAATTACACAGCAAAAGAAACTCACTATCTGCTCAGTTTTCTCATTGTCAATCCAATCGATATGCAGAACCTACAGGCCAGGGTCTGTGAGCTACAGTGTCATGGCTATTGTGTGCTCTGAGCCTCTGGTGTGCACGGTAGTTATCAGATTACCGCCTCAACCATGTGGACATGGAACTTCCTAATCCCGATCTCACAGGCAAGGGAAGAGATATAGAAAGGTTAATACTATGTCCAAGAAATCACAAGAAGTGAGGATTCCACACTCCACAGGGTAAAGTGCAGTATCTGCCCTGCAGTAAGTACAAAGAGAAAGGGGACAATAACATGAGCTGGGTATTCAAGAGGAACAAATACATACATACATACATACATACATACATACATACATACATACATACA
>LOEQ01001959.1:0-25843 GCA_001685075.1 Bramus lutescens | reverse complement strand
AATAATATAGTTTCTGTGTGATTATTTTGGGAGTCTGGGCAGCCAGGAAACAAACAAGCAGCCTCCTAACTACAACACCCAACATTGACCTCCACATATCACACACAGGCAAGTGCACCCAAACACACACGCACACACACACACACACACACACAAACACACACACACACACACACAGAGTGTTTAAAATAAAAATTAACTTCAGGACTGGAAAGATAGCTCAGCCATTAAAGGGTAAACTCAATTAGTTTCAATAGTTATTTAATTCAAAAGTATTTATGCAAACAGGTACATTTCTATGATAGATGAAAATAAAATAAAAATAAAAGCTGCACGTACTTATTTATAGCATCTCCTTCTGAACCTGTCCCTCAGCAATTCTAACTCTGCTCTCTTTCTCTGGCCCCTGCCTGTGGTTGATTGTAATGAAATTTCTTGAGCTGAAGGAACACTTCTCCTCTTTCAGTAGGAAGCAATTACCTTAATCCTTCCACACCCCTACCATCTTCCCGTAGAGTATTTCCCTCACTTCTGAAATACTAAAGCCACGCAGAGAGAGAAGAGAGAGAGATTCAGAAAAGACCTCAGTGTGCACAAATTTCCTGTGTTTACCCAGCCAGACACAACGGTTTTCCCCGGTACTTTAGGAAGCTTGCCATCATCCTGTTTATGGGAAAAGAGCCCTGGAATACATCGCTGCTGCAAAATTAGGGAGACTTGTCTGCTGTTCTTCCCCTGTCTCCCTGGGTCTCTGCCTGTCTTCATCTCTCCTTTCTTCATCCAACTGTGGAGAGCTAACAGTGCCTTGGGAAGCATCAAAGGGTGGAGGGGGCAGGATTTGGTGGAGCGTTCCCCTTTCTACCCCCCGGGTAGAAGATGCCAGATCACAGTATTCTTTTCCATGGAGTCTAGGCATTGCTTAGAAGAATCCTTTACTGTCTGCCCGATGCTTCACGTAGCCAATGTCTTTTAAGATAAAACATTTATTGTGTTTGACTGACCATTCTCTTAGTACACAGAACGCGTCCTGTAACTCAAGACACTCCGGGAGAAACTACAATCTATTTTCAGCTGCCGTAGAACCTATTATTTGGCAAAGTGCTTCTTAGTAGCTTGAAACACTAATAGTTCAAAAGCATTACTGTAGTTTATAGAAAAGAGTGTATAAACAGCGTTCGCCTGTGCCGTCCACTCCCTGTTCTTCAGCACTGTGCTCGCTCACTCTAGGATTCCCCCCTCCCAGGCCCTCAGAGACCTTCCACAGCCTCTCTCAGCACTTGTAGATTGGGGACCCTGAACCACGCCCTCCCATCCTCTGTTCTCTCTGCAGTCAGCAAGCATTCCCACCCCCATCCAGGGCTTCAAGCACTGTTTCCTCACTTAGGGCCACAGACCAAGCATCACTGGTTCCAGCCCCACCTCTCTAGCTCCTCATTGGAGCTCTGACTTGCCCTTCATTCTGTTACCACAACTTCAATGTAAGAATTTCATTCCTTTGTCTTTTTCACCGGGACCGCCAACACGGGCAGGGGAATGCGAAGAAAACCATCCAGAAGTAGTACACGCGCCGGGGTTACGACTTCCACATCAACAGGAGCATTTGTGAGGAGACCGCCACTATCCTCAGCAAGAAGCAAGCTACATCACGACTGAGGACGCAGACTCGGGGAGGTCCTGCTGCTGGGATTTCTTTCAAGTTCCAGGAAGAGGAAAGAGGAGAGGTAATTATGTCCCTGAGGTCTCAGTTCCAGTTCAGCTCCCTGAGGGAGACCCCGACGCAGCCGAGGAAATGCTGAGACCTCTGGACTGTGGCAGTCTCTCCAACCTACATGTCACTCAGCCTACAGCTGGGATGGATTTCAAACCACCAGCTGCAGCCTTTTGAATCTGTCCTGTAGTATTTTTAATAAACCTGGGGACAATTCAGAAAATTCTTTCTTTTCATGGAAACGTCCTCATCTTCCCTAACTTTTCTTCATATCCGCAGCATCCTTATCTTCCGGCAGGCAAGCTAGAAGCGTTTCTCCATAGCTCCCTCCAACCCCCGCTACTCCATGACTGATCAGTGGGCTTGTCTCTTCTGACCTCAAACGTAATCACTTCTTTCTTATTTGGGCTTTATTTCTTATTCACACCCTTATTTGGGCTTTCTCCGGTACTCGCTTTAATGTCTGGCAGGCTCCTTTTAATTATTCTTTCTGCCTCAACCTCTCCTCTTTACTCACAACCTAAAACCCCTAGCCCTTCAGTAACACCATCAGAGTACATTCACTTACAAATATGGTTGCTTCCTCTTACCCATTGAAACTTCACATTCTTTCACATTCAAGATTGTGTATGGCCATCACCTATGAAACAATGCTTAAGTCCCTAGGTGTAGTTTTCAAGGTTTACTGCAGATCAGGACCAAGTGCCTTTCTCAAAGCACAGTACCTTGAACGACAGACAGCTCAGGTTCCGGAAGCAATGTGTGTGGCAATGAGCAGGCCCCTGTGCCCATGGGTATTGGCTGAGGTGTCCTTTCTGCCTGAGAGGCAGGCATCTAAAAGCAGGTCCCTGAACCATGCCCATGCTGTATCCCGATTAGCTGGGATGCCATGGTTACCTACCTACCCAACCCCACAGGGATACATTCTCTACTCTTTAACTTAACCCTTGGGCACCTATAAATCTCCTCATGGAACTTTACCAGAATGCAGTTGGTATTGTATAAGCTTGTCTTAAAGTTTTATGTTCCTTGAAGGATTTTAAGTGTCTTTTAATATTTCTTCTAAATGTTCTCACAGAATTACAGTGGCATAATAGGCTCAAATAGCTAAAATAGTGTCATTTATAGAGTACCCGACCTATTAGTTCCAAACAGTAGTTTACATATAGTATTTATTTCTCAGACAATTTTCTCAACATTTTCTCCTCTAATTCAGGGAGAATTCAATGGTGTGCTAAATTCTCCTAAACTATAAAACAGAGAAAAAACTAACTGAAGCAAAGATAACCTGAGTTCTTCCCAGCTCAGACTACATCCTTCTACTTCACATAGTTACTTCCGTGCCTAGCTCTTCCCCTGACCAGAGCCACCCTTTACTGCTTGTGAGTTACAGTTGAGGGTTGTTTCCTTTAACGTTACTCCTCACTTTCCTAGCGAAGTTGTTCTTCTTACCCTGAAGGTAAGAACTCAAGATCCAGCAATCAGAACAATTGCCCTAGATGTCTCAGAATTAGTAAATTCCATGTAACACTTAGAAACCTGATTCTAGAGCTGCGCCATTCACCCCCCACCCCTCCCTCAGACAGTGCATGTCACTTGGAAAAAAGCCATTCCTTCATAGTTATTCATAAGTTCTGCTTATGTAATTTTATTTCATTCACTTAGGAGCTGTTTCTACAAGACTAATATTCACATTTATATAAAAATTTATTCCTATCTAATATTTTATTAACTTTGGTCTTTATATGGAATAAAATAAGAAGTCATTCCAATTACTTCAGTATAAATAATGTGGCCAGTTGCTGTTTCTCACAAGAATTTGATGTGGGCCTGGAGAGATGGCTCAGAGGTTAAGAATGCTTATTGCTCTTGCAGAGAACCAAGTGGTTTCCAACACACACACACACACACACACACACACAATATATAAACAAATAAAAATAAATCCAAAATATGCATATCTTTCAAAAAAGAAAAGAATTTGAAGGGATTTTTACATGAAAATAAGCTTAACATTAATGTTTATATAAATAAGTTATTATATAAACAATTGATCAAGAACATATGAGGGATTTGCAGTTAATGTTTATCATTAAGTTTTATTTTATACTCTATTGTATTCAAATGGCTTGGAAGAGTCAGGATAAAATGCAACCCACAGAAATAAGTAGGCACCAGTCTGATCCCCCAAAGGAATCTTGAACTAAACATTATTCACAAAGAACAGAGGGGAGAAAGAAAGATACAGAGTCAGAACTAACCACCAGGTTTTAATTTAGTATAAGAATATAATTTCAGAAAAGTAAAAAAACTGGGGAAAGTTTTTAACAGAAATGAGTATGGCTAACTGATGAGAAAGAGTGTGTTCTGTACCTAACTGACATATAAGGAGCTATCAAGGCAATAAAAACGTCCTTAAGGGGCTGGAGAGATGGCTCAGTGGTTAAGAGCACCGCCTGCTTGTCTAAAGGTCCTGAGTTCAATTCCCAGCAACCACATGGTGGCTCACAACCACCTGTAATGAGAGATCTGGTGCCCTCTTCTGGCCTGCAGGCATGCCTGTAGGCAGAATACTGTATACACAATAAATAAACAAATCTTTAAAAAAAAAGTCCTTAAAATATAAAAATCATTTTACCTGACATGACTTGAACAAAACTGTTATTCAGTTTTGCCAGTGTCTATTACTTGGTTAGATAAGTCCTACTGCTTTTTAAGATTGTGTGTGTGTGTGTGTGTGTGTGTGTATACAAAAGAATTCCAAATAAATTTCTCTAAAATTCGCACTGCTTGTTATGACAGTGCTAGTTTCCAGAGCTCCCTAGTGAGTAGAGCCAGCCTGCGATGCATTATAAATGGGTAATTAACATCCACATGGAGGAAGAACACTGGTGAGTGAAGGAAGGGCAAACCATTTCATCACAGCTACCATAATGCTAGCATTTCAGACAATAATCATTGAATTTACAGAGTTCTGTTAACGAAGCTATTGTCATTCTGCCACTCACCCCCTGTATCTTTAACTGGTACCAACTACCAGAGAAAACAATAGCTTGGGTCTCTCTTCATGATTTCCAATCACAATTTGTTCATTAGGCGTAGGCATACTCAGTGTATAATTTCATAGCATCTATTTATCTACAGACAGCCAAGGGCTGGACAAGTTTCTCTTTAATTCTACTTTTAACTGAAAATATTGTTACAAGATTTCATTTAAATGATCATTTTTGATCATCTGAACAATGTGTCCACAAATCATGGCTCATGCACCAAAAGCATGCACTTGTTTGGAACACAGACACGTATATCCATCTCTGAATTGTATGTGGGTGCTTTCTCACTACAAGAGCAATACAGATGTGTCAAGATCAGAAAGCTCGCAAAGGCTGATGCAAAGTTTGCCAAGTCTCTATTTTTTTTTTTTTGGTGAAAACTACACCTTCTGGGCTTCATCTTCTGTTCTCCATTCTGAGCCATCACATCGGCTTTCAATCTTTTCCCAAAATATCCCAGTTGAAAATTTTTGCTTCCTGGTAAGTCTCCCATCTTATATTGGTGAATATTTACCTTTCAGTAACTATCACAATTAACTCTGTTCTAAAATTTATTAAACTTGAATATTAAAAAACTCAAATGTGGCCCAGTTTTTGCATGGAATCAATTCAAAGAAAAATCAAGTCAATAATGACAAAAAAAAAACATAATTGGAAGAAATTTAAAGCTTTACTTGTCTTAGCTAGGATTTCTACTATTGTGATGAAACACCATGACCAAAGCAACTTGGGAAGAAAGGGTTTATTCAGGTTACGCTTCCACAGCACTGTTCATCATTGAAGGAAGTCTGGACAAGAACTCAAGCAGGGAAGGAACCTGGAGGCAGGTGCTTAACCACAGGTAATGGAGGAGTACTGCTCACTGGCTTGCTCCCCTTGGCTTCCTCAGCCACTAGCCCAGGGTGGCTCACCCACAATGCACTGGGCCCTCCCCATCAATAACCAGTTAAGAAAATAGATCTTATGGGGCATCTTCTCAATTGAGAGTCCCTCCTCTCCAGTGACTCTAGCTTGTACCAAGCTGATATAAAGCTAGTCAGCATACGTAGGCTTTAAAGAAAATACTAAAAGGAGGAAGGAAGAGTGTGCCTTAATGGATGGCACAAAATCACCCAGAGTCATTGTCCCCCACATTCCCTAGACCAGTGGTCCTCACCCTTCCTAATGCGGTGACCCTTCAATACAGTTCCTTATGTGGTGGTGACCCCCAACCACAAAATTACTTTTGTTGCTACTTCATAACTGTAATTTTGCTACTGCTATGAATCGTAATGTAAATATGTGTTTTCTGATAGTCCTTGGCGACTCTGGAAAGGGGTAGCGACTTACAGGATGAGGACCACTGGCCTAGATCAATGCCAGCTGCTGTGGTGCGGACCACGGCACATCACTCCTGTTTCTTCCTTCTCCAAGGACAAGGCATTCATTCTTCCAGACGCCAGGTCCTTTTTGCAAACTGACCTCATTGTGTCTTGCATCCTGTATCTAATGATTGACACTACTGTCTCTCCGTGGGTCAGTCCCCGAAGGCCTGGCTTGTTCCAGAGCTCCTTCTACGATTTGCTGTGCTCTCTCTCCGGTGTCTCTATGTCAGTTCGACTCTTTCCTCTACCCAAGACTGTTTCTGTCTGCCCCTTACAAGCGGGACTCCTGCCAACACCGCTGCTGAAATCCCCCAGGCCTGTGGGCCTCTTTCAGGGGGCAGCACTCCACATGGCTGTTCTCTCGCAGCTCTCTGTTCTGTTTTCCTGTTCCCCTGGACCTGGACTCTCTACCTCCCTACTTCCTCCTCCTTCCAATCCTGCTTCCGCCATTGCTAGATCAATGCTTTGTTTTTCCTCAATAGAATTTATTGTCTTTCCTTTAAATTTATAAACAAATATAAAAAGAGACTTGCACAACTCCATCTTCCCTTGCTTTCGGGGTTAACGTCCTTCAATTCGGGGATTGAAATTTGTCTATGGAATTCACAGATTCAGTGTTTCTTTCTCAATAATTCTAATGATGTATTCCTGAAAAGCTGTTTCCTACAGCTGGGGCAGGGTAAAGAAATTCTCTGCAGTATTTCTGAGAAGCTTACCGTTGAAGAACATTCGCCTTCTCTCTCCGAAAGAGCTGCCTTTTCGGTTATTTATTCATAATATGCTATGGAAAAGGAAATAAATTTACCTTCTCAAAGACCTTTAGCAAAATCCAATAACAGCATTACAGTCTTAATCTTTAAATACATCAACCATAAAATGTCCAAGGATGCCATAAATACACTACTGTGATCTTAATACTGCTATTGAATATTTAGGAGTCAAGGAATATAAGGTAGCATTAGCCTGAGTGGGAATTTGAAAAGAGGAAAAGGCCAAATGTTTGCGGAAACCACCAGATTTGTTGTCCTCAGTGCCAGAAAATCTATGGCGATCAGTGACTCCCTAAGCCAGGAGGAAATCATCCAGATACATTTTCTAAGAACTCAGTGTGGGCCAGAACTGCTCTTTCTCCCACCGGCTTTGTGGCTTTGTTAAATAACATTGTATAAACTCCATGTTTTCCTCCTCCTCAGACCTGAAGCCTGTTTATTCTCTGCCTTGTGTAGATGAAGGTGATCAGCCAGAGGAAGCCACAAGTGAGGGAGGAACTAAGGGAAGTTTGAAGAACCCAGAAAAGAGTTGCAAATTGGGTAACCTGGAGGACTGGGTGAGATGAAGGGGGAAATCCACAAGAAGTCCTGAAGACAAAGGTCTCCTTGGGTTTCCTTAGTTAAGTGGTAAAGAGGGGGAAAGGGGAAGTAATTAAATCCCCAAATAGTTTAAAATTTTTAGCACTCCCCTGCCAGTACTCCGATTATCATTTCTGTTACTATTTTGCAAATCCTAGTCTAACTATTGAATTATTAATGTGTTTTTCAAAATGAGGATAACGACATCTGTTGTCACGTTTCCCACATGGACTTTAGCTCTGTGGGCCTACAGTAAGAGCCTGACTTCTGGCTGTCAGCCATTGAAAAAGTCTGAGGTAGCCTATCAAATGGAAGAAAGCACTTGCCTGTAACATTCCAGTCGCGGTAACCAGGAACTGGTCTATTTCTTGCATAATAAAAGGCCTGCCGCCTGTTCAAAATGGTGGTGAATTTAAAGTTTAAGATTGGTTAGAGTTGAAATTATCTTAACTTATGGTATAGAGTATAGTAGAGTTGCTTTCTTAACTTGAAATATTCTCTTATCTACTCATCAGGAAAACCAGTGCATTTTAAGAAAAATACAACTGAATTAAATGGGATATCACATAAAAATCAATTGATAATAAAACCAACAATTGCTTCTTTACCCCTCTCTGTCCCACATGCAGGCAAAGCATTGGTCTTTCCCTCGCAATATCTCTAGTGACATGGATACTTAGTGCGTATCAAATAATAACTACTTTGATAAAGAACAAGCATTTGAGAAAACGAGTATATCAAATATCTATCTATGTGTTATTAACATTTAAAACTTTTAAAGTGCTTTAATTTTTTTTGTTGTTTTATTTTTTGAGACAGGGCTTTTCTGTAGCTTTGGAGCCTGGAACTCACTCTGAAAACCAAGCTGGCCTTGAACTCACAGAGATGCACCTGTCTCTGCCCCCAGTGCTGGGATTAAAGGCGCGTGCCACCACCACATAGCATTTTTTTTTTCAATTCTAGACAGGGTTTCTCTGTGTAACAATCCTAACTGTCCTGGAACTCACTTTGTAGACCAGGCTGGCCTCGAACTCACTGAGATCAGCCTGACTCTGCCTCCTAAGTGACGAGATTAAAGGCGTGTGCCACCACCGCACGGGAAAGTGATTTTTGAGGTAAAGACTGATGTTTCTGTTAGAACCTCTGTTCAGTTCTGTGACTTGAACCCAGAGCCCTCTGCAAGCTAGGCAAGCGCTCTGCTGCTGAGCCACATCGTCTCTAGGATCCACCAGGGATGACTGGATGATCAAGAAGAACTTCTTCTTTATAGAGTACTCCCTCTCATGAATGCTCTTCCCACTCAAGTAGCAAAGGTAGAGAACATCTGTAAAAGACATTTAAACTGGAGATGGACAGCAAAGTTAAACCAGAACCAAATCAGTTGTTAGATTGTATTTCCAAATCATTTTTTAAAATGGAAATAAAAGAAGCTTCAGCAATGGGCATTAGCTATGGCCTCTGCTCCTATGTATGTCATCTGTTATTGTGTTCATAAGCACTACACAAAAAGTAATGACATAATACACCATAATCTTTTAAAGAAAGTACAAAAAAAGAGTCTCTTGCCACTCATGTACTGTGTCCCCTTAGTTCTCCGCACAATTATTCTTTTGCTGTTTGAGAGGAAAGGGATATGGTCATCTTACTTTGTCTTGTACTGATATGTTAATAAGGGAAGGATACAAACCCAATATCAGGAAAATACAATTTCCTGGACAAAATGGAGGTGCTGAACAAACAAACTGTATTTTGGGCAACCTTTTTTATATATGTGTGTGTGTATATATATAGAGAGAGACATTTTATAAGTGTCTATATATAGAGAGACACTTATAAAACACTTTACATGCAGATAAGCCTATTTGTATGCATCTATTTTAATTAGGTTCCACCTGTCTTATCTACCTATCATATCTTATAAAAGGCATATAATCTGACAAAAAAAATGCCAAGCTATAAAAGAGCGGAGAAAGAGAAATTAGGAAGAAACTATGAACTGTATGAATATTTTCCAGCTCTGCAAAGCCACTTTGGAAAAAGACACTCTATTTCCAGGAGAAGAAACAAAAGGAGAAGACCCGAAACAGGAAGACAGGGACCCAAAATATTCTACTTTAGTTGTGAAAAGAAACTAATTTTTGTGAATTAGAACAGAATGTTCTTGCAAACACAGTGGAGGCCTATTGGATGGGTGGGGGAGAGGGAGAAAGAGCCAGGTAAGGGAAATAGAGGAAGACAGTGGAGGCGGAGAGAGTAAGAACAAAGTATAATAACATATACTTATGAAAATTGTCATAATAAAATTTATTATTGTGTATGCCCAGCTTAATTAAAAACTCACTCACAAGACTTTCAGAAGAATAACTATAGGAAAAATATTTTGTCAAATATAAAGATAAGTGATGATTATTAGAATAAATATTATTAGAATTAAGATATTTTTTGTTTGTTGGTTGGTTTCTTGAGATGGGGTCTCTCTCTATAGTCCTGGTTATCCTGGAGCTTGCTCTGTAGATCAGGCCGACCCCAATACACTAATTCACCTGCACCTCCCAAGTGCCGGGATCAAAGGTCTGTTGGCACCAGGCCTGGCTTCATGTTTGAATGACAAGAAATAGTGAGGCTATCTTAAAACTCCACGGGAAAAAAGTAAAACTCCTAGAAAAACAGGGGCAAACTAAGAAAGATACAGTACATATATGAAGCGAGGTGTGGTTTTAAGATAGAGTGTAATTTTAAGAAAGAAAATTTAAGAGAGAATTCCATTGACTTGGACATTGTTGCTTCTCCCTCAAGCATGTGGATTAGTGGTGTAGAACTGTACTTGCTCTTCCATTTTGAGTTTGCACACTATGTTTACTCACTCGTGTGTGAATTAACCAGTCTTTGAACAGTTAAAATTTTCAGTCTTGAAATGTGAACATTCTGAGGTGGAATTACAGTCACAAAATGGAAAGTAACTTCTACATAAAGTCAAATGAATGTGAAAGCTTACAGAACTGGGGGCTCAAGGGAAGATAGGATAAACAATGAGAAATATAGGGAATCCAAAAAATATGTTTTCGAGACAAGGTCTAACAATGTAGGCCAGGCTGGATTCAAATTCAGAGATGCCCTGCCTGTCTTCCTCAGTACTAAGATTAAAGGAGAGCAGCGGGACATGGTAGCGCACACTTTTAATCCCAGCATTTGGGAGGTAGAGGCCAGCCTGGTCTACAGAGCTAGTTCCAGGATAGCCAGAGCTACAGAGAAACTAAACTCTTCCTTGGGAAACAATAAAGATTAAAGGAGAACATTACCACTCCTGGCCCTCAAATTTCCTTATCTTAATGTAAAATTTTCTTATCTTATTATAAAAACAGAGGATTAAATGGACTAAGTAAATTCCAAAAGATAAACAATATATAAATACTAGTAACCTTTAGGTTACTAAAAACAATGAAAAATGGCTAAAAATCTCTAAATAGCACATAAAATAGCAAAATAATAACGATTATCGGGACAGCACAAGATGAAATATTCAGTTTTCTGGATGGGGCGCCAAGTGTAATAGTGTGTGACATTAGCACAATATAAAGCATTCAGCCATCTAATTCAGCGACGTGAAGGTAATCAGAAGGACCACAAACAGCCAAACTGCAGGCTGGCTTCAGCAGAGGCATGCTGGCTTCAGCAGAGGCATGCTGGCTTCAGCAGAGGCATGCTGGCTTCAGCAGAGGCATGCTGGAGGTAGAGATGGGACAGGAAACTTGGATAGTCTTTCTTTTTATCTCATAACAGTATATGTACCTTTCAGTATTTTCATTAAGTAATTATTAAGCTAAACACTTCCTGTTAACTAACTTAGTATTTTTTTCAGTGCTATCATCCCAAAGCAGACTCTTAGGAAGGGTAAAATGACATACTGCTGTATGTGTAAGTGGTCGGCGAGGCAATACCACAAGAATCCTACTGCCAATAATGCAACCAGTATCAGCATCATGATTCCAAACAGGTCAACTGAAATTGATGAAAAGAGACATATTTTAATAACAGATCAAAAACTTCTTATGTTTTTAACTCTTCTAGTATCATGCAATCTGAATTCTTAGACATACATTCTCAGATCTCTGTTGGAATGAGGCTACAATAGCATGCACTGCATGTTCTAAGGCCACCATTAATACGACAGTCACTGCTGAAACTCACATTGTAGAAGAGCTTAGCAGCCTACTGCACCATTTCCCCTGTATTTGGCCTCTGTTTCATTTCTGGTACTTTCTCAGCAGGTAAGATAGTAAATGCCCAGACTGCCCTTTCTGCGAAGGTGCCTGTAGACACCAGGGGGTGGGCTGTTGTCTAAGCACCAGTGTTCTGCTATCAGAGACAGCCCACACTGGCTGGGAAAGCAGATTTCTACTCTGTTGAACTTTCCCCTCCTTCAGACCACACAGCTTATTAGCCTGGGAAGCAGTCAGATGATCTAGAAGGCAAAACACAAAATAGGGGATCAGAGTTTCTCTTCCTAGTGAATGCAAGGTATTTGTCTTTGTAAGGTCCAAACACAGACAATTAAAAAGACCCATAGAACCTGAAGTGAGCAGAGATTTGGGCAGAATTAGATATTTTCATTTTAGTTAAGAAAAATATCAGACGACTCGCTAATAGATGGGCTTTTCTTACCAGAGCCATGCTCACTTGGAAAATCACCTGTTTTAGCTTTTCTAGAAATTTCAATGAAAAATATTAGTACTTTGTTTTACTGCTTTGGTAACTACCATATAGCATGTCCAAATTTGACATTACAAATATAAAGATTCTTTTTGGTAAATGAGATTTGCTATCTGAAGGAGTCACAATTCTTAATGGTAATTCTCAATACAGACTCCATTCGCTGAGGAAGTATGTTACAGTAAAACCACTCGGCTCAGAACACCTGCATTTCAGTACTAACATGTACATATGTACATGCATACACATACATACAACCACACGTGCGCACCACACACTCACACATACACAGTCAAGAGTTTCTACAACATCACAACACAAACATCCCTTATGAACATCCTACAACAGAGATTTTTACAAATGAAATCTAAACTGTCGAGTATTACAGCAAGGATCCCTTCTGACTCACTTTGAATCAATTCCACCCAGAACAACCAACGAGGGCAGCACTGAAGAATAGCCCTGGACTACAGAATTTTACTAATACAAATGCAATCATTTCGAATCCCTCAAATGCAGCAAATTTCTACTAATTGCAAGTCAGATGCAATGAAGTCACAAAAATTGAAATGAGGAGCGCTTACCCCTACAGTTCGCCCAGAATATGGAGCTGAATTTGCAGTCAGAATACGGGAAACAGTACTTTTTGCAGACTCTTTCTTCTTGGCACCAAATGCACTGTGTGCGGAAGGCGGTGATAAAGCGGTGTCAGAGTACAGTAACAACGGCAGCAGGTTTTCAGAACTAGTGCTAGGGAGTGGTGGCACACACGTTTAATCCCAGAACTCAGGATCTTTGTGAGTTCAAGGCTACCCTGGGCCACACAAGATCCAGGTGGTGGTGGCTCACACCTTTAACCCCTGTGTTTAGGAGCTACACATCTTTAATCCCACCACTAGGGAGTGCAGACAGGAGTGACGTGACTGGGTGGAGAGATGGAGAGAGGAAGAGGATTTGTGGAGAGAGGATCTTGCCCTTTCGGTCTGAAGATTTGGTAGAGGTAAAAGGTCTCTGTAGGGGTGCCTGGTTTGTTTTTCTGATCTTCATTTTTTGAATCCCAACATATTTTTTTTAAATAAATCCCAACCATTCTCAACACTGTTAATGCATTAGTAGAAGAAGTCACTGGAAGCCTGTGAAGGGATTTTTTTTTTTTTACCAGACCTGTGTTCTAAGACAACAGAAGCAGTGCATATTGGCTGCCAGGGGTTCATAAGTTCCCTTTGGGAATATCTACCCTTGGGCACCACCTTGCCTTTGAGATTCCTATCCTCATGGGCGAATGACTGACTAATACAGAGCTCCAAACTGTGTCCCAGTGAACATTTTTGCTTTTAGCTAAAAGACAACTCTGCTATGTGCTTTTCTTTTTTCTTAACTACAGGTGATCCACAGGTCAGGGCAAATGCACATGCTGAGCTCTTATCTTTTCTTGACTCTTGTCCCTTAGGATCCTGGGGATCGTCCATGGAATTTTCACTACTACTCAGTCACACAGATGTCACGCACACTTAAATCCCTTTCTCAGATGCTGCATTTTGGAGGACTCAACCCAAAACCTGTCAGGAAACAGTGTTGAGAAGCGCATGAGGTAGTGTGTTTGAAATGTCCGCAAGTCCCTATTCTGCGGCATCTACTCTCCTGGGGGCGCCTGTCTCTCTTACAGATGGTATTGGTCGTGCTGGCTGTCAATCAGCTTCACGTCAGTTCCTCGCCACCGTCTGCTCAGTGATGAACAGACGGTCCCGTGGAAACAGGAAGTCTGAACGCAAACCCATGTCAGCATCGGGTGCAGAAAAGGCCAGTGATGAGAACGACTGTGTGAGCAAAGACCCTGGAAGAAGACAAAAATGCCAGGAGCGGAGCTGAGAGATTGCTCAACCGTTAAAGGGACTTGCTACTCTTTCAGAAGATCTGGGTTTCCTAGTACCCAGCTGGCTTACAACAACCACCTGTAACTGCAGGTCCAGGGGATCCAACTCCCTCTTCTGACCTATGAGGGCTTCAGGCATGCATGTGGTACATGCGCACACGTGAGCAAACGAACACATGATATATATATCCTTTCTGCAGATGTTCAGACTGATAAACGGCTGCCACACAGGACTTAGCCCGTGACAGGCACTGTTCTAAGTCTTTCATAGGAATGAATTCATTTCACTCTCATAGCAATCCTGTAAGCTAGCCTCCATACAGACGGGAACAATAAAGCACAGAACAGGCCAATGACTTGCATAGTAGGACTGCATAGCCAGTAAAGATGGCAGCCCAGTTCTGAACTTGTAAACCATTATGGGAGACTGGTCTAGATAAATTCACATCACTCCTTGCTACAGAATCCCAAAACTATGGAGCTAAAGAATCACAGAGAAGCTTTTCTTCCATACTTGCCAAGATCAAAGGTCAGATCAAGTTGTTAAACAAAACCCAAGAATGGTGTCACTTGGGTCAACTGACCTGTTACCTTAGGCTACAGCTTGAAGACTGGAACTGCAAATGCAGGGTCCAGACTCAACGCTAAGGGCCTGCAGCTAGCCTTAGCTCTTAGTGCCTGGAGCTCCTGGGAGTCAAGCTCATGGCACACGGCAGTTTGAGGAGAAATTGCCTCGTGAATGTGAACCTAGCAGAGATGAACTTGTTATTCAAGTGCTATGCTGGTTGACAGGACCCAGTAGCCATCACAGGTCCACAGTATCCTCTAAAGTATCTCCCTCTGGAAAATGGAGATCTTTAGGATGCGTAACTTGGATGTACCTGTTGGCCAAAGAGCCTGGGAAACTCAAGATGAGCACATAGCATAGACTCTGTTGTTACAATACCACTAATGACTGTCCTCTTTTCTGAATGGCTATTTTTACTATTGTTACCTTGGTTTTCCTTTTTGTTGATTCTGGGGAGTTAATTCATTGTGTAGCTGACTTGGGAGCATGGACCATGGTTATTCATTTCCAAACACAGGATTTGTTCATGTCTGTGTGAGACTCTAGACCCAACTGGGAGCAGAACTCAGAGTGACTGTGATTAAATGTCACTTTTAGTGAGGACTGATAGTGTTATTTTGCCTGAGGCATTTTTTAAAATGAAATGTATGTCCTGAACAGGCAGAGACTGAAATGGGACAAAGGGAAGCAGTTTGATTTTTCTAGTGTTGACCCATCTTGTGTGTCCACTTCTGATAATTATACCCTCTGTCCTTGTGGCTATCTTCACTCAATGCTATGTGGCTCTAAAGCTGTCAATCAGCACTTCTCCATTCCTTTCTCACATATAGAGCAGTTGACCCAGGCAGTTCATCCCTCTGGCCAGTCTACAGTGCTGGTTTGACCTGAAGAAGAGCAATTAGAACTCTCTTTGCAGCCACAACATTGTGCAAGCTGTAGTAGTGATCATTCTTCTTGGTGGTTTGGGAGAAGACGCACATTCTGTGGGAGAAAATGAGGTCACGCTACAAGAAATAGGAGAAATGGGAGTGTGACAGCCTTTGGGAGTCAGCTGAACATGAGGCCACGCCCACACCATTTTTTGAAGGCGTGAATTCCTCCTTCTATTAAATTAGCTTGAGATGACTTTCTACCACTTAACCACAAAAAGATACCTTAACTACTCTAACTAGGTCCAAAAAGTCTTCAAAGCACAGAACTGCATATTCATTGCCCAGGGTAACAGTATAATGTATTGAGCGTCCCAAACTGGTAATGTATAATTTAAAACTAATATAACATGAGATTTTCCTTGTAGCTATGAGAGCTTTACAACCTCAACTTCTTATGTGATGGCTGAGAGTCCAGCTAAAGGCTTTAGAGTGATGGTTACTATTGCTCCACAGGACAACTGGAATATTCATTTTGGGGTAGAACCTATTTTAACAACTTTATGCACATATAGAAGCTGCTATTTTATATGGAAACATTGTTAGAATGTAAAATACAGGAAGGGCACAGGTACATAATGATGATAAATGTGGGTTAATATGCTTAAAAGGGTGTCATATTATGCTACAAGCAGAAAATGAATGTTAGGATGCAAAGAACAAAAGAAAATTTACAGCCAGGTGCAGCAGAGATTGTACAGATGAACAAAACATTGTTTCTGCTTCCTAGAAGGTAGAGTGTGCACACTTTAGACATAAGGAAATTCACATCTCTGAATGCAAGAATATTATAATTTCAAAATGATCAACATTTAAAATGCGATAGTTAACAGGAGAAAGTATCCCTTCTATTCAGAATTACCAGACAAGATTTCTTTCAAGCAATATGAAGAATGTAGCATAAGTCTTGAGGAACAAGCAGATGTGTACAGGGAAGGGGAGAGATGCAGGAGACTCCGCAGAACACTAGTAAAAGGACCATGGTGGCAAAGTGCAAATCCGTACTGGTGGCTCTTTGCAAAGTCATTCAAAAAGATAGATGTCTCTTGGAGTGTGGTGGGCTTTGACTGACCAACCAAGGGGTTTATGTATTGTGTTTTACTTAACAATAGAGACCGAATTGGATTATTTGGGAGGCAAAGGTGACTTAATTAAAAATCTAATTATAATGATTAAAGCCTGAGAAGAGACTGGAAGGTCAGGGGTATGCAAGTGAGGGATAGAGTAGTATACGATGTCTAGAATTGCTTCATTGGAAAGAAAAGAATAGACATGCTTTCTGGAAGGCAGAGAAGTCAAAGATTTTTAAAATTAGAATTCTTGAGGAATGATGCCAGGAATAAAGAAGACAAAATGATCAACTTAGTTAAAGGCATTTTAAGCTTGAGGTGAGGAAAACAAATACCAAGAAGGAAATATCAATCTAGCAACTGTGAGCATCATTCTTAGAGATCTGGTAGGCATAAGAGTCTCCAGTAGAAGCCATGACTGCAGGTAAGAGAGCACAGGATGAGCATCCATCATAACAATGTTCTCCTTGCAGTTGATGGTAATAAACACAGAGACTCACAACCAGACAATGTGCAAAGGGGGCTTTAGAGTGCTCAGCCCTGAGTGGAATGTAGTTACCATATCCCTCCCCTCAAGCCTCAGAGGTCTATGCAGAAGAGGAAGCAGAGAGTGTAAGGTCCGGAGGTGCTGGGTGATGCCTAGGAGACAGTGTTTTCCAGCTGCACCAAGACTGATGGGCATATGAACTCATAGAGGGACAGCATGCACGGGACCTGCACAGATCCAAACCAGATAGCACTCTAGGAAGTTATCTGCCATTAATGGATGCTGGGAGAGGGAAAAATCAGTTTTCTTCAGTTAAACCCATTCTTCAATATCAACCACATTCAAGGGCAAGCCTCAGGGGCTCAGGAAGAGTTGATCCACACAAAATGGACTCCAAGTTTTATTTTTGTTCTTTTAGCTTTTATTTTTAAATGTGTGCTTTTTGTTTGTTTTGCTTTGTTTGGGTGGGGTCTTTTTTGTTTTTTAAGAGAGAGAGAGAGAGCATTAAGTTGGGTGGGAAGGGGAGGATCTGTACAGAGTTGAGGGAGGGGAAAGAATGATCAAAGTATGTTGTATGAAAAAATTTCAATGAAAATAAATTTAAAATACTTTATGTTACAAAACCAAAGAAGAGTATATTAACTTAGGGATGCTCTCATTTAGGAAGATGAAACGAGGAACTGGTAAGGGAAGGAGAGGCCCCTGGGAAGGGCAAGATGACCAAAGAAAGAGCTAACATCTGGAAGAGCGAGTGGATGGTTTGAAATGCCGTGGCATTTGGTTATGGGGAGGCTTTAGCAACCTACAAGTCAGTTTGCTAAAGACGACATGACACTGTGTGGCAAGCAGTAGTAAAATACATACATTGCTTACTAGAAAGAACAAACAGGATTTCTTTTTCATTTTATCTGAAACAAAGGAAGAAGACAACGCAGAGAAATAGACGTCAGTTCTAATTAATCAATGCAAAAACAGCACCTCTGAGTCTTTAAAGGTGTGTGTATACTTATGCGCTTTTAAAACTGTGTTTATTTCATTATCACATATGTGTGCACACGTGTACAATACACAGCCATGGCGTGCGTGAAGTCAGAAGACAAGCTTACAGGAACCAGTTCTCTCCTTCCGTCTTGTTGGTTCTAGGGATCAACCTTGGGCCAACAGGCTCTGTGGTAAGAACTTCTACCCACTGAGCCCTCTCACTGGCCTGCTTCTGAGGCTGATGCAAGAACAGAGGCAAGACTACATAGATGCACCTTGAAGTAATGATAGGTTTCTAAAAGAACGTGTAAGAGAGAAAGCGCTGGCATCATACAGCAGGAAAGGGAGAACACAAGGCCTACCAGATGGCCTTAAACACATCGAAGAAAAGCATCCTCCACAAGAAGGGTCATGCCAAGAGCATGTGCTGTGTCAGGAATACTTGCCATGGAAAACAATCCATATTTCTGGCTCCTGTTTGTTTTCCGTTGGAGGACTTTACACCGGCGATACATATAAGTTCAATGCCATGTCTGGATCTGAACCCATCATCTCCTAGTATATACGCCCTACACACTTTGTATGTGTTCACTATCGGAAAAATGAGTGTTAAAATGGATCTCTTGGTGCAGTGTGGGTTACAGCATTTATAAATGCATCTGATAATCACATAAGAGCCTTTCCATGTGAACTAGTCAACACATAAGTTAGGCCATGAGAGGTTTACAAGTCTCTTATAGCTTTCTATATGTCATTCCTTTCCATCCTAAACAGTAATCCATATCAGGAAGGGAAGAATGAGAAAGACTTGTTTGTAGAGACAACCCAGGATCTACTCTGAGGCACTGCTTTAACACACTGCAGAATTCAGCCTTTTCACTCCCATCAGTCAAGAACAAAACTTACTGAAGACAATATCACCACTGTGACCTCAGGATTGAGAACCATCATTTCAGAGACTCAGCAGTGACACATAAAACTCTAAATGGCAGCAAAAATCGCTTAACCTATTTTAGTTGACATGGCCTTCTTAAAGATTTATTTTTAATGGAACAAATACATCACCATTTTGATGGTGTGTGAGTGCATGAGTATGTGTGTGT
Organism: Bramus lutescens; assembly: GCA_001685075.1. Taxonomy (NCBI): domain Eukaryota; kingdom Metazoa; phylum Chordata; class Mammalia; order Rodentia; family Cricetidae; genus Bramus; species Bramus lutescens. The sequence goes on along the minus strand of LOEQ01001959.1, from coordinate 6,648 downwards.
GTGTGTATGTATGTATGTTCAAAGTATAAGTGTGTGTATGCATGTGAAAGCCAGGAATCAACTTTAGGTGTTGATCCTCAGGAGGCATCCTCTTTATTTTCCACACAGGGTCTCTCACAGGCCCCAGCTTGGCTGGTTTGGCTAGATTATCTGGCCAGAAAGTTCCAGGAATTTGTCTGACTTGGCTTCCCCAGCCATGGCTTTTCTCATGGGTCCTAGGGATCCTAACTCAGTTCCGTGTGCTCATAGCGAGCGTTTCATCCACTTGGCCAGCTCCCCAGCCCCCACATTTTCTTTCTCATATGCTATGTTTATGAGCAAGTTAAGGGTGGGGTTTTAAATAAGTTTCTTTTTATGGATTTTTTTTGGCCAGAATATTGTCTAATTCTAGAAAGGATGGTCTTTGTTATCAGACTACAAGGAAAATATTCAGACAGAATCTAAAGATTCTCTTTCACCTAAGAATATACATTATATGAACTCAAACTATAATGTTTGGGGGAAATTAGGTGCTGGTGTGATAATTCTCTTGAGCTAAGTGAAAAAATGAACACAAAGTAGGACTTTCCAAGATATGCCAAACATCTATCCATCCTGTGTGGCTCCAAGGAGAATGCAAATACTTGGTTACTGTAGGAATTGCTGCCTATAAAACAGGTCTTTGGAGCAGTGTGGGAAATAATAAAATCTGCGAGTGGAAGTCACTGTCCTCTCAGTTAGTGTGAAGACAGAGGATCTTTTCAGAAGACAGCACCCTGATTCTGCACTGACCATGCATAGTTACCCTTTCATTAATCCTAGGAGAGAGTGGGAATCGCTTTCACATCACCCTCAAATACACCTATCTCTAGATGTGTCATAATGGTTTATGTGTAGGAATGTTTCAAGATAAAACTCTCTACCTTGTTACATTAGAGAGTGTATTGAATGCAGTGTAAGCTTCTTCTAATAGCTCAATAGTTATTGAATGCTTTCCGCTCGGTAACTGGAAGTGTGTGCTGGGAAATGTGTAAGGTGTGTTGATGCAAAGGTGGTGAAAACCCTGCCTTTGTCCTAGGGAACTGAGAACAGAGGAAATATTACAGCAAAAAAAAAAAAAACCCAATATATATCATATGAAAGAAAATGTAACAATGCATAGGTGTAAGTCCTATGAAGTAAAGCAGGACTACAGGAGGCATTAATCCTCTAAGGAAAAATGATAAGGATGTGTAATTCTGAATAAAACTGAATAATAATTCAGTGATTGAAGCTAATACCCAAAGTCTCTGTTTTTGTCTTTAAAATTAGAAGATCAAGTCGCCTTTTGAGATTGAGATGTGAGGGGTGTGGATGATACTGGCATTTCAAGGATGGTTACGATGTTCTAGAATTACTACTGTGGGCATTCTTAGGAAATGTTGCTGACCAAAAGAGCAAAGAATAAGTAGCATCTGGGATCAGGCGACCTTAGCAGCTGTACTAATGAGGGCTTTGTTGTAATGTGTCTGTGCAGTAATCAGCTAATAATGCATAGCACTGGAGCGTAGAAGGATCAGAGGACCAATCAGAGCTGGCCAACAGGAAGGCAAGTTTGTTAACAATATAAGAGAACATCATTTCCTGCTGACGTCACCAAAGGCTAGACCACAGTCCTATCCATCTTCTAATGTGTCTGCAGCATGAGATATTACCACAAAAGACCCTACAGAATGTGTTCTGTCCTCTCTGTCTAGTTACTAACCTTATAAAAACAGGGAAAAGGAAACAATAACAATAAAGCCATCTTAGTAATGTGGATGTGACCAGCAAAACCCAGCCTAGAGGAAGCTCAGCAGGGCACAATCTATTCTGTAACAAATAATTTGCAATAAAAGAAAAGGAGAATAGAAAAAATGTATAGACTCAAAGAGATTTAAGGTATGTCTCAACCAATTACAGTATGTGGACCTGATTTAAACAAACAAATATGAAACAAATTAACTGGGTGCTTAGTGGTTATTTTTTTAATATTTATTTATTTATTATGTAAACAATATTCTGTCCATGTGTATGCCTGCTGGCCAGAAGAGGGCACCAGACCTCATTACAGATGGTTGTGAGCTACCATGTGGTTGCTCAGAATTGAACTCAGGACCTTTGGAAGAGCAGGCAATGCTCTTAAGCTCTGAGCCATCTCTCTAGCCTCTAGTTGTTAATTTTTAGATGTGATTATAAATGTAATACTTCAAATTTTTTATTGAAGACATAGAGGGTCAAATATTTACAAATAAGATACTATTTATAGAATTATTGACTTCGAATAATCTACTTGGAAAGATGGGATGTTCATGAGAAAAAGTTACCCAAAATGACCCTTAGTGGTGTAAAGTTTTATTATACTATCTCCTATATCATTTTTTAAATACGGGGTTCCTTTTAGTCGCCTAGGCTAGTCTTCAACTCCTGGACTCAAGTGATGCCCCTACCTCAGTTTTCTATAGAAGAACAAGGAGCTCATGCCATAGTCCACAGATATGCTTCCTCTACTTTTATATGCTTGAAATTTTGCATTGCATAACAACAAAAAGGTGGGGGGATTAATTCGGGTGAATGGAATTAAAATTCACAAGAAGGAAGAGAGCCTGGTGGGGTCAGGGGCAAGCACCTGAAGGAAACTGAGGGGACTAAAGGGCTGAGTGGGAGGGTGGGTAGATAGACTTATCTTGTTGAGGCATAAGCATAGGTACAGTGCCAGGAAAGGAGGAAAGGGCGGGCGCCATAGGCAGTTCAGGGCTCAGAGAGTTATCCCTGATATCCAGACCACAGAGTTAAGGAAGTGGACATGGAGACAGTGTGTGTCTGAGCCAGGGTTATCTGAGGAAAGCTGGTAACATGGTAGGAACAGAGTGTAGATTCAATGAGCCAGAAACCCAGGTCCTCACTAAAGCACAAGAGTGACCTGGAAGAAGAGTAGAGGTCAATGATACTTGTCCAGATCACGATGGCAGAAACCATCACCAGATTGTGTCCCTTGTCTGTGATGTGGTCAGTTCTCCAAGAGAGTAGACCTGAAAGACTGCGTGGTTTGGGAAATCCTTCTGTCTATGTGTTGCTTTTATTGGTTAATGAATAAAGAATTTGTCTTGGCCTGTGATAGGATAGAATAGGGCTAGGTGGGGAAACTAAACTGAATGCTGGGAGAAAGAAGGCGGAGTCAAGAAGACGCCATGGAGCCACCAGAGGAGAAAGACGCAAGTCACCAGTTAGAACCTTGTGGGTAGGCCACCAGCCTCGTGGTAAAATATAAAATAATGGAAATGGGTTAAATTAAGATGTAAGAGCTAGCCAATAAGAAGRTAGAGCTAATAGGCCAAGCAGTGATTTAATTAATACAGTTTCTGTGTGATTATTTTGGGAGTCTGAGCAGCTGGGACATGAACAAGCATCTCCTACTACAGCTGTGCACTATTGGATACTATCTGCTTCATCGCTGTTGGGATTGTTTTTTTACTTGTTGTTTTCTTCAAAGCTGGAAGTAAAAAAAAATAAACAAAAAAAGACATTTAATCATCTGAGAATGGGACCTTAGTTACACTGAAGTTATGGACCACATGCCATTCTTTCTAGTCTCATTATAATGAAAATATTGTCATATTTCAAAAGTTATATCTTTGCTTACAAAAAATTCTTCCAACATTTTGATGTGGTTTCATTTTTCAAGGAAAAACTTGCTTTCTTTTCAATGTATTATTTTCCAGATGGAAGTACAAGTCTGTACTGAAGTATTTACATTATTTTTTAGACCCACAAAGGATGGTTTACAGTAAAGGGACATATCTTCATAGCTGTCATTATTCGTTTCTGCTGTCAAAGTGTAGGAAACAAAACTTAGCACATCTTCCAGGTGACAACTGTAAACATGTGAATTCATAACATTCCCAGGATAATTTATTCATAAGAAAATTAACTTACTCTCTTGTCTTGGGTACAAGATGGACAAGTTTGCTTTTGAGCACACTCTACAAAAAAAAAGCATAAAAATTAAAACCAAAGCCAATTTATTGCTCAATTTATTCCTGTTTCAAGCTCTATTCATCCATATTCAAACAGCTTGCTTTTTTATTTACATACACCTAGATGCTGTCCTCATGTGGTGGTTTGAATACTATCAGCCCTACAGGCTCATATGTTTGGAGGCTTGGTCCCTAGTTAGCAGAACTGTTTTGGGGAAGGATTAAGAGGGGTGGCCTTGCTGGAGTAGGTGTGGCTTTGAAGTTTAGAAGCCCACACCAGGCCCACTGTTTCTCTTTCTACAAGCCTCCTGCTTGTAGATCAGCTGCTTGGAAAGGTTCTCCTACTGCTCCAGCGCCATGTCTGCCTGCCTGTTGTCACCATGATGGTCATAGACTCGCCCTCTGAAACCGTAAGCAAGACCCCTAACTAAGTATTTTCTTTTATATGTTGCCTTGGTCATGCTGTCTCTTTACAGCAACAGAAAGCTAATGAAGACACACCACCATTACATTTTAATCCCCAACTCATTTCCCCTAGTTTCTGGGAAAAAAAAATGAGATGGCATTATTCAGTGTTGATTAGTCAACTTCTACAAAACAACTTCGACAAGATGATCAAAATAAGCAAATTTGTCAGTTGTACCACACAGTTTTAATATATCACACCATACCTTAAAAACAGTTTAGTAACTCATTTTGTTGTCAGAACAGTTTTACAAAGACATTCCTGGCTAATTAATTAATTCTTTATTTAAAAAAGAAACCTGAGCCGTACAGTGGTGGCACACACCTTTAATCCCAGCACTTGGGAGGCAGAGGCAGATGGATTTCTGTGAGTTCAAGACCAGCCTGGTCTACAGAGCAAGTTCCAGGACAGCCAGGGCTATTACACAGAGAAACCATGCCTTGAAAAACCAAAATAACAATAACAGCAACAACAACAATAATAATATAAATAAAAATAAAAAAGAAACTTGCAATTCTCCAACCTCTTTTGCCACAAAAAAAAAAGCTCCTTCCAGATGGAGATATTTTTCCTTTGTAGAAAAGTGATAGTATAATAGTATCACTTACATTCGAAAGTTCTATAATGAAAACTGAGTTCAAATTCAAAACTCATTTTGATGGCTCATGTTATTACTCTGATGGCTTCTGAAAAAACGAAATTTATTATATCTGATATCTGGTGCTCGTGTTTTATAACACAAGAATAATCAAGTTATTCTACCAATTAACTGGTTGCAGAACTCACAGGCTTTGTAAGAACAGTCTATTTAGTTTCAGATTGTTTAATTAGATGCAGAGATTACCTGGCTGGGAAAAAATTACAGTTCAGTTCTCTAATTAAATCCTATTGGTCATTAGTTCTTTTCCTACCCTTGAAGAATGTTAAAATTCCTACAGGAACATTAAGACATTAGAAAAGATTCTAAGGCTTCAAGAGTGCCCAAGATGCCGCTCCAGGTTTATTTCAGGAGAAGTGACCTGGTCACCATTATCTAAACTCTGAAACCAGGGCCAGCAAGCTGGGCTCAGTGAGCAAAGGCAAAGGCCTTGCAAGCCTTAATGCCTGAGTTCAAAGCCACATAAAGGTGGAGGAGAGAGCAGACTGCACAGAGTTGATCTCTAACTTCCACAGGTGCACTGTGGTGTGGGTGTACCTGAGATACACACCGCCCTCACAGTAATAATGAATAAAGTTCAACTTCAAAAAGAAGAAACCAAAATTAATGTATTGCTTTGAACTAAACTCCAGATTTTTTCAGGATTTCATTCATTTTTTACACCAATGTCTTGTTTGTGCTTCAAGGTCTTGTGGGATTCCATGTTGCATTCAGCCATCTTGTGTCCTCCATCTGCAATAGGGCTTAATGTCTGTCCTGGTTTGTCATGACCTGGGAGGTTCTGATGAATGTGGATCAGCATTTTATGGGATGCCTCTCAGTTTGTATTTGTATTTGTAACTGTGTGCATGTGTTTTGTGTGTGTGTGTGTGTGCATGTGCACGTGTGTGTGTGCAGGTTTACACACACCAAGGACATGTGTGGATCTCAGAGTATAGCCTCCAGTGTTATAGTCTCACCTTCTGCGTTGTTTTGAAGCAAGTCTCTTGTTCACCATTACATATCCAAGTTAAGCTGGTCATGAACTTCTAGGAATAAACATGTCTGTCTTCCCTCTTGCCGCAGATGGGGAACACGGATGTGTGTTACCATATCTGACTTTATATGGTTTCTGGGGATATGATCCTAGTCTTCATGCTTAGGCTCAGCTTTAACCACTGCACTATCTTCCAAGCCCCAGCCTGGGTTTTTATATTTGTTTCCAGTGTTTATTTCCTTCCATGCAATCACATTTTTCATGACTGCTAGAACATGGCTCTTTGCTAGTTTTTGTGGAATATTGCTGGTTACTCTCTCTATAATATCTAGAATGTTGCTGGTCCAGAAAAATCACTTCTTCCTTGAGGAATATAATTACAAATGTCTAGTTGGTGGCATCAATATTTATAACCAACTTGTCTTAGGGTTTCTATTGCTGTGAAGATACGCCATGACCACTGCAGCTCTTTGTTTGTTTGTTTTAGTTTTGTTTTGTTTTTAGAGACAGGATTTCTGTATGTTGCTTTGGAACCTGTCCTGGAACTAGCTCTTGTAGACCAGGCTGGCCTCAA